>JAVSCE010006743.1:0-329349 GCA_032199065.1 Smutsia gigantea
AGGAGAGACCTGGGTGTATGGGGGAGACCTGTGTGTATGGGGGAGACCTGGGTGTATGGAAGAGAGACCTGGGTGTATGGGAGGGGGACCTGGGTGTATGGGAGAGAGACCTGGGTGTATGGGAGAGAGACCTGGGTGTATGCAGGAGAGACCTGTGTGTATCGGGGAGACCTGGGTGTATGGAAGAGAGACCTGGGTGTATGGGAGGGGGACCTGGGTGTATGGGAGGGAGACCTGGGTGTATAGGGGAGATCTGGGTATACGGGGGAGAGACTTTCATGTAGTTGGGACTACCAAGTGCAACGGCTTCAAGGGAGGAGGGTCCTTGGCCATAATCTCCATCTGAAAATACTCCTTGCAGCAGTCAGTGATACCTGACAGAGAAAGCAAGCCCCGCTGCCTATTGTTGTGAGAGAGGGAGTGTGGAGTGGTGGTTCGAACGTGGCTGCAGCATCAGGAGAGCCATGATGGGACCCCAGCTGTACGCGGGGATTTGCTCTTGCGGCTCCACGCGCCTCGGCCTCGGTGTTCTTACTCATGAAATGGAGCCGTGACCTCTCCTCCCAGTCCACGTCAGGATGTCAAGTGAGATCATGAATACTCAGCCTCTTTCTAGACTAAAACGTGTACAAGGGGTCAAGCACCATCCAGATAGGCTTCTGCCTGTCTGCCCTTGGTGGCGCCCCTGCTTCTGATCGTCAGTCCCCGTGGGTTGACCACCACTTCTTCTGGGACTGCTCTGGTTTATTCTGTTTGGTCCTGCTGGCCCCATAAGCCACTGAAATGTTCCAGAAAGTCTCATATTTCAGCCTCCAAACTACATCTCCTGACTGCTTCCCACATGAAGTGCCCCTTTGCAGACCCTTGTTAATGAAGATTTGGTGGGGAATGCCTGACCTCTGCGCAGGTGGGTGGGAAAAGGGAGAAGTTCTCTAGAATTGCTTTGTGGCTGTGCTCCCCAAGCATCACTGCTTCTGCCATTTCACTGGTGAGGAGAGGGCGGCCCTGGATTCCTCCCTCAGCGACCGCTCAGATCCCCAGGAGTTTCTTCAGGGCCTGTGTTTTCTGCTCTGGAAAATGGGATGGACACAGACCCACACACCCCCTTTCCTAAAAGGACGCCTTCAGGACGAAAGAGAACTTGCCGCAGTGCCTTTCCATGCCTGGGAAGTGCCTGGGAGAAAAGGAGTGTGCAAAAGCCAGTTATTACATTATTAAAACCTGCTCTCGGGCAAATTCAGAGACTTCGGTTGGGTACAACCAGTGGCATTCCAGCTGCAAAACACAATTCCATTTCTTACTGCAATTTTCCTCTGAGAGTCTCTTAAAATCAAACTCCATTTCTGATCGTGTGAACTTTGCTGATGAACTTTGATTCATGAAGTGGCTACTCTCAGTGAAAATTTTCATACAACTCAGTTAAAACTGATGGTGGCATAAGAGTGAACGGGGGTAAAAATTCCATGAGAGGATACCAGTAATGTAAAAATAACCTTAAGAAAACTGCCAAAATTACAGCTTTTTGCTTCTTGTAAGATTCCATTGACACCACCTTCTATGGACTCTTATTTTATGGCAAGCTGTGAGTGTTTTAACCAGGTTTTTATCAGTTTTCAGTCTCCTTATTTGTCTGAGTGGCAGCTAAGGCGTGAAATCAAATGATAGCCTTCCCACCCCCGTTGCGGCCCCCCCATCTGACCGGGTCTCTTAAAGGATTGCTGTAGCTCTGTGACATTTTAATTTGCTAGAATGAGACAGAATGTGAGCAGGAAGGCTCAGGTCTGTGCATTTATCTTGCTTGGGGGAAATTAGTGCTGGCCGTAGAGCACACCCACTGTACACACCAATGAAAAAATACAATTCAATTTGTGTTGGCAGCTTTAGGAGAGCAGGGCAACCATTTGTTAAGTGCAGGGTAATTCAGCGCCTGTTTTTGCAGAGAAGCGGCTCTGAATCCCCAAGTTGGCAATTTTGCCCACAGATAAGTGAGTTCCCAGCCCTCTGGAAAGTTTCTCGGCAGAAGGCTGCTCTTCTGCAGAGCTGTGGCCCTGGAATGTTTTTTCTGTTGGCCAAGTCTGCCCAGTGCCAGGTTTGCCAAACACACAGCCAGAATATAGTCCAGGGGCTTTGCGTCAGGGCAAGCTTGGTGTTCTCCTGAAAGGCATCCCCAAAACTAGAGTGTCACCGGAGAAATGTTTTGATCTGAGAACATACTGTGTGCCTTGTCAGCATCCCCACTCAAGGATGCCACAGGCTCCCGACTGTCTCCTGCTGAAGAGGGAATGAGGAGAAGCTGAAGGCAAGGGCCTGTAGTAGAGAGCCTGCAGCGACCCTCTTTTCCATTAGACAGTAGATGCACAGCGGAGTATGGTCAGGGCCCGAGGCTGACTGATTCACCGCTCAGAACAGAAGTGTATCTCAGACACTGTGGAATGAATGAAAAAGAGAAATACAACGTGCTGGAAAAAAGTAGTGGTTGCCTCTATATTCCCAAATAATCACAGTACATTCAGAAATGGTCTGGTTTACAGGTCCCTTGCCCTAAACTCACATGCCCTTTAAGTTCTTAGAGACCAGGAGCAAAAACTCCAAGTCCCTCTTTCCTGCCTACTCTAGGGCCATGGCTGCAGGCCCCAGTGTGGGTAGAACTTTCATTTTCCTCCCTCAACTTCTTTCTTAACACCCTCCACACTACCCTCTGACTACAAGCTAGCTCGGTAGTTCCCTCTCCCGACTGGCAATGCCCACTTGGTGAGGGAGGGGCACAGCAGGTGCTCTGTCAGCGTTTGCCCAGGAAATGGACCTGACCCTTGCTCCCTCTCAGTTCAGATGCTGTCTTTGCCCACTCAGTGCTCTCGGGGACACCCCCTGCTGCTTGCAGTTGCTCCTGACAGCCCCTACTTGGGTTCTCAGGAGGACTTCTTAGTTGCTTGTCAGTCCCTTCCATGCTCTTGGCGAGCCCAAGGCCTTATCCATGTTCTTGCATGCAGTAGCATTGGAAGTTTATAAAATAAACTGCTGTGTTTGGTTTTTAAATCTTGAACGCCTTCCTTATTCTCTTTGAGTCATTTTACCCCTTAGAGCCTCAGTTTCCCTACTTGGAAATAAATAAAGCTATCTACTTCAGACAAGCTGAGAGCAGATGACTGTTGCAGCAGTTCCCCTACACTGGCTGCTGGTCCCAGCAGTCATTGAGTAAACTGGCACTTCCTTTCCAGAGGCGTAAAAAAAGTCAAGAGGGGATATAATGAGCAGTCCAGTGACGCGAGTGTGTCTAACTGCCTTCCAAAACATAGATATTAACAAATGGGTACTGGAGGGCTGATGAGTCCACATGGTGAGATTGGGGCTGAGATGGTGAAGGATTAGTGCAGTTAGAGAAAGGAGCAAGGGTCCGTCCAGTCTGAGAGGATGCTACAGCTCGGGGCTTCACTGCCCACCACAGCACCATGGTTCCAGCTCATGCAGTGCCCCCAGCTGTGCAGATACGGCAGTGTGCCTCACTACCTCTTTGTTTCCTAGATGGCTTAAAACATCCATCCAAGATCAAATCATGTGCTTGGTGAATCTCTGTCTCACTTCTCAGTGAACCGGCAGGTGAGAGTCTTCCAGCAGCCTAATCAGACAGTCTAACCCAATTCTCAAGATACCCAAACCTCTCTCTGCTGGCAGGATAGGATCTTCAATCCCTGAAGCCATGCTGCTTCTTGGATCAGGAAGAAGCCGAGAGACAGGAACTGGGTCATGAGGAGTGGCAGACCCAGGTGGCATCCCAGACTGCACTGGGCTCTTTCCCCTGAGCAAAGAAGAGCAAGAGAGGTTCTTGATCTGCAATAGCTCAGGAAGGGGTCACAGGGTATTGTGACCTCTATTAATATGGTCTCTGTTCAGACACCTGAGTCCAGGTTATTAATAGAATCATAAAATGCTGAAGCTGAAAGGGCCTCTGAGACAGCTTCTCCCAGGGTTTTCCTAACCATGCTCTGCAGAGTCCTAAGCTTGAGATGGAGCCTCAGGGCCCGCTGAGGGGTGCAGTGCAGAGGAGAGAGAGAAGGCACATGCCCCTCCCTGCTTTTGACCAGAACCATCTCTTTGTTAATGCTCACGCATGTGGCCAGTGAAGGGTTTCCCTGGATAAAAGGGTTCCACTGCAGCAAAACAACAGTGGCTGTGAGAGCCCCAGAGGTGGCTCAATCCATGCCGACGGCTTAGAGTCAAAGGAGCGTGAAGTCCAGAGGATTGAGGAGACTTGCCCAAGGTACCTAGCTGGCTAGTATAGATCCCAGCTGGTTAGTTGAGCTCTTCACCTCAACCTGCCCTGCAGGCAATCTGAAAGCTAACTGTGCTTTCTTGGCTGGAGATACCAGAAAGTATAGTCATGGACAGCTGAAACTGGGAAGGGGAAGGGCATCTAAGCAATGTGGACATGGGACTGCACAGTCTTGAAGAAGCAGCAGCTATCTGCAGTGAGATGTCTGGAGGAGTTCCTGGTTTGCTGGGCACTTGTCTCAGCCTCTGTATGTAGCCCAGGTGAATGGGTCTGCGACTCTACAGGACACAAAGCACCACCGAAGAGTCCAGTGTGTGACCTTGGGCAACTAATTTTGTCTTCAAGTCTCATCTTTGAACAGATTATTTCCAAGATCCTTGCAGCCTTAGAAGCCTAGGTTCTTTCTGATCTTTGATGATCTCATCCTTGCACCAGTGTCTGTATTTTAAATCAACCTGCCATGAAATATAGGTCTCTGCTCCTCCTTTCTATCCTCACAAGCTTCAGGTGCCTTGAAAATTCCTAACAGCTTATTTACTCTGACCTCCCAAAAGGTGACATTCTGGTCCACATGGGAGAGACATGATAGAAAACGTTCAGCCCAGCTTTGATGACTTACAGTATTGCTATATGCAAAGAAATCGCCAACAACCTCCCTGGACATCCTCAGTGATGTCCTCTGTGCTCTCTTCCCCAGTGCTTTGCAAACCAACTCAGTGTAAGTGAGCCATCCCAAGGCTTGTCCAACAGCACCTGCTACACGCCAGATTTGAAAAACTGCATTCAGCCAACCAGTCAGACTAAGAACCAGCTGCTGCGAGAGCTGGGGGGCCGCTGTGGAGTTCTGATGGGTGCGGAACCAGCGCAGATTGAAGGCAGGTCCATGTGTGATACTGGATATGCAGAGGAAAGGTTAACAGGCCTCTAAGCAAAGACTTGACTAAGCAAGGCACAGGGATATATCACCCCCAAAGAGAGCATAATTCTAGGAGTCAACAGCTTCAAGTTCTTCACCCACCAGAGCCCAGACTCATTGTAGGAAAAAGCAATGATTCACTCTGAGGCTTCAGAATGGTATTAAATTACTTGTCCATTATTATGTGATTTATGCTGAGAATGGGCTAAGAGGTCCCTGCATTGCTTTCTCCTCCTCACCCCACCCACTCCCATTTCAACCACCACCCAAACATCCACAGAATTTATAACACAGAAATTGGCTCTGGGACCCAGCGCTGTGGCATCTTCTTTCTGCTGGGGGTTTTTGCTACTGTGTAGGTTTTATGCGTATGTCCAGATGATCCTTATATTAAGCCACAGGAAAAAAATTTCAATTTGTTTTTTATTAAAGTCTGACCATTGCCCTGCCAGTCAAACCCATTTATTTCACTGAGCATGGATTGCTCATGTCAACCCATGATTACCATGCGCTACCTCAATAACAGTCTGCTGATTACCCCTACATCTGAAAAGCTGCCTTTTGTAAATTACATTGCAACTAATGAAGCCCAGATGCACTTGCTTTGGTGTCCTCTCTTGCTCTCCATCTCTCTGTCACGCACAGGAGCCAAGCAGCAAGGCCAGTGCTGGCATCTGAGGGTCATTATAACCAAAGCCTGGGGTTTCGGGCCCAACCACAGTGGAGGTCTCCTTTGCTGAAGCCACGTGGAAATCAGATTTATATAATTCCCCTCTGACTCAATATGCCTTCCCCCAAAGTTTGATTGGAAGTCAGATTAGAGTTCTGTTATTACAGTCAATGCAGAGAATCCAGACACCAGGCAACATTTTAATTTGGGATAACAAGGAAGATGAACAACATGCAGTGCTGACTCTGTAGGTGCAAGGGCTATGATTTTTAAATTATGCTCAACAGATGTGGAGGGGAAAGTTGCCATCCATATGACAGTTTAGTTCAGCTTGAACAAAGACAGGTCCTGACGTGGTTTGGGGCTATTCATTCCATCCTGCTGCCCGGTGGCGGTGAGTCAAAGAGACTGAACGGCAGGCTCGTGCCACGGGCCCAGCAGTGGTCAGCTCTGTCGTGCTCTGCTGAACGATGGTTTCTATCCTCGTTCCCTCATGTCTCAGGCAGCAAGGAAGAAGTGTCAAGGCTGGGACTAAGGGATGAGTCATATTGGTGAACATACAGTGCCTCTCTGCCCGAGGTAAAGGTCTTCCACACAGCTCTAAGGCCTTACCATGTGGTTCCACCAAGAACTTCATGGAGCAGAGTCTGTGCACAACAGCTCAGAGGAAGCGTCTTACCTGGTAGAATCCAGAGCCCAGGGAACACCACTAGGACCACTTTGCTGTGACCACTTCCCACCAGGCTCTGCTCACTCTTCCCTGCTGTCAGAACACAGCAGGAGAGGCTGGGCAGGTAAAATGGGCCAGCGGGTGCCTGGAAGTCCAGAAGTTTCAGGTCAAGACTAAAGGTGGTAGTCACTACGACTAAGAGCCAAAGCTCCAAGCAATGACCATCACAGATGACAAGGACAGTGTGGGTACAGCTGGGACCCCAGTCCCTGACTCCCAAATCAGCAGGAAGGAGGCTCTTTCTTTTCTTACTTCTTTCCAAACTGGAGTAATTTCTGAGAAGACTGGCATTTGGCTTGCCTAATATTTGCCCAATGACAGCTTAAATGCCCATCCTGCCTCATTTCCTTGTCTCTTAGGCAGAGAGAAAGATGTGAAAGTTCAGGATAAGGGAAGCACGGGCATGGGTGAATAAGTGATGCCTCTGCAGGCTGCATGTCAACGGTCATTGTGCAGTTCTAATCCCTTCACCATCCCTGAGTGCAGACTCAAGTCATACATTTGCTCAATAAGTATACGTGAGGCCCTGTTTGCTTGCAAGGGATGGGGCCAGTAGGGCAAAGACACAGAACTATCTCCCATGCCATCTCTGACTTCGTGTTGCTTGCACTTTTTAGAGAGGAGAGGATCTGCATTGACTGACGGAACCACATCTGGAGGAAAGGATGGGCTGAGTGCCTAAGAGTGTTGGAAACAAAGGTTGTACACAGGTACAGCAGAGGGTCATGGCATTCTTGCTGAACAGATCCTGAAGGGCTCATGGAGGCAGACGTTGGTGTAGGCCTTAGACACTCCATCCCAAATCCTGGGAAGATGGGAATCTCACTTTCCTTCTATGTGTTTTTTTTTTTCTAAATGCAAAATGGATTTTGTCCTGTATTTCAATAACAAGGCCTGGAGAGGGAATATGAGGCAGGAGCTTATATGACCAGTCTGATACTGGGGCTTTAGGTTTGGGTGGGTGTCAGATTGTTCAGAAATCCTGTCCTGAACATTCTCATCTGTCCTGTATCTGCCAGGCTTTTGAAGGGCTACAGAGGTTTGCAAATTCAAGGGTCACTGCGATGCCATCTCATTTTGTGAGCTTCTGAGTTGATGTTCTAAAGCATTTTCACCTGCACAGTAATTCTGGGAACAGGATTCTCCAGAGTCTGGCATCAAGATTCCCTTCCAAGAAGTGGTCACATGTGCTTCAGACAGAAATAGAAGAAGAGTAGAAGGTGTGTATACAGAGAAAAACAGACAGACTGAATCAGAGAGTCAGGTTTTTTTTCCAACATCATTTTCACACAGAGAAAGTAACAAAAGTTGGCATGCAAGCCCAGCGCTCTTCTTAATCCAGAGATACTGCTCTTTCCACTACACTTTGCTTCCTGCTGTTATTGACATAATATTACAATAAAACTAAACATCATGCTTTGCAATTTGCAAAGCGTTCCAAGTCTCACGATCATTGGTCATCTTTTGCCATTACCAGCCTGTATTTAGAGACAAAGAAATTCAGTCACACATACCTGGGATCATTTGCTTAAGGCCACGCCACTGGCTGGCAGGAACCCCTGCATCCTGCCACTGTTAATTCAAGAAAGCGTCCCCCATGCAACCAAACATTCTGGCGCTTACGGCACAGCCCTGCTCAAACATGAGCCACACACATCTTGACTCTAATTTCAATCTCCCTTGACCTCAGTTTCCCGATTTTTAACACCAATATAAAAAAAGCTCCATCTGATCTTTTCCTTTTCCTGTTGTAATTACCATAAGAAACCTGCTTCCTTTTCTAAAATGCCCTTTCTTAGGCGCTACCCTCTTATTTCTTCTGTGGCCATAAAAAGGAAGGACAGAGCCCCGTATGTACCAGGGAGGTCTCTTCCTTGCTGTTTGTCACTTGACCCTCCTCTTGCAGACAGCAACCATCTGATGAGCCAGATAAATCCTTCTGCAGAAAACAGGATGTTAGCAGGGTGATAGCTGGCACATGTCTCTGGGGCCTTGCACGGCTTCCAGCAGAAATCTCATTATCTGCCTAAATTTGTTTACTAAATAAATGAGACAACCTATTTATTTATCATGTAAATTTAATTAGAGGCCTGATTTATTTACTCTGTGTCCATCAAGGTCTCACCACCTCCCACTCTGCATCCCAGTCACTCTAGCCATGGCATGTAATAATAAAAGTCAGCTCTGTCTTTCTTGGATCTTGGCCTTGAGGCAGCAGGGAGCAGAGTGCTCAGGGCACAGCCAAGATGGGGTGGAGTGAAAAGGGTGGCCGTTCAAAAGGCAGAGCCTCCGCCACCAAACATCACCAGATCTCCATGGGGTTTCTACGGGAATGAGTCCCTAGGGCCCACCCTGAAGTCACATCTGCAGGGTTTAGTGCAAAGGTCAGGGTGTGATGATCCACAAGAAACCTCATGTGCAGTCCCACCAGGATACAGGGAGCTTTCTCTTTTATTATTTCTTAAAAAGATCTTCTGCTTATTACAGGCCATAAATGTTTCTTGGGAATTTTTCCCTAAGTAAATCTGAGAAAGACTAATGGCTGGTTCATCTGGATCTAAACAGGAATTTTGCAATGAGATTAATCAAATAAATGTGGGCAAACCTGAACTAAACAAAATTTGGTTTGGTGACAGGGCACTGGGACTCCTGGAGAGGCACACAGAGCACACGGGGGTGTCCGATCCTCCACTCCTGCCCTCAACAAACCCATGAAAATGCTTTCCTTTGTCATGAAGAAATTCTGAGATCAAGGATCTGCAGCAGTCATTCTAGCTATGTGTCCTAGAGTTTAACCCTGGATTTAGTCAAATGATCAGAATCGCTTTTCTGATTTACACCTTTTATGGTGTAATCAGCTCTTATTTAAAGATTATTGTAAGCAAGGCTGCATAAGATGAATTGCTGTGATTATTATTCAGATGATGTGGAGGGTTGGTCTCTCTTTAAGAACCCAAGTGAAACCTTTTTCTCTGGTCATAGTTTTAGACCACACATATTTTTCTTAAGCAATTGGTTTGATTTTACTTTAGACGGTCTGTGAATCTTGTAAACTGAAAGCATTTTGTGCTTCATGTGGGCTGTTAGGAAGCCTATAGCCAAAATCTTGATTTCCTCTATCAGTATACTATAACACATGGTATGATTTTTGTGCTAGAGACATTCTGAGATCCATAGTAACTTTGTTATCCACATTTTCTCTGTCTTAATTTCTTAATTATTTTTAATGTATTTTTATCTGACTCAATTTTTCATATTTTAAAACCCTAAGTTCTTTTTTGGAACAAGGCAAGGTATAAATGCATAATTACAAATTGTAAATGCTCACTTTAAGTGATGATGCAAAGAAAAAAAGTAAAAATCAACTGCAAGCATATCTAGAGAAAGTTCTGCACTGCTAATATTTTCTGTCAATCATTTTTACAAAATTAGAATCATATACTATATACATGTTTATATCTTGCTTTTTCCACTTATAGTATGATATAAATTTTTCTGTTACCTCAAATAGTCTCTGTATTTAACATTTTCTTATTTGAGGGTTTTTAGCATGTTTCAAGGATTTTGTTTTGTTTTTTGATGTTACAAATAATATTGCATTAAGGTCTTCCTAGAATATATGTTTCTTTGTGTTTTTAATTATTATTTTAGGATAGATTTTTTTAAAGAGAATCAGTAGTTTAAAGGATATAAACATTCTTAATAATTTTGATAAATATTGTACAACTGCTGTCCATACATCAGTCTACATTCCCAGCAGCATAGGCATAAGTTCAGGCATTATTGTATTATTATCATTAAAAAACTGTTAATTTTGTAGTTGAAAACTTTTGAGTTAGCATTTTTTAAACATACACTATCATACATGGTTACAAAATTTAATTTGCATTTTTGATTACTAGAATCTCATTTTCCATCTCTTTATTAATCTCTTTCATATATTTTTCTTTGAATCGTTGCCTCACATCAGTTGCCCATTTTTCTCCTGGGGGTATTAGTGTTTTCTTTTTTATTTATGTGATGATTTTTATGTATACTAAATATATCGACTGTTTTCCTATGTATTTTTGGAAAATATATCTGTGTTTCTATTTTGTTTATAGTTTTTTATTGCAGGAGTTTAAACCTTATATAATTATCTCAACAGATTTGTTCAATGTATTTTAATTCCCATTTACATTTGAGGATAAAATAACTAACCACATATATTTTCTTTTAAGTTTCAAAAAGTGCTTTGATTTTTTACATTTAACTAAATTTAGCTAAAACCCAGAATTTATTTTGGTATATTTTGGGCTTCTGTTGAAGGCTCAAGGCCTGGGCCCATTGGAATGCATCCACCCTCTCCAAGATCTCTGGGCTAGTGGTTCTAATCTAGGAAATAGGAACACTTTAATTAACATTCATTTAGGCTGGCCTCTTTGAAGAAAACAGTGCAACAACTCACATGGTGTGACAAGAAGTGAATCAGGAAGATCTATCCTTCCATCCCTACATACCAAAAAATATGCAGTACCTTTAAAATTTAGGGACAGAACCCAAATTTCACCATTATACATGTATCCCTTTTCTTTCTACTAGATTACAATAAACAAACAAACAAAAAAAAAAAACAAAAGCCAGGGAAGTCACATCCTTGAGTTGGTTCCCAGAGTTAGGGTAACTATTTTCCAAGGCTGTTAGCTGAGAGTGCTAGACTCAATGGGACAAAATCCCGGATGGAGGAGCATTGGGATGGGTGACCATGAGGCTGAAGTGGGCACAGCCTTACCTGCCCACGAGGGTGGGGTCTGGACCACAGCTTTGTGTCTGTGTCATCCTGTTCCTACCTCCCCTAGCCTGAGAGTTAGCTTTGCTCCCACAAAGGACCTTTCGCCAGGGTGATGAGATAGGCCATGCCCCTGAGCAACTGGAGGATATTCTATTTCCTCTGTCCTTGAAGGAGAGCAGGATGTTCCCAAGTTTCAGACCTGGGCATAGACATGAAGTGCCTAGTTTCCTGGTACAGCAGAGCTGTGATTCCTGGTGGATGCTTGATGTGTTAACATTTGTGTTTAATAACTGGCTTAGGATGCGAGCTTATTTTTAAGCACAGCTCAAAACATTGTTTTCACAATTAAATGTAAAGCCCAAGGTGACATGGCCTTGACTTTTCTGAGGGATCAGAGTCAACTAGGTTGTTTTTTTGTTTTTTTTTTTGCTTTCCCTAAGGTGAACTAGTGGAAGGATCCAAAGGCCCGAGCCTCTAAGCACCGCTTTCCTTTTCTGTTCAGCCATGCGCTAATGTGGCAGGCAGCTCACTGGCCTGCGGCAAATCTTAGCATTTTGCTTTTGGTTTTCCTGAAAACACATAACTGTCAGCAGCTTCACACTTCTTTCTTTGACTTCTGTCATTTCTGATCTTCCTAACAAATAACTAGAGGCTGGGTGATGGACTTATTTTTAGTAAATTTCAAAAAAAAATGAATAAATGTAAGAGACTGTGTTTATGTTGTTTTCAATTTTCCCTTATGTGCTAAACATAAAGGTATTTTAAAAGTAGCTTATCTCTTCAAAAGCAAGAATGTATAGAAATATTACCTAATAAAGGCTTAGAATAGAAGAAAGAGGTGGGCAGGCACTGCTAGCTCTATAGCATATAGATCCATCCCTCCTCTCCGTCTTGTGCAGAGAAGCATCTTCTAGTTGAGGAAGCCAGAGAATGAATCCCTTAGAGTACTTCACTAAACAAATTTACTTTTGCTTGCTCATACCAAGGATTTTACATAGAGGGATCATGTTGTTTCAGCTTTCCCAGTTCTGTCTCAGTTTGTGCATATTGTTTCTTTCATTCTCTGCTGTGGTCTGAATGTGCCCCTCCAAAATTCATATGCTGAAATTCTAATGCATCATCTGATGGTATTAGGAAGTGGGGCCTTGAGAGGTGCTTAAATTATGGCATTAGTGCCTTCACGAATGGGATTAGTGACCTTATAAGAGACCCCCCTCACCCCCTCACCAGAGTTTCCTAACCTCTTCCACCATGTAGCCAGGGATGGTTATATCTGTGCCAGGCAAAAGCTCTTTGGCAGAATGGAAAGCCAGCAGCAAAGTATCCTGTAGCATGCTTGTGCAACTGCCAGTCTGGTAGGACTTGAAGGGTCATTGGGTCACATTCTATGTGGCAGGGAATAAGACATTATTGAGCACATTAAGGAAGAATCCCCCTGGAATGCTATCTGGACAGTCAAAGCTAGCTTCTGGGCTTGTCACTAAAAGGACTTCTTCCTCAGCCACCACGTGCCTGCATCTACAGGGCAAGGATGACGGAGGCCATAATTAGAGGCACTGTAAGAAGAACACAAGTATCCTTAATCCAGAAACAATTATTCTAACATGGTATGAATAGTTTTATTATATTTTAATTCCTTGAAAATCAGTTACTAATTTGTATTGCATTAGTCTACAGTGGTGTATCTAATCATGCATGGTTCCAGAGTTTGTTTTCAGTTGGTCATAATTTTTAAAGGTTGAGTTTTTTACATGTTCATGTTCTGGAAGTACCATATTAAAACAAAACATGAATGCCATCTAAAGCCGTTTAACTTATCAGGGCCTTGGGAGTTCCTCATTCTGACAAGCTAAATTTTTCTCTTATACTTTTCAGTCACTAGCAAGAAGTTCAGAGATTTAAAGTTCCTCTTAAAATTAGGGATCTCAAAGAATATTTGGCTTTGGCATCTAAGTCGGCCACAGCCAGTATGGTAACAAAGGGCAGCACAGACCGCAAGACAGAGAAGCATGTAGGAGGGCTGGAGTTAAGCCAGTGGGAATGGCTGCCTCTTCAATTACAGTGCAAAGCTGTGAAATGTTCATGTGGATGGCTAGAAAGACAGGAGACTGACTATAAAACACCAGAGAAGCACAGGTGAAAGCTGGACTCTGACAGAATTTAAAGAGATAAAGGAAATAAACATGGAGCTCCAGAGCAGCCCCTTGGAGACTGTGTTTTAGATTTTTCTTCCTGAAGGTCACAGAGAAGAGGGATGCCAGAAAGGAGAATAGCAAAGAGTGAGAGACAGAGAGGGAGAAAAAGAGAAATTAAAGAGAGGAAGGAGGGGGTCTGGTAGGAGAAGGAAGAAAAAAAGAATGTTTTTGTTTTTTTCAAAATAATCAATTCCCAGAACCTCAGTTACTTATTTTAATTTTACACTGTCTTCTGGAGCAGCTGCCTGTGCCCTCTCATTTTTGCATTTATCTGAGCTAAAACAAGCCCTTTGGGCTCTGCCTATTATTTTCCAGGACCTGAATTCATTCTGGGTTTTATTCCTTCTGCTGTCTTTCTCACGGGTCTGTCTTTATCATTTTTGGCTTAAGATCTCTTTTTGCTAATCTTTTAAAGATCCCTCTCTATCTCAGGTACAAAGTCAAGGCTACCAAAACTTAAGGCTGGGAAATTGTCAGTGGAGAACCAGCCCCAAGAAAACTCAGATGACAGATCTTCAGGGTTGGGCCTGATGGAGGGAATGAGGGTGGGGAAGGGACCAAAGACCTCCTGTGGCTCCCTCCAGGTCTCCCCCTTACCCTCGTGTCCCTCCTAGTCTCCATCCTTTGCCCCTGCAGTACCACAGTCCCACTCCAGCCCCAGCCTCAGTTACATCAGCTTGCCTCTGATGCTCTGGGCCCTTGGTGATGAAGCACTGTGTATCCTGGGATCCAGCTCCCTTCTTCTCTCAGGTCAAGCCTGAGCCAACCCTGCAAGTCCTCTGCTCCTTAACCTGCCCTGCCTTAACAGGCTGCTGGAGTTGGAAAGGGTCCCTCTTGAGTGAGGAGTCAGGGCTATTGCCCCAACATGAAGCTGGTAAGAGGAGGAGGGAACGCAAGCATGTTTAATCCCTCTCTACACTTCAGAAAGGGACAGCTGGAGACCATAAAGTCTTCTCCTCACTTCCTGGCTAGTTTTAGTTTTGGGCGGCCAGACAAGTTGGGTCATTTATGGAACAGGAGAAATAACCCTTATTCCTAATCCCCCAGCAGTGGATTGAACAGTGTTCCTCAAAAAAAAAAAAAAAGTCTTAGTCCTAAACTTTGATACTTGTGGGGGTGACCTTATTTGGAAATAGGGTGCTTGCAGATATAATTCAGTTCAGATGAACCCTGAATGCAATGACTGGTGTCTTTATGAGACAAGAGAGGAAAATTTGAGACAGAGAAGAAAGAAGTGTGAAGATGGAAGAAGACTGGAGTTTTCCTGACTTAAGCCAGGGGTACCAGGGGCTGTGAGATGCTGTGAGAGACAAGGAGGGATTCGGGTTAGAGCTTTCAGAGGGAACTTAGCTCTGTTGATACCTCGATGTCAGACTTTTGGCCTGCAGCCCTAGGAGAGAACAGATTTCTGTTGTTTGGAGCCACCCGGTTTGTGGTAATTTGTTGTGGCAGTCCTAGGAAACTACTACATCCCCTTAGGTACATTCTAGCAATAATGGAATAAATTCTGTTGACACACGTAGGACAGTGGGGTTATGAACTGGCTCTTACAAGTTCATCCTATGGGATGAATTAGCCCATAGGTTATGTTATCCCTGTGACTGGTTGGCATACGAGGTGAGAGCCTTGGATAGAGCCAAAGGTAACTTAGGTCTGTGAAGGGACATTGGGCATTTGTGGGAGCAAATGATGAGGGCATCAGAAGGTCAGGAAAGGCCCAGAAAGGGAAATGGTTAGAGATTATCTCAAATACTGGCAAAGGCTAACCTCACTGACACTGCCTATAGCTGAGACAGGAAGTGAGCCTCCCCCACAGTGTGGCAGACCTCTCAGTTCACATTTCTCACATTCCACCCCCCCTTCACCTGCAGTAGAGAGATGGGGACAAGCTAAGATTTCTTGTTCTGGGACATAGTCTCTCCCAAGAATAGGAGAATCAGTGTTTCTTTGGCCAGATCACACCCATCACTCCTAACCCTGCCTTAGGGGCTCCTCTCACCTTCCACTCAAAGCTGGCTTCCTTGGAAGGTATGCAAGGACCTAGGGGAGGTCCGTGAGTTTGGCTGAGCAGAAAATCACATTCACCTTACAGAGAACCCTAGAGCTGTGCACTGAACCAAAGCCTATTTGGAAGAAGATTAGGCAGTCAGCCAAGACACCCTTTAATTCAAAGAAAACCAAAGACACAATGAAAGAAAGATGTTGCTGTACATACAGGGATGGGACTAACCCAGTGGGTAAACGTCCAAACCTAAAAGGTCAGAAGGCATAGCTGAACTGTCCTCTTGTTATTTCCTCTCATACTCTATGTAACCATAGCAAACCATCATATTCTCAAGACAAGCCTTGCTTGGGAGATGTGGTGATGAGTGAGCAAAGGCTGACTATTTGGTTTTCAGGAATTTTGAGAACAGGTTTGTTAAACACAGCCATTATTAAAAATGTAGGCATACAAACTTAAAATTAAATCAGCACTTTTCATCAGGGGTGATTTTGCACCCCAGGAGACATTTGACAACATCTGGAAAAGTTGTTTGCTGCCACCACTGGGGAATGTCGCTGCTGTCTTGTGTGTAGGGGCCAGGATTGCTGCTGAACACCCTACAGTCACAGGGCACAACATCAGAGCAAAGAATATCCAGCCCAAAATATGAACAGTTCCAAGGTTGAGAAATCCTGGATTGAATGAATTAAATTAAAAACAAAGGTAATCAATATATCAAAATTCACCACCTCCTAATTATTTACTACTATCCATGTTTTTGAGGTTATATACTTATATGCATACAGATCTGCTCTATGGTGGGAATACTATATAATGGTGTGAGCTATGCATCTCTTTCTAACTTCGCATGCAGTAAAATCACGTCACTAGCTTAAAATTGGCCAAGGTGGGAGGATTTAAATCAAAAGAGGCAAACGCTGCAGATGAGGTCTCCCTGTCTCTGGAAAGCCAGTTACTAAACATTCATAGCTTGCCACTGGAGGAACAGATAGAGGGAGTTTCAAAGGAAGGGTTCTCTTTCATTTTTTACTTTTTTCAAAAGAATAAGGTAGGGCAGGGACATGGGACAAGCGTCATGATTAACTTTCCTGCCTATGATGAAAAACGCTGAGATAGAAACAGTAGAGTAAGAATAGGAGGGACCCCATCTTAAGGTTAAAATTCCATTTTAAAAAGCAGAGAGTTAGGAAGTAAGATTCCTAACGTATTCTTTGGTAATCAGACAATAACCCACCCAATCTTAAGGCAGGGCAGGCAGTCTTAACTGATACGTCCCCACCGCTGGAGGGTCACCACTCACTTGGAGAAGAACAGGATCAGTAAATCCCTTGTGTTGAGTTTATCTTACAGAATCGTCTAGAGGACTGACTGTGGGTGGGGACACCGTGCCCTTCACTGGAGGGAGACATCATGAGGCCACAAGTCAAGAAGACAGACTCCCTAGCCTTTCAGCACGCCTCCTCTCTGAGAATGCCCACGCTTTCCTTTATTTAAGTGTGTACTTTTAAATAAAACTGTCTCACTGCTCAACTTACTGCATTTTGTCTTTTTGCTATTTCATTCTATTTCCAAGTCTCCTTTTTACCCCTGATAAGTAGGGAAGGGCTGCTGAGAGCTGAGATTTGGACCTGCAGGTTCCCATGGCCTGGGTGACCTGGAGGGAACTGTAGCTGCAGGAGCCTGCCTGAAAATCTCCTTTCTTTGGGAAGTTCTCAGAACATAATCTCACTCCATCCCTCTCTCTGTGGCTCCCGCCCATCCTGGGGTGGTAGGGGCTAGTCCCCACGCTGTGCAGATCCAAGCAGACCCAAGACACCGGGTGACCCTGGCAAGGGAATCTGCCCTAGGCCAATAGCTTTCCCTCTTTCCTTCTGCACTTTCCTGTTTTCTGCTGCCTGCAAGGCTGCTGCCATTCGCTGCTGCTCTCCCTTTAATGAATTCCTTCCTTACCTACACTCGTCTGATCTACTCGACAATTCTTTCTCGTTCAGAGTCAAGAACCCTCCCTTGTCCAGACTGAGATTTCACCTGGTGTGCAGGGAGACACCTCCCCAGATGCAGCTGCCTGGCAACAAGAACACAGTAAAGTGGAGACCTCTAATTTTCTAAATGAAAACAGGGAAGGGGCCAAAGGAGACTGAAAAAAATGAAGTTTGTGATAAAAATGCAAAAGGAAGGAACTAAAAGAATAGGGTGTTGACAAGAAATAATTTTAAATAGAAAGGAAGTCAAGTATCCAAATCAAAACATCTGGATGAAAAGTGAAAAGTAAACTTTCACCCAGATGTCTTTTCTTTGTGATACCAAGTAGATGAATATTCAAATATTTAGATTACATGAAGCATAACATCTCAATATTAGGAAATATTAAGATAATTTTCCCTTTTTTTCTTGTGATTCAGATATCTGAAAGCAATTTCACTTTAGCTGCAGTAGAATTTGGTTTCAGAGTGGGCCAAGTTGGAAGCTGGGGCACCAGAAGGTGGCTACCTTACCATATTTATTTACTAGTCTTATGTGGAATTTGAGATTAATCGGCAATGTAGTAACCGATTTAAAGAATCTCCGTAAGAAAACAGGGGAGTGGGGCATGGGGGAGGGGAGGGAAAGGAAGAGAGAGAAAACAAAACATTTTCAAGTAAAAGAATAATCTTATAAATTTTAAAACTGAGTACATGAATTAAAAAAGTCTGGTCAGGTAAAGTGGTGGCTTAGAGAGTGAACCACAGGGAAAAGGTTTTTTTGAAGCTGAGAACATTCTGGAACTGAGGGGTGAATGCAGTAGAGCCCTGGACACTGATGGGTGTAAACTGGTCTGAGATCAGGCATGTTGCACTCCAGGAGCTGTGAACTGGCTGGACAATGAAAAAACAGGGCTAGGACTGTATTTGGGGAGGTGTGAGTAAAAGAGCAATGTCCACTCAGACCCTGAGAGCCCAGCAAGTTGAGCCCAATCCTCATTCTCTAGAAGGTGGAGGTGAGTATGGAGAGATGAGCAGTTATTGCTGGATCTCCATTGTTAGACTACCTCTAAATTAGGCCAAGTCAGCCTCAGCTTGGGGGCTACGTGAAAAATTAGAATCCTAGAAAAAAGACTGGAAGGAGCATTACAAAAATAGTAAACCAGGGCATCAGACTAGCTAGGGCTATGGAGAGTTTCCATTTTATTCTTTCTATAATTCTGTATGTTCAAAATGTTCTGTCATGAACAAGGGCTAATTTGTTAACCAGTAAAAAGAGTTGCTCCTAAAAAGAGAAAATAAGTATCAGTGGACTGTAACTTTCCAGGCTGCTGTATAATACAAAACGGGAGGCTCCAAACATAGCACCGAACTGTCCTAGGCGCAGTGTGGGTTTGTTTTCTCAATCTCATTGACATTCTGTCTTACTATTGATATTTCAGATATTTAACAAAGACTCAGACTGACTTACATCTTTCTGATTTTAATACCTCAAAGGCAGCAGTTTAGACCAGTGATTCTCACACTTCTTTGCCCCACTCCTCAATTTCAACTCTAGTTTCATGTTCTTTAAGATCTTAGAATGAAAATACATATAAATCTTCACTTTGAGAATTTCAGGATTTTTTCCTATCATTCTTGAACTTTGACTTAAATACACTGTCTTAAACTATCTGGGTTCCCAATATGACAGTGTCTATACTTTTGTTTCAGACTAGTAAAACATGATTTGAGTTGATTTAACAGCTATATCTTGTCTATGTTCCAGGCATTGTTTGAGGTGTTGTGGACACAACAGTGAACAAAACAGACACTGTTTCTGCTCAACAAAGCACTATGACAGGTACACACATTTCTAGCAAAATTAACTATATTAGGATTATGGGTTCCAGTAAGGGCTGGAGGACAAAGTCCCTTAATAATATATCTCATTTCATAGTTGTGGAAACTAAGATTAAATGCATTAGTGACTTATCTAGTTAATGGAAGCATTAAGACTAGAACCTATGTATTTCTAGCCCAGTGTTTCTTCTGCTCTAGCCCAATGATGATGAATATTAATAAAAACAAGACCTCATTTCAACAGTGTCTCCTTTGTTGACAATTATTAATGATATCTTTAGCTAGATTCAATAACTTTCCTCAATCTTCATCCTATTGACTTTTTGGTAATATTTAGCTGGAATCACCTCTGGGGTGATAATATTGGAGAGAGCATAAGCTTTAGATTTGAATTTCAGCTATGTGTATACAAAAAGCCTAATACAATGCTCGCACTAACTAGGCACTAAAAAAGGGTTAGTGCCCTTCCTTTACTCCAAACACTCACTATCATGAGTTTCTTCTTACTTTTGATCTTTCTCAATTGGGACTGTTATCTGCCTCACCCTTTTGCCAGATTCTTTTTCCCCAAACCTCACTAAAGGCTCTGTTCTAGGTCCTATGCACTTCTCCCTGTATTCCAATTGGTGGCTTCAATTTGAAAATTGAAAATGACTTTTCAGTTAGTCATTTTTATGTTTTAATAATTTTATAATTATTCGTCAATTAAATTAGGCTGACTTGACCTAATTTAGAGGTAGTCTGACAACTGGGAGATCCAGCGATAACTGCTGATCTCTCCATACTTATCTCCACCTTCTGGAGAATGAGGGTTGGGCTCTTTGAAAATGACTCTTAGGCCCACCACACAAATCTCAATCTCTTGCATTCCCCACATCCTATATTTTTAGTAGTTCATACACATCTCGAATGTCACCTTCACTCAGCAAGTCCAAAACAACTATTTCTTTCCCCAAACCATTTTTCCTTACCTAAGTGTTCCAGGCAGAGGAAGCCATATGTCTGAAGACTGAAGACAAGAGGAAAGTATGAACAATGTAAAGAAATGATCGAAATTCAGAATTCAGGATGGAAGATGGGGAGGTAGAAAGGGGGGTCCAGAGAGGTGCTCAAGACCAGATTCTGAGGGCCTAGAGCCATGTTAAGGGTTTATGATTTGATCATGAGGCTTTGAGAAAATAAACTCCAGAAAAGTGCTGATATGGTAGAAAGGACTCTAGCCATCTGAGAATATTCCAGGCACACAGGGGCAGGTCTTGACTCTTAAGGAGGAGCACTGAGAACATGCAGGGAAACTCCCAGGAATACCTGGGAGTACCTACGGACCACTGCATCTGAATGAAGTGGTCCCTGAGGCCTTTCAGCATCACGCTTTGTGGCGCTTTGTGGCGGGTCCAAAGGCCCCTTGCCTGGTATTTGAAAGGTAGAGACAGACAAGTATCAAATGATTTCACTCATCTGTGGAGTATAAGAACAAAGAAAAAACTGAAGGAACAAAACAGCAGCCGACTCACGGAACCCAAGAACGGACTAGCAGTTACCAAAGGGAAAGGGACTGGGGAGGATGGGTGGGAAGGGAGAGACAAGGGGGAAAAAGGCCCCTTGCCTGGTATTTGCCTGACTTCCTCCCCAGAGGGAGCCCTCTAATCTAGGCCATGGGGTCTTGAATTTGTGTAACTATGAGCCAGTCAATATGAACCTTTATCTCTTGGTATATTCCAACTTCAAAATGGGAATGAAACTACCACTCACTCTAAGACTGGGAAGAAGACAAAGTCAATGAAATTCTTTAAGGCCTCAGGAAAGTGTCTGGGAAATATGAGACTATTATTAAAAGTAAGGTGAAGGAAATTAGAAGGGAAGAAACAATCTTTTGGAAATACCAATCCCCTGACCGGTGGTGACAGAGGTAGTGGACAGCATGCCTGCCAGCCTCACAAATCAGGCTTTACTTAAGTAGCCACTGTCAACAGGGTGGTGAGAGAGGGGAGATTTAGTGCTCATTCCCAGAGCCATCATATCTGTTGTGCTTCAGAGCGTGTGAAAGATAATAAATCAAAGAAGAATATGAATCGACACCACTAATTTGGTGCCGAGTCTTTCCATTTGCCATGGAGTTATCAGAAATTCCTTAATAAAACCAGGTGCCCTTCTCTTAAAATTACATAACCAGTCAAGTAATAATAAATTTATTAATTCCTAACATGAAAGTGACTCATACAGATTTGGCATTAGGGAAAAAGAAATCTGACAGCTGGGAGGTCTCAACTGGTTCTAATGATCTAATGAGTAATTCTGTCCATTAAGGGAAGACATGGCTTCTTGATGAATGTGGAACCTTAGCAGTGGTTTTTTTTAAATTTTTTTTTTGTATCATTAATGTACAATCACTTGAACAACATTATGGTTACTAGACCCCCTATTATCAAGTCCCACCCACATACCCCAGTGTAGTAAGATGCTATAGAATCATTACTTGTCTTCTCTATAAATACTGCCTTTCCTGTGTTCCCCGCCGCTGCATTACGTGTGCTAATCGCAATGCCCCTTTTCCCCCCTTATCCCTCCCTTCCCACCCATCCTCCCCAGTCCCTTTCCCTTTGGTAACTGTTAGTCCATTCTTGGGTTCTGTGAGTCTGCTGCTGCTTTGTTCCTTCAGTTTTTTCTTTGTTCTTATACTCCACATATGAGTGAAATCATTTGATACTTGTCTTTTTCGGCTTGGCTTATTTCACTGAGCATAATACCCCCTAGCTCCATCCATGTTGTTGCAAATGGTAGGATTTGTTTTCTTCTTATGGCTGAATAATATTCCATTGTGTATGTGTACCACATCTTCTTTATCCATTCATCTACTGATGGACACTTAGGTTGCTTCCATTTCTTGGCTATTGTAAATAGTGCTGTGATAAACATAGGGGTGCATATGTCTTTTTCAAACTTAGCAGTGTTTTTAATAAAAGTTTTAATAACTACTGCTGCTCGACTGGAGTCACGTTTAATTAAAACCTTGAAAGCTCCTGGAGAGCTTTCTTCAGCAGCTGAGGAGATGCAGATCATCTCCAGGGAGAGTAAGAGGACAGCAGAGTAAGTCGGGCTGAGGAGGGCTGGAGGGCAAGGGGATGAGCACCATTTGCGTGACAAGCGTGGTGTGCCACCACCAGGGTCCACCCAGGGGAGCTGGGCCAAAGTGTTACCACCTACTCTAATTCCTCATTTTTACTGAGGTCCAGAGAGTACTTCTAAAAAGAGAACACTCGTTTTTTGCATGAGACTAGATAGTGTACCAGAACTTGGTATAAAATAGTTAAGGGTGATGCTAAGGCACTGCAGGATCCTAAAACAAATTGTTCTCATCCTAATACCTTTTATGAGAGACATCATGAAAACTCATGGTTTCACCATCTTATAAAGAAGGAAGAGAGCCGCCATGAACATGGAGAGCAAAGGGCATCTGGCTCTGGGTGTAAAATCACATGACACTAAGTGAAACAGTGGGCTATACAAACTATATGCATACCCATTCCAGTTGTGAAATATATATATATATGTACTCTACATTGAAAAAAGACTGTAAGGAAATGCTCCAAAATATTAATAGTGGTTAACAGCTTCTGCATGAGGATTGCTAATGATTTTTATTTTCTTATTTTATACATTTGTGTATTTGATGACTATTCCATAATGGGCAATTGATTTTATAACAGAAAAAATATTATAAACATACAATTTATAGTATTCAAATAAATACTATGTTTTAAATTATATGGCACCTTATGCCATGTCTTCTGTTCCCTATTACATATGGACACCTAAAACTACATGTTAAAGGACACATAGAAAAATCACAGACCAAAAAAAAAAAGATTTTGTTTTCTCTTCTTTAAACTAACGATGTCCAGGTACATAAGCTGTATGGTGTGGAACACTGTAAAAAGATATAGCTGTGTCATCAATAGATAAGTTACCCTCAGAGATAGCTTAAGAAACAGTGGCTGGCTTTAAAATGACTACAAAGAAAACCTGACAATAAAATTCACTTAAATATCTGACTCTGCAAAAAAAAGATTACATTCTGTCCTAGAGGAGTGCTATGTAATTGAAAAGCCTATGGTATATAACAAGAACATTCTTAGTATAAGGGACAATCCCAGATGTGATAAAATAAAAATGTGAGCTCTTAAGTACTTTTTAATGTTTCAAAGTCAATGAGGGACTGACTGCCAGGGGTAGGATGGTGGCTCTCTCACTCGATGACATGTTTTTAAGCTGAAAAATCCCTTAGCAGGGGATGAGGAGTTGTCATTAAGGAAACTGGAGTCTGGAACTGTGATGTATCCAGAGGGCTTTTAGATTAAGCTATTAAATGAGTCTGCTCTTGGGGTATAAGAACGTGACCCGGGCTTTGTCTGCAAGGCCTTCAGAAAAATGCAGATTCTCAGAGACCTGCCTGGACAAGAAGGGTAGAATTTGAACTTGAACTTTCTTCTCAAGATGGCAAATTGAGCCCAAACTGACACCTCATTTTCCATAGCAAATATAGGAAAAGATAAAAAATAAATTGAGTAATAGAAGTTAATATATATATCCCTAGTCAAAAGCAAGAAAGAGACTTCTCACTTGACCTAAATAGGGATTCTTAACCCCCTAAAGGAAGAAAAAAGGGAAACCCCTCCTGGGCAATAGAGTCAATGATTTTGCCTACAGTGAGGCCAAAGCGTCCTCATGAGGCTGGGGGCTGGGATGTGATGCTTACTGGTGTTGAAGAATTAAACTTGTCCATCATCCCTGCCATTTTCCCGAGGTTGGGTTGAGGTGACATCAAACTGCTCACCTGTATCTGGGTTAGGAAAGCTCCAGTCCCATGAGACCAGGACCCAGAGCTGCACAGTACCAGTAAGGACAGGGCTCAGGATCTCACCACCCATACAGGGGGGGGTCAAACCAGTGGCCAGCACAGGCCTAGCTGGGAGCCACTTCTCCAGGCTGGGGCTGAGGCTCTGCAAGATTGTTTTCCTGGGACATCATCCAGAATATGCAGAGGTGAAACCTCTGTGGAAGAGGAGCTCACAAAGTCAAAATCCTCAAGCTTGCGTGGGTAACACCATGAAAGGCCGAGAACAAACAGAAGAACTCGCGTGAAGATTTAGAGGTAAAAGTATCACTTTAAGTATCTTTAAGAAACTCAAAGAGAAAGGAGACAATAGCATCCATGGAGAAGAACAGAAAATATGGAACAAGAACAGGTGGTTATAAAAGTGAAAATGTGTAGAAATTTTGGAAATGAAAGCTATAAATGTACAAAAAGAAATTAAGTCATTATTTATGTGGGAAATGAAATGCTGAGGCTGAAGACATAGCTCCTGGCGTTGGAGGAGAAGCAAACAGATGATAAGGACAGGGATGAGGGAAGCAGGCTCTGGTATGTGCTGGGAGATGGACAGGTGGGCCACCCAGATTGGGACCGTGTGGTTGCCAGTGTGTGAGGCGTTGCTTGTGAGTGGTGTTGCTTGTACAATGGGGTAGCGCTGATCATTCAGAGAATTCAAGCAGGGCTGAACTTGGTGGGAGCTGGATAGTATGACGAGATGATTCAAAGGGAGGGACTAGGGGGCACTTAAAGAGCTAGAATAGAAAATGAACTATAACATAGAAATTAATAGAACAGAGAGGTATGGTAGGGTCTGGGGTTAGGAGGGAATCTGGCTGATATATTTGGAAATAGGCAGCTTAGCTTGGAGAACTAAGAAAGGGCTAAGTGTCTCTACTGAAGCTTAACAGCAAATTCCTTAACAGGCAATCCCAGAGGGACATCCATGTAGGTGGGAAGGGAGAGGGCTTCCTGGGTCAGTGACTGTATCTGGTTAAAAGTTTCAGAATTGGGTTTGTAAACTATTGTACGATTCCTCAGAAATCACTCATTTCCGGAGCTCAAGTTCATTCTAAAATAGTTCAAAATAACCAGAATTGCACTTGCACATAGTTGTGACTACATGCAGAGAAATCTGCTGTGTCAGATGCCCCTTCTTAAAGCAGTTTCAAACTAGCCAAATACAGCGCTTGGAAAATGGCCTCTGTGAGCCAACAGAAATATCGGATGGGGGGACCAGAGTGGGTGCCTGGTGTTCAACAAGCCACCAGTTTGGTTCTTATAACTTTACAAATATTAATCTCATCATTAGTCAAGACCTTGGGCACCAGTTCTAGCTCCACCCCTACTTAATAATTTGAGCCCCGTGCCTCAGTTTCCCCATGTGTCAAAGGGGATAATCATGCCTCCTCTGCTATGTCTTAGGTTTATCTTGAGTGTCCATTGCAGGGATATGAATAAAAGTATTTTGTTAATTGTGATGTGAAACCAGGCTGGGGCTGGTTTTGGGGAATCATCCCAAGCCTGGATTCTAATGACTTCATTTAACTTGGAATACCAGTGAGTTTTTCTCAGTGTGATGGCTGTGTGGAGAGGAAAGACAGAATTATGGTGTTTATTCCGCTTCTGTGAATTCTGTGGAGTGAAGAGAGCTGTGAGAAGAGATCCACTGAAGAAAAAAAAAAAAGTCAGACAGAAACGTCATACAGATGGGCCTGCAGAGCATGTCCAGGGGAGTGATGCTGGGTTTGAGGGACTCAGATTTCAACAAACAGGGTCTAGAACTTCGTCCTGGCATTCACTGTCTAGATGCCCCTTACCACACTCGGAGGTGAAGCGTGTAGGCCCATCAGAACTGAGGGGGAGATAGAAGCTCTGAGGGAAGCATGTCTAAGTTGGCCCGGAAAGAAGCTGGACAGATCTGTGCATGAGCCCAGAGGCTGCCTCTGAGGATACGTGAAGGTGCAGAGGGGACAGGACTCGGCCTGGCTCAGCATTCTCCAGGGTGTAAGCCTCTCATGGTAGGGTGCTGATTTACTGGAAGTTAAAGGCCTGCCACCTACCCTATGTCACTAACTGCCTGTGGTGCCACGAGGCAACAGAAAGCTGAACAACCTTGGTATGAATTGTATTTTTTTTTCTCCTGACATTTTGGCAGCAGGATGAGGTTTATAATTTTCCTGAAGAAAATGGCTTGATGTTCCCTGATTCTCACTGCAGAGTTTGACTGAGCACTCCCATGGTCCGTTTGTCCAGGGAGTCCCCAGACCTGGCTCAGGATCCAACGTGGATAAGCTTGGAGAAAAGGCTCTTATCACTGGTCATGGAGGGCCCTCCAGGCCTGGGGAGGACCCAGCAGTCACAAGGGCAGTGAGCATTTGATGGGACTCTCTTTTTGAATGAACTCCTTAGGTATGAATGGGGCTACTCTGAAGGCACGTGGAGACCCCCAATCTGTCATTCTTAAGTTACTTGTCTGGACACTCTGGATGTATAAAAGCCATTTATTCTCAGTTTAAGAAAGGTTCAGTGATGTGCCTAGGACCACATGTCAAGGTGGTGGCAGAACTGAATCCAGAACCCAGGGTGCCTGACTCCTGTTTGTACGGTGTTTCTGTTCTGCTTCATAATACCACTGCCCTAACCTGCCTCCCAGGAGAGGAATAACAGTGATGAAGACTGGGATAAGAGGTCTGAACCTCTTTGAAAATACATGATGACAAGCAATGGGGAAGGTACAGGGAACTTCTTTTCCTGAGTCAGATTGGGAGAGAGGTCATTCCCTCCCACTGGGCACACATATTCTCTTTGAAACCTTCCTGGAGCATCTGCTTACCTGATTAGACTGCAAAGAAGGATGAAAGCCACCACTCGGTCTGGCACTTTGAGCTCTGATTCCCCTTTGCCTGGAACACTTTCTTTTTTATCTACTCTTTCCTGGTTACACTTATCGATATAGGTCTCTGTTCTCATTTCACTTGCTGATTCCAAATTTAAATATTTTCTGTTATGTTTCCTAATTATACCCTTTGTCTTCCTTCCTATACCATTAGTAATTACATAACAATGATTTGAATTCTTTGTTTCAGAGGCATCTCTCCCATCAACACTAAGGGCCATGAGGCTAGGACCACCCTGGCCATTGTCACCTCTTTATACCCAAGGTCAAGCACAGAGGTTGGCAAACTATAACCCAAGGACCAAACCTGCACTAATGCCTGTTTTTTTTTGCGACCCGAGAGCCGAGAATAGTTTTTACATTTTTGAATAGTTGGGGAAAAACATTCAAAAGAAGAAAATTTCATGATGTGAAAATTATATGTGATTCAAACTTCAGTGTCCATAAATAAAGTTTTATTGGAAAACAGCCATGCTCGTTTGTTTACATATCAACTACGGCTGTTTTCACATTACAATGGCAGAACTGAGTAGTTACAATTGAGAAAAAAATCAGTGCAGGGTCCTGCTGAAGTTCAGACATGTGTTGTGGATTAAACTCAGACCTTTCAAAACTGCAGGGTTTCCATGTATTGAGTTTCTCCAAACTGGCAACAAGAACTACAAAATCCATGGCCAAGAATCTAACCTGGCCTCCCTCAGCAGGTTTTCTAGATATCTGTGTTAGGTAAATATCCCCACGGACCAGAGATAAAAGGTGCTTTGTTAAAAGCCACTGTGAACACTTCCTTGAGAAAAGACACTTAGAGGGATAAAAGCATTTATTGTGTAAAGAGGCCTGATGTGTTCTGTTTGTGCTCAAGTTGAGGATGGTTTCCATTCAATTACAAAATGCAGCAACTCTAGGAGTTTCCTGCTCTGACCCACATTGCTCTGCTTTCAGATCTTTTGTTCCTGCTCACAGGTCTGACATGGGGACAAACCACAGTCCTGGGCAGGTGAATGTCCCTGAATTAGAGGGCCTTGCTCCAGCTCGCCCTGCTCAAACCAGAGCTATATTAAGGTGGTGTCACTGATGTTAATTCGAGTCTCTTGAAAGTTGGTGAATCTGCCTGTCAATCATTACTGTTGGGATATTCTAGCACATTTCCCTCCAACTAATAAATATTGGTTATGTTTAATGACAACAAGGGCCAGGATAGCAGTTGGAGGAAGCTATGGGGAAGACAGTCATCTACAGCCCAGAGGAAATCACTCTTGAGCTGATACCTTTGATCTCATAAACTCAGGATCAGAAGGAGCCTTAGAAGGCTATCCAGACATTATGGACTGAATATCTGTGTCCTCCTAAAATTCACATGTTGAAGCCATAACTCCAAATGTGATGGTATTAGGAGGTGGGGCCTTTGGGAGGTAATCAGGTTTAGATGAGGCTATGAGGGTGAAGCCCCCATAATGGGGTTGGTGTACTTTTCAGAAGAGGAAGAGAAACTGAGCTCTCTCTCTCTCTGCCATGTGAGGACACAGCTGGAGAGAAGGTGGCTGCCTGCAAGTCAGAAAGAAGGCTTTTACTCAGAACTCAATCTGCCAGCACCTTGATCTTGGACTTCTCAGCTTCCAGGCTGTGAGAAATAAATGTTTACTGTTAGAAACCCCCAGTCTCTGGTATTTTGTTATAGCAGTCCAAGCTGACTAAGACACCAGCCCAGTACACACCTGAATTTTGACAGTGTTCTCCACAACCTCTGCTTAAATGCTTATACGACGCCACCTTCCCACCCCTCTGACAAAATCTAAATGACTTCCTGATCATCAGTTGCAACATGCTCCCTGTAAGTCCGACCTGATGGTCCTGGTTCCACCCCTGGATTCCATTAGAGAAAGTTTAATTTCCCTCCCATGAAACAGCCCCACAACCACTGTACCTGTCCCCACCCCCCATGTCCATTGCCATCCCATAACCTTACCTTTCTTATTTTTTCAGACCCAACAAGCTAATTTTCTAACCATTCTTAATATGGTATGGTTCCAAGTCTCATTTTTCCATGAAAGCTTTCAACCAAGAGAATAAGCAGCTAATGTGGTAGATGCTTACTTCACTGCGCTTTCCTGGGTCCTTCACAGGAATGAGGACGTGAGGAGATGCAAGTGAGTAAAAAGTAGGCTTGATAAGCCAGAGTCTGGATCAGTAAGGGTTGCTTTCAATGTGGACCCACGCCATGGTCTGATGGAAATGGCATAAAGAGTGGATATTCCTGGGCAATCATAGGGAAAAGGGGCAAGACCCAGAAAGGAAATAGTAATCTAGATGGGCCATGCTAGGTCTTTGGCCTCTGTGCTGAACTTCTAAGAATTTAAGTGAACTTGAGAGTGCTCCTAAGTGGAAATTGTAAAGAAACAACAGCCGCTGATAGAGGTAGCTAGAAACTGGGCATCCTTGTGGACAAATGGACTGAAGGAGAACGACTTTTCATCTCTTGAGGTAGATTATCATATTCAATGGCTGGCAAATTACTATGGCTCTCAAGTCAAATCAGGCTGTTGCCTGTTTTTGTAAATAAAGTTTTATTGAAACAAAGCCACAACCGTCCACTTACCTATTGTCTATGGTTGCTTTTGTGCTACAACAGCAGCGTTGAACAGAGAGTTATGGACTGAATTTAGTTGTGACAGAGACTATGTCTCACGAAAATATTTACTGTCTAGCCCTGAACAGAAAAAGTTTGCCAAACCCTGATCTAGGTCACTATTTCCTGTACTGAATGGTTTACAACACTAGCCCTGTGGGACTCTCCCCCAAATATACATATACTGGGGGAATTTTTCATACCAGATGCCCCTCTTTGAAACTCAGGGTGTTCGCTAGCCTTGCAAAAGCGCCAGAAGTCCTGCAGCACACGTGTGTTTGACTTTGTTTAACACAGCATTCCTCAGACTTGCTGGCCCTGTCAGCCGTCCACGGAGCATAAGGAGTACTCAGCGCAACACCAATCTTGTTGCTTATTATTGTTCTTGGAATTGATTTCATTTCTATTTTTTTCTAAGTCTGTAGATGAGCCTGCTTGGATTTCCCAAGCTGGTGGCAGTTAGGCTAAGGAGGTCTGAGGGAAGGGCTGTGGCATCCCCCTTAGGCACATGCCTCTCTCCCTGAGGAGGTGGCAACATCAGAAATTGGGGAAAATGCCCAACGGGCCACAGGATTCTCCATCCAATGTCATCATCATATCTTGCCTCTTTATTGGATCATTTGTATGAGCAAAAAACGTCTTATCTTTCATATCCAAACAAAACAAAGCTTTTCTTGAACTCCACACCCATATTGCGACCACCCATTTCTCTGCTGACATTGATAACACAACTCCTTTAAAGCATTGTCTATACTCGTTCCCCCCACATCCCAGTCTAGTTAGGCCTTCTCCCCCCCCCACCTCCTTGAGATGGCTCTTGTCAAGGTCGCCATGACCTTCATGTGGCTAAATCAGTTCTTGTACTCAAACTACCTGCAGCATTCTACATAGATAATGATGCTGCTCCCCAAAACACATGCTTCTCTTGGATTCTGGGGTCCCACTCTCCTTTGGCTCTCCTTCTGCCTCACCAGCTCATCTTTCTCAGCTGTTCCACATCTCCCTGACCTTCGACTGTTGGAGTGTTTCAAGACCCTTCACTGGAATGCTTTCCTCTATCTACACTTCCTTCAGGTGATCTCATCCTGTCTCATGGCTTTAAATACTAATGACTCCCGTATTTCTAGTCCATCCTCAGTCTGGAATGTCCTTTCTCCAGAAATCTTCCTGGCTCACTTCTTTCAAGCTCCTGCTAAAATATCACGTTGTCAGTAAGGTTGTCCCCGACCACTCTCTGTAAATACATGTATAAATGACATCCTTCATCCCTTACCCCTGCCTACCACTGCCCCTCACCATACTTCAGTTTTCCTTCTTAATAGTTATTATCACCTGATACCCTCTGTATCTGCTCATTTGTTAAATGTTTGTCTCCTCTCATAGAACATAAGCTTCATGAAGGCAGGGACTATTTTGTTCTGTGCTATAATCTCAGGGCCTAGAGTCCTGGAAGACACATACTAGGCACTCAGTACATATTTTAGGATGGATGCACAGAGGTGTGAATTGTCTGCCTTGGGGCTGTAGAATTCATCCCAGTTTAATAGCTAGGGGAGCTAAGTTTATATTTGCCTCAAATCACATGGGTTTTAGTGACAGAAGTGACATTAGAAATCTGGTCATTTATCAAGTCTCTACTAAGTGCCAGGGACTGTGATGGTCAGTGGGGACAAAGTTTCCATTTCTGCTCTCATAGAGTTTTTAGTGAAAACCGACTTTGAACAACAATGACAACTCACCCCTGGATCTCTAGGCTAGGTGAGACCCACGGCCCCTTGTGACACTGCCATAATGAACTTTGAGAAAAAGAAGCCCTTCCTCCTTCTGGCGGCATAAATCTTAGACGAGTCTGCAGCAGGAAATGAACTTAACACCTCACACTCAGGGAACCTTTCTCCTCTCTCTAGACTACTGAGACTATTAGCAAGTGGTGGGTATCCTATGTGGTTTATGAGGTGTCCCAATATCTACTATTGGTCTCTCATATTTGCATTTCCAGCTTTTAATGCCCATTCCTTATCTGGGAGAAGAGTTTTACTTTTGTTCATCCTCACTGCTGTCCAGTCTAAAGCATTTCTAGTCTGCCCTTCCCTTTTGAGAGGATTCTGTTATACAGTGGCCAGTGGAGGGGCAGGGCCTCTGTGAGATCTTTAATCCTTCTTAGTGGCCCACAGGAGAAAAATGTTAAGAATCACTGTTTCAGAGGTTGTCTCTCACTCATCTACACATCAGTGTGAATAACATCTGAGAATCTGGAATCTCAGATTTGGATGGGATCTCGAATGTCATTTTGTCTCACCGTTTTGCACCAATGCAGTGACCACTGAAACATCTGTAACACGTGGGTCACCTTCACTTGAGCCACTTTATCAACAGAAGATTTTCACTCTCATACAAGTTCCTTAGGTTGAGTCAAAACCAACTCCCTAAAAGCCTCCACACGTTGGTCTTGGTTTTGTCTTTGAGACCTAGTTCCATATAAATTTCAACCGGCCACCAGGTCTTCAAATAGGCCTGTGAGCATGGGAAAAAGCACTCATTCCATTCATGTTGGACCTGGATACCTACAGGCTATTAAATCAAATATAGGTTAGTAAATCCTTCTATCCACAGGTTGCAAAGGAGTATAAAGTATTGCCATTACCAGGGTTGGGGTGGGAACCCAAGGTATATGGATGGCAGACGACTCATTGTTGGCTCAGTGGACAAATGACCTGGGGCTACTTGTCCTTTGCTCTGACTTGGATCCCCTAATGGACTGCATACGCCAGAGAAAGCTATTCTAATAACAACTCCAAGAACATTAGAATTCCTATTATTGAAAAGGATGCACTTTCATTTAAAGGGTTTCATTCTTCTTAGATGAGTTCTACCTTTTGCTTTCCCTTCTTCATTCGAATCCCATGTTCATCATTACTGCTCCACTGCTGGCCTGATAAAGCTAAAATTTCACTCACACCAGCCAGCCTCTCGACTCTGGCAGCAGCCAACAGGAGCACTTGGCCTGCTGGAGACAAAGGGTTCTTTCCAGTTTGGTCAGCAAGCTGGATTTAAACTGACAAGATCATAGCTCTACAAAAATAAGATCAATTAATTGTCCCATGGAAGGAAAAGGTCACTGGGCAAACGTTACCCTGTATCTCATTTCATAGCTAGAGTCTGGGCAATGACATCAAATCATTTCTCTGTAACTAGATTCTGCCTCTCAACAATAATTTAAAAAATGACTAGATAAAATTACACTCTAGGTCTGCTTGCAAATTTTGTTACTTGAATACATTTCACTTATACCAAAATCAGTGTGGAGTTGCTGATGCTGTACTTTCTCCAGGACCCCACTGAAAAATTTATTTGAGGTGTCTGGGACCATTAATTGATTCTCCCAGGTCCCTGTTGGAGCCCATTTCTCAGGCTTCAGCTCCTAAGGAAGGATAGAAGTTTCCTTCCTGCGAGCGGGTCACTAACAATGGCAGAGCATGGGACAGGGACAGGTAGGCAACGTTACCCATCACACCAAATGTGCCTCACCTGACAGCCTGCAGGGGCAGCAAAGAGCAGCACCACCAGAGTTTCATGCCTTGAGGGAACATAAGGTGTGGGACCAGGTGTGGGAAAGGAAGCTGCTGGGGAAGATAGTTTCTTTAGCTCTCCTTGGGGCATTGAGGGCAGACCACAAATTTCGCTTTCTTGGGCTGGCAGGAACATATTTCAGATTCAACAAACATTTGCTGGGTATCTATTATGTGTCCATCCGAAAGGTAAACATTCCCATAAGCAACACCTCATCAAGTCCTCACTAGCCCCTGTGAGTCAGGTAGTTCTAATGGCCTGCTTTTGTTCGCTTATTTGTTTGCTGTTAGCAGTTTGATTAAACGGTATGTCAGCCATCTTAAGTCTTACCAGGAGGAAGGTGGAGTTTGGATAAATAAATAAACAGGAGGCAGACTGTCTTGCCAATGGGTTTCAGCCCCGGACAATTTCGCTATGGATTCAGTGTGACCAAAGAAATTGACAGCAACACGTTCTTGGGGTGAAAGGGTTATACCCAACTTTATTTCCAGGTGGCAGGTCAGTCACTAAAATCCCATTCACTCAGAGGGAGTCTGCATGCAGCAAGCCAGTCTGCCTCTGGGCCTCTCTGCCTGCACAGCCGTCCCACACAGCCGTCCTCTGGGCCTCTCTGCACAGTCATCCTGCACAGTCGTCCCACACAGCCGTCCTATGGGCCTCTCTGCACAGTCATCCTGCACAGTCGTCCCACACAGCCGTCCTATGGGCCTCTCTGCACAGTCATCCTGCACAGTCGTCCCACACAGCCGTCCTATGGGCCTCTCTGCACAGTCATCCTGCACAGTCGTCCTGCACAGCCGTCCTATGGGCCTCTGTCTCAACGCTGCCACCACTCCAGCCTCTGCTAAGATCTGCAGCCTTGCAGCTGTGCCACCGTGTCATGCCCAGAGCACTGGGCGGAGCTCTTTATATAGAGTCAACAGCCATGTATTGCCCACAGGTGTGCAGTGAGCTAATCAACCAGGGCCAGGTGAGAATCCTGGCCATAGGAACTCTCATTTTATCCACACTCCACCCCTCCAGGATTCTCTCCTCTCAATCTATGTGCCCTTAGTCCTCTGCAATGGTCCCTGTGCAAGGAAGCTTGAACATTGTTCTCCAGCCTCTCCAGCAAAAGGTCTTTCAGACACCAGGCCGGACTCGTGGTTCTGTCTCTGACCTCTGCCTCTTCAGTCTTAATGGCTTGAACTGCTGCACTGGTTTCAGTTGTTGCCATAGCTCCAGTAAGATCCTATTCGGCTTCCTGTCTAATTTCCTTCCATCTACTCCTGCCCATATCAAATCAACCCACATCTGGGTCCTTGTAACCCTCCCGGGACCCCTCAAATTCCTCCTGTGCGTAACAGGTCTTATTTCTTTCCGGGTTCTCATTGCTTCAGCTACTGTATGTGTCACCTCACATTTTGTAATCACTGCCTCAAGGCGGGCTGCATTGTCAGGGAAGACAGCTTTCCCATCTCTGATCCAGAAAGAACAATTCCACCCTCCCCTAAGTCCCAAAGCCACCAGCTCAGCCTGAGTATAAGGGGCAGACCATAGAGTGCTCCATGGCCTGGGGAGGGGGCTGCTCCTCTCCTTGGGGAACTTTCAGCTGCTGGGTCTTTATTTTCTTTACAACTACTGGGCGGGCTTTCAATACAGGAGGGGCCGGTGCCTCCAGCACCACCCCTTCATCCTTCCCCAGCTCCTCCACTTCTGGGGCTGATGGCACCTTTCTCTCCACTCCCCCAAGTGCCTCCTCTGTTAGAGTGCCTCGCAGCAATGCTAGCTCAGTCTTCAGCAGCTCTCTTACCTTCACCTCAATGCTTCACAGCTGACGTTCTCCTGCCACCTCTGCCTGTGCTTCCCTCAGGAGTTCATCTTTTTTCTTGATGGCCTCTTCCTCCTCTGCAACACCTGGCAGTGCTGCCATCTCGTCTCCAATGGCACCTTGCTGCCGGCACTCTCGTGCTGCCTCCTCTCGCATCAATGCCATCTCCTTCCTCAGGGAATCCACAGAAGTTTGCAGCTCGCGTTCTCGTGCCACCATTTCTTGGGTCTCTTCTGCAGACTTTTTTAATACTGTGAGAAGCAGCCAACCCACAGTCCCTGCTGCCTCACGGGCACTCTGCTTCTCAAAGGATCTACTTATTTTACCAAGGGCCACCCCTACAGCCTCAGGTGTCACTTCCACTTGCCTCCAGTCCTGGGGTGGGGCCCAGTCCTCTAGGAGGCAAGCCACCTCAGACCACATACCCACTGGGCGACAATCCACTGTCTCCCCACTCACAGGGGCAGCCTGCTGAAGCACCCCACCCATAAGGGCAGCCTGTCTTTTTCCTTGGTCAACAATGAATCCTGCCAACTACGCCAATTGTCTTGCCAATGGGTTTCAGCCCCGGGCCAGTTCGCTATGGATTCAATGTGACCAAAGAAATTGACAGCAAAACATTCTTGGGGTGAAAGGGTTATACCCAACTTTATTTCCAGGTGGCAGGTCAGTCACTAAAATCCCATTCACTCAGAGTGAGTCTGTATGCAGCAAGCTAGTCTCTGCCTCTGGGCCCCTCTGTCTGCACAGCTGTCCTCTGGGCCCCTCTGCACAGTTGTCCCACACAGCCATCCTCTGGGCCTCTGTCCTTGGCGCTGCCACCACTCCAGCCTCTGCTCTCTTCTCCTGTAGCCTTGCAGCCGTGCCACTGTGTCGTGCCCAGAGCACTGGGCGGAGCTCTTTATATAGAGTCAACAGCCATGTATTGCCCACAGGTGTGCAATGAGCTAATCAGCCAGGGCCAGGTGAGAATCCTGGCCACAGGAACTCTCATTTTATCCACACAGACAAATAGGTTCTTCTACAGTCTCAATGCCAGAACCTCCTGACGAGTGCAGATCCAGGCAGTACGACTTGCCCAAGGTCACACTGCCGCAAGCAGTGGGACTGGGACTGGACACCTGAGTGCACTGGAACCCACGCCCCTCCTGCTCCTTCCCTGCCCACTGCCTTCCACGTTAACGATCTGTTTAAGGCCTTTGTGCTCTTAAGATAACTCTGCAGTCAACATGTCTGTGGTGTTCTAACAGCATCTCTGATTTTAAATGTAAAGAAATAAAAAAAATTAAGCCCTACAAATACAATTTGCATGCACCTCTTTTTAAAAATCATTATCTCTTGATGGACAGTGAATTCAATGGGGTGTGGGGGGCCTTGATAATATGGGTGAATGTAGTAACCACAATGTTTTTCATGTGAAACCTTCATAAGAGTTTATATCAATGATAACTAAATAAAATTAAAAAAAATAAATAAGAAAATTAAAAAAAAAGTCATTATCTGGATGATCATGAGAGTCCCTGATAAGTTTCCTTACACTCTGCTTCTGTGCTCTCACTAGTTCCTGGCAGTCATGCCCATATTTCAGGGTTGTCTTGCTGAAGACAAATATAGGAATTCTACTTCCAGCATGGGTCATATTTCCCCAGGTCTAAAGTTACCATGAGATCAACCAGCACTGAGCCAGCTAAGAAGCTTCACCTTGTCCAGAAGAGAGTTCTCCCCTGAGAGCTCATTCTTTCTCCAGCCACTGCTCTTCTGAACTTCTCTTCTTGTCCCCTGGCCCAGACCCTGAAGGCTCACCCTGCTGTGGAGGAGTCCAGGGATGGCACCTTCTCCAGGCAGTTTAGTTCACAAAATGGGCGGGGGTGGGAAGGGAAGAGCCACACCGTGCTTACTGAGGGGCTGAGCTGTTAATGTTAATGAGGAGGTGAATCTGGGAGAAGGTAGTTTGGCTGTCTTCCCTTCTGCGGTCCGACAAAGACACCCGTCGCCCTAACTCTGAGTAGTCAGGCTCCTCTAAGCCCTCTAGGCTTTGACCTAGAGGTCTGCATACCCCAGTTTTAGCAAGATCCTATGTCAAGGCAGTTTAGCCAGATTCCTCACCTCTCACAAGCCCCAGGTAATATCTGATCACCCCAGCCTACCTTAAACAGTGTAACAAGAAATACCTTGATCTCTTAGTAATTTTTCATTCGCCAACTGCTCTTTGCCTATAAATCCCCACTTTGCCTTGTCATATTCAGAATTGAGCCCAGTTCTATACCAAGGTCTCTTTTTTCCTATTACAATGGTTGCTGAGTAAAATCTGTTTTTACCATTGTAACTATTGTCCAGCTCTGGTTTTCTTTGACACTTCCACAAATACCTTTGGAATTTTAGAGTCCCATACTACACACGTGCCTTGGAACATCTCCAGACCAGATTGGGAAGAAAAGAAACAAAACAAATAAAACACTTAGGGAGCATGCCCTCCTCTCACTCTGAGGGTGCATACACAAGGGGTGGCTGGAGTCCACATGTTAAGGTACAATACCAACCATGAGCTGCATCCAAAAGGAAAAACACTGAGAGCAAATTCATGAATTCTAGTCCTATGTACGTCTTAATTCCCCCCGCTGATTGTTTAGTCTTAAGTGTTCTGCCATGATTGCGGTCACTGGTAGCTTTCTGTAAATGAGCCTAAAAAACTTTATTAATCCAAATTATTTTTTAAATGCCTGCATCAAAAGGAAGCCTAGAGCTAAATTTAGTGCCCAACTGCAATCATAAATTTATCCCAGATGCCTGGAATTTCTTATTCTCTTCTCCTTTTAATTGGTTTTGGCTCCCTTTCCATTTTTAATAGTCAAGGTTTATTTGAGACTTAACATAATAAACCACTTCAATCCCTTTTGCATTTCTCCTCAAGAAGTCAAATTAGCTCATATTTTCGGATGTTGACACTTCCTTTCAAAGAATAGGCTCTTCCTTAAAAAAAAAAATTCAGCTTTGGAAGCACAAGTATAAATGGAAATGCAGTCCACTGGAGTGGGCACTGTTCTCTTTAGCAGACCTCTAACCCGTATCTTCAGCCAGGTCGTGTGTCACAGAGGCACACAGGCACTGCACACATCTCTATCTCTGTATCTCTACAACTAAGAAAATAAAGCCCTGTTCTCCATGGACAGGAGACTCTGAACACCAGGTAAGAGGCCTGAGTTCAGTGTTTTTCCACAACAAATACACAACATTTTATACCATAAAATCCATTTGCACCGTCCAAGTGAAACAGCTTCAAATACTGCCAAATGCGATTATCAAGATGGATTTACTCCTGTCCTGTAGTAACCTGGTTACTTAGCTTTGTGCAGATTCAGCTGGGCTTGCTTTTCCCTCTGGCTAAGTAGAGGCCCACTTTTAGCAAGTCAGGGAAAAGGTGAGCTCTACAGAGCAGGGACTAATGGGCACTGAGGCAGAAGCCATTGTTGGCCGCTGAACTCCATCACCCAGCTTCCGACCAGTGCTGATCCAGGCCAGGCAGACCGGATGCAGGAGACTCACCATGGATGCCAGGACTCTGAAAAGCAGGGAGGAGCTGGAGCCTATACTTCCTGTGGTTCCCTCTCTAGACGTGTGCCCTGCTTTTCCTGGGGCCCTGGGTCTTCAGCTGCATGTTGCTCATGGCCACCTGCCTCCCTAGACCTCTCCCTCAACAGCACCCCTACAGCAGCTTCCAGTGTGTGCTGGCATCAGCGGGACCCGGTATCCAATTCCAATCCAATCCAATCCCAACTCTGCTCCCTGCTGGCTCTGTATCACTTGACCTCTCACAAGTTTGATTTGCTCAACAGGGAGAATAATTCCTGCCTCACAATTAAATTTTAACCTATTTCAAAATGAGAACAAGATATCAAAAAGATATCCATGTCCTCATGTTTATTGCAGTATTATTCAGAATAGCCAGGGTATTGGAACCCTAACTATCCGTCAGTGGATGAATGGATAAAGAAGATGTGATGTATATATACAATGGAATATTATTCAGCCATAAGAAGACATCCTGTCATTTGTTACACCACTATCTGTGCAACTTGAGGGCATTATGCTAAATGAAACAAGTCAGACAGACAAAAATAAATACTGTAGGATCTCACTTATATGTGGAATCTAAAAAGACAAACTCAGAGAAACAGGGAGTATAGTGATGTTGCCAGGGCTGGAGGTTAGGAGATGTTGCTCAAAGGGTGCAAATTTCCAGTTATAAGATAAATAAGTTCTGGGGATCACATTACAGCATGGTGATTATAGTCAACAATACTGTATGTATCATATTGCTGAATGTTGCTAAGAGAGTAGACCTCAAATGTTCTCACCACAGAAGAGAAACAGTAACTATAGGAGGGGATGGAGTTGGTAGCTAACAGGGTGACCTATTCACATTGTTGAATAGCTAACTTATTCATCTTACATAATGGTAAAAACAGATTTTACTCAGCAACTACTGTAATAGGTAATCATTTTGCAATTGATAAATGTATCAAATCAACATTTTGTACACCTAAACTTACACAATACTAAGTGTCAATTATATCTTCATAAAGCTGGGGAAATTTTTTCTTTAAAAAATTTTAATCTATTTCAAGTGCCTGGCATGATGGTAGGCCACCAGGAAAGGCTCATTTATGATTAGTTTTTTTCTGTCTCTACTCTCCAGCCCCTAGCCCTTGCAGACTCACCTGGCTTGTCTCTTTTCTGCAAGGTTCCCAGCTCTGTAGACTGACAGCATGCTCCACCCACTGCAAATGATTCAGAGACTGACAAGTATTCTCCCCTTGACCAAGCTTTACTCAGACTCCTCTGAGCCTGAATAGGCTTCATCCTCCAAGAGCCCAATTCAGCAAGAATCTTTTCAAGACAGTCTTTCCAGAATCCCTCATCTTGCTCTCTGATTGCCGTGGCCCGCCTTCAGCAAGACTCCAGTTAAATCATTTAGCCAGAATACCCCCAACTGATGTTTCCTTTTAGTAGTTTTCCACCTCTTCCCCCAATTTCCATTGCCTAATTCTCACTTTTCCTTGTTGTATTCAGAGTTGAGCCCAATCTCTCCTTCCTACTGTAAAGCCCCTACTGCGATAGTCCTGAATAAAGTCTGCCTTACCATTCTCTAACAAGTGTCATGAATAACTTTTTTCTTTAACAAGACCCCAAGCATCTGTGCTCTTGCATGTGGCTTCTAGGAATGTTTTTCTCTGTTCCTTTCTTTTCTACTTAGTAAGTGATATTCACTTTTCAAGATACAACGTCACCTCCTTTGTGAACTTTTCGCTGGATAACCCTTAGATCCTACGGCCAAGTAGTGCAGGACTCTGGCACCAGACTGCATGGAGTTAAATTCAAATTCCACCTTTCTGTAATTTTTGACCTTGGTTAAGTTATTTAACCTGTCTATGCCTTAGTTCCCTCATCAAAAAAAAAAAGATGATACTAATGCTACTTACCACATTGGGCTGTTGCATGAATATATAAACTTCCTTAAGTGCTTAGATAGAGTGTCTGGCTCTTAGTAGGTGCTCAATAAATTTTGTCATTTTTATTATCAGAGCTCTTCTCACATTTTGTAATTATCATTGTTATCAATACTCTCTGCCCTGTCCCTACCCCTAATCTAAGACAGGAGCTCCTTAATAGCAGGATTGGGGTCTCACTCATCTTTGCACTTCTCTTCCAGCTTCACATGACCATGGCTCACAGTAGGCACTCAGTCCCTGTGCTGATAACAATAGGTCTAATAAAGGATTCGCAGCAGTTGTTGATGGGCCTAATGGTCCACTGTGCCTTCAAAATTGCATATATTTAAGGTGTACAATTTGGTGCTCTGATACATATACACATTGCAAAAAGATCACCACAATCAAGCTAATTAACATATCCATCAGCTCTGCACAATTACCACTGTGCATGTGTGTGTGTGTACCTGTGAAGTGGTGAGAAGATTTAATTTGCGATCTAGTGTCTTCACAAATTTCAAGTATATAATACAGTATTATTAATCATCATCCCCATGGTGTATGTTAGATCTCTAGAACTTACATATAACTGAAACTTTGTACTCTTTAACCATCACCTCATTTCTCCCCCCTCCCGTCCCTGGCAACCACCATTCTACTCTCTGCTTCTATGAGTTGACTAGTTCAGGTTCCACACGTAAGGGAGATCATGTATATTTGTCTTTCTGTGTCTGGTTTGTTTCACTTAGCACGATGTCTTCCAGCTCTATCCATATTGTCATAAAAGGCAGGATTTTCCTTTTTTAAAGGTTAAATAGTATTCCATTGTGTATATCTATCTATCTATTTATCCACATACATACATACATACATACACACTACATTTTCTTTACCTAGTCTTCTGTTGAAGAACAATTTAGTTTGTTGCCCTATCTTGGTTATTGTGAAAATGCTGTGATGAACATGGGAGTGCAGATCTCTCTTTGTAATCTGGATTTCAGATCCCTTGGATATATACTCAGAAGTGGGATTGCTGGATCACATTGGTCTTGACAATCATTTTTTATATGTGACCCCAAAAGCACAGGCAACGAAGGCAAAAAAAGACAAGTGGGATTGTATCAAACTAGAAAGCTTCTGCACAGTGAAGAAAACAACAAAATAAAAAGGAATCTAAAAACACAACAAAAGAAAATGAACAAAATAACAGTAGACTCTATATACTGAGAAGTGACTGGTGGTTACCATGGGGGAGGTGTAAGGATGAATGGGTAGGGGGATAAAGAGGCACAAAATCTCAATAGTAATATAAGTTGGTCACAGGTATAGAAGTGCAGCATTGAGAATATATTCAATGGTTCTGTAACAACTGTCTATGTTGATACATAGTAACTGCTTGTGGTGAGGACTTAATAATGGGTGTAACTGTTGAATCATTGCCTTGTATACTTGAAACCAACATAATATTGTGTATCAACTATACTTCAACAAAAATCATAAATACATAAATAATCCTATTCTAGGTAACCTATGGGATGGGAACAAATATTTTCAAGGGATATATATCTGATAAGGGGTTAATATTCAAAATATGTTTACTTGTATTCTAACAGGGATCTTCCAACACTGCTTGTGCCGCTAGGAATAATTTTGCATGTATCTGCAGGAAGTCACATTGGTTAATAATGAGAGGGATGAGGCAGACACTTTTGAGGCCATCCTCCACATCTCATTAAACAGGGTCACATCTCCTTTTCAGAGGCCCACCTAAATGACTTCTACTCAAAGACATTTTTCAAGTAAGGGATGAAGAGGTCCAGACTCTGCCCTGGTGGGGCTATTTCTGTGATGGAGTCACAGCCAAGTATGTTATGTCACAAGTCAGAGTAGGCCACAGCTCTAAGAGCAGTAGAAAGGACACAGGAATTATAAGGAGCAAGAGAGCAGCTCCTACTTGGAATTCTTGGGAGGTTTTGTGCCGAAGGTGTCATTTGAGCTGGAATTGAAGATGAGCGGGATTTCTGCTGTTGGAATTAGGGGAAAGGGCAGCCTAGAGGGAGGGGGAAGGGTTGTCAACAAAGCATGAAGAGAAGGGAAGAAAGGAGGAGGAACTGCCATACATTTTGTTTAAGTTTCCATCTAGGAATTAAACTTAGGCTCAATTTTTTAACTTTCATAGAACTCACAATGGCAAGAAGGGAGGATGATTTAAGATTCAAGAATGAAGGGGTCTGAAAAGGCTGTGAGGAAGTCATACCATGTGATCCCTCTTTCTGTCTATGTTAACCATCTAGATATGTTAAGTGTCTTCTCTTTGTACAAACATTTCTGGGGAAAGACAATTCCATACATGGTGTTAGGAAGCATTATGTGGTGGGAAAACTTTGGGCTTGGGGAATCAGGGGACACTGAAATCAAATTTAACATCTGACTGGCTATAGGCCGTGGTCAATGGGTGAACCTCAGTTTCCTCTCTCATCAAGTTGAAATAAACCTTCCTCCTTCATAGGATGGGGTAATGTTTTCATGTCAATGGCTGTAGCCCTGTGCCTGGTACCTAGCGAGCACTCAGTACTGACAGACTCTCTTTGATCAAACTTTAGTGAAGGTCTTCTAAGTCTACTTCTCAACTAGCCTCAACTTTGGGCCCTGTCCTGTTTTTGGCCTGCCTAGCCTGGTTTTAGCGAGAATCCTTCTAAGTCAGTTATCAAGAATGCCCCTACCCTTGATGTCTCCTCTTAGTACTCTTAGTGATTTTCCATCCCCTGATCTCCTCAACCTGTTCCTTGGCTATAAATCCTCACATGTCCTTGTGCTGTGTTTGGAGTTGAGCTTGATCTCTTTTCCCTATTGCACTAGCCTTGAATAAACTCTTCCTTTGCCATTTAACAAATGACAGAATCCATTCTCTTAAATAATACCTGCCAGTGATTATGGCCATTATATTTCCTCTCTTGAAGGGATCAAGAAACTGTGGGATTTGTATGCCTGGTTCCTGGTTGAAAAGGAAGCACAGCCACATTCATGTAGTAATTCTTCCTTCCTGGCATCACAGTTGGGCTGGGAAGACCTGCCTTTAAATGGTGACAACAGGTAGGTGTTCTGGGGTCAAACAGGGAAGTACAGAGTCTGCTCTCTAGCACATCCCTCAACGTCCTTCCTCAGGGTCAACGTAGTGAACCGCCAAAGAGGGGCTGGGCCACTCCTTTAGGAACTGCTCTTCCTTTCCCACCTAGATTCAGCCCGGTTCAGAGCAATCAAACCAGCCTTTATTCAGGGAGCAGCCTCATCTCAGGAAACCAATACTGCTGATCAAAGGTCAAGCCCAAAATCCAATCCAGAAGCAATTACAGTAGCATTTTAAGAACCATAGTTGAGGTTCAAAGTCCAACCTTTTTTTTTTTCTGAAACAACTTGCCTCTGCCCCTTGAAAAACAAGGCTGAATCTCAGAGGGCTATAATAAAATTTTGATTTAAAATCTAAAGTTCAGTGCCCCTTTCAAGTTGTCATCAGTTTGTCATATTGTTTTGTTGAGAAAAACATGGTCAGTGGGCATGAACTCTGTCATCTTCTTTAACCTCCATTCCAATGTTGTTCTGTTCCTGAACCCACTTACCCTAATTGTGGGGGGAGAGGACTCCTCTTCTCCAGAGCTAATCCTCCTGTTATCAAGGAGAGTCCGTTCCTACCTTGCTCACTCCCTCCCTCTTCTAGGATGTTGCGTCTGCCCCTAGGTTTCCTCCCTTCCTCGCCTCCTATCTCCCGGTGCAGAGGTGCCCAAATATGGAATAGGTCACTGTTACTGGTGATGTGCAAGATGATGAAAAACAAAACTTTAAAAGTAGTTATGCATTTATTTGAATATATATTTTAAAAAGTATATAACTAGTACATCAAACCCATACTTTTGTGGATATTATTGCTTTAGATGAGGTTGAATATATTTAAGATTTTTTAAAAAGCAAATTGTTTTATAATAACACCAAGTAAATGACAGCAGTACTGATATGTGGCTTTGGAAACAATGGACTGAAGTTTGGCTAATCTTTGCACAGTAGAGGCCTTGGGCTGGCAGCCGGGAGCCCCTGCCCTGCCAGTAACTCGCCATGTGGCCTCAGGAGGCAAATGCCTTAACCTCTCCAGGCCTCTTCTGGGATCTTTTGTGATTTCATGGGGCTGGCTCCTTCCCCGACTTCTAATGTATTCTGGTTTCCCCTGGTTGGTAAAAAATAACCTCCAAAAACTGTTCCTTGGGTGCGCTGAGCCCTCAAGTCCTAGTTCTCCTAGTTCCCTAGTTCCTTCCATCGTTTAAAGGGTGTGAATTCTGAAGGCGTTGCATATGTCACCCCCTCTCTCCCTTAAAAGCCCCGCAAACTGCCTGTCAGCCTGACGATTCCACTGGAAGAGCTAGCTCTCTTCAATGTCACCGTGACTTCCTGAATAGCAAACAGCACTGCTTCCAGAATCATACAACTTACATGGACTTTGTGAACAAGTCTGGTAACCTACTTTGATGTACAGTGTGCTTTATCCCAGGAAAATGGATCCTGCGCTTCCAGCATCTCATTTACAAGAAGACTTTAGAACCTGTCTCCATTCATTCACAGCTGAAGACCCCTCCTGTATGGTCAGACACCAGGCAGTGAGGGTGCCTGGGCCGCCGCCCCACTCAGCTCTGCTGCTGCCTTCTGATGGTGGCAAGGACACTGGGGGAGTCCTGGGAAAGAGCCTCTGGGGTACTGGTATATCATTATGGGGTGTGGGGGCCTGTACCCCACTAAGGGCCTCTAAGGGACATCAAGCTAGGGCCACCCAACTGCAGCAGCCCCGAAGGAAGTTCTGGGAGAAGCGAAAACAAACAGCTGGGTTTCTGGTTCATGACTTGGCTTTCTAGCCTTGGATCAAATGGCTCCCTTTCTTTCTGTCTCAATTTCTTAAATAAGCTCTAAATGGCAATAATTAGTATTAAAAGTAGGAAAGACTTTGTGTTAGTTTGCTAGGACAACTATAAAGAAGTGCTGCAAGCAAATGGATGGCTTAACAACAGAAATAAATGGTCTCATAGTTGTGGAGGCTAGAAGCCCAAAAGCAAGGTGTGGGCGGGCTGGTTCCTTCTGAGGCTATGAGGTATGGGTCCCTTTCAGGCCTTTCTCCTTGTTTGGTAGATGGCCATCCTCATGTTCACATGGCTTTTCCCCCTATCTGTGCCCGTGTCCAAATTTCCCTGTTTTATAAGGGCAGCAGGCATACTGGATTAGGGGCCCATCCTCCTCCAGTATGACCTCATCTTAACCAATTGCATCTCCAACAACTCTATTTCCAAATCAGGTTACATTCCAAGGTGCTATAGGCTTAGGACTTCACCATATGAATTTTGGGTGGGGGGGTGGGGGGGGAACAATTCAATCCATAACAGACTTAAAGAACTGAACAAGGAGCCGGGCACTGGATTCTAGTTCCTGCTCGGCCACTAAGCAGCCATGTGGTACTGGCTATCTCAAGTCAGTTCTCCAGGCCTCAGGCTCCTCCTCAGTTTGAAGATAAAACTAGATGGTCTCAAAGCTACCGTCCTCCAGCTGTAACAGCCAATAGCTTCATCATCTAATTAAAATTGATCCAAATGTTTGCAAAGCATTTAGAACTTCTTACACGCAAGATACAGTATAAACACTAAGAAATAACAACCCCCGAGCCTCCGCAGAAAGAGTTCATACAAATTCAAAGTGGTTTTCAAATATTATTTCATTAATCCTTACAAATCCCCTGTGAAGTAGTAGTATTAAAGAGCACACTGACAATTGCACTATAATCTGGTCAAGTAAAAGAATAATATCTCAGACAAGATAATAGCAGACTTATCTGCCACAAGGGAGGGCTGAATATGCAAAGGCCATGCAAGTTGGAAACAAATAGGAAATTTCATCTCAGATGGCTTCAAAACAGGGGTTGGAAATGAGGCTTTGGCTGCCATCCTGGGACTTTTTGAAGGAGGGCAGGAGATTTATGACCAGACTCTCCATAATACATGCATCATTCATGGCCTCTAATTTTTCATGCATAAATGTTTGAGCTGATAATGTAAGATCTAGGAAATCTTTAGGGAGGGAATTATAATGTTTTCCTGAGGTGAGAAAAAAAACTGTCCTAGATAATTTTTTTTCTACCTAGAAGGTGGAAAAAAGGTATCAATTTTTTTTCTACCAAGGCTAAAAAGGAAGGTGAGGTTGAGATTATGGAAATGTGGCCATGTCACAGAAGCCCTCCCCTGCCAGCCAGATGCTGGCCACCATCCTGATTCTGACCAGCTTTAAGAGACAGCCAGTCATGAGGCATAGTCTATACCAGGCGCTGACCCTGCACTCCATCTAGAAGCAAGATGGAGACAATCCGAGGTGGAAGCTGACCCTGGGCAATGGGGCAAAAGGTTACATCCAGATCTGGACTTGCACAAAGACTCTTCGCTATGTTGGACGATGGAAAGGGCCGAGAAGGCACTGCTTGCTCATCCCAACTTTAAATATCTCCTTCACTGGTTGGCCTTCTGGCCTGAGATTCCACCATTGGAGATTTTGGGGGTTGCAAGAATTTCTGTCTCCAAGTGATCTTCTTTAAAATCCAAATGCTTCTGGAGAGGTGTGGGCTGGACCTCTTAGCTTGTCACCAGCATCTTAGTGTAAGAGCATTTGTCCCAACAATCCTTCTCGGTGGTATTGAGAGATTACTTAGAGAGGGACTGGGCAGGGCAGGTGCCCCAACCTGTGGTGGGAACATGGAAGGTGGGGAAGAACAAAAAAGAGTGGGGTGGGTAGGTGTCAAGAAGACTCTGAAGATCATTTTTGCCTGCCTTGTTACTCCAACTCAGGGTGGCAATTTAGATTAGCTTCATTTAGTGAAGGAGCAACACTAGTAGTTTACACGTTAACTTTATTTAGTGAAGCATCAATATGGCTAAATTACTTTCATATTTAATATTGTGACCCAGTTGGTAAATCTGATCATATGCACTCAGAAACTCTCTTGCAGGTCTATCAAGGCTGCTTTTATTATCAAAAACAAACACCCTTTAAAGACTAACTATAAAAGAACCCAGCTTCTCTGTATAACCTGTCCTGGCCTCATCTCCCAACATTCTTTCAAACATACCCAATTTCTTGTAGGTCTCCAAATGTGCCAATCCCCTCACACCTCCTCTGCACACGCTGTTCCCTTGGTATGTCACCACCCTCCATAGCCCACCTTGCATGGCTCACCACTATTCTTCATTCAAGACTAAACCCAACTCAAGCCTACCTTTTCCAGGAAGCTTTCCTGACTCCCCAGGCTTGTTGAGGGTCCCTCCCCTGCACCCTGTGGTACACATCACTCTGGCTGTAATTGTTAGTTTAGTTTCCAGTTTCTTCCTCTAAAGCATAGGCAGAACCGATGAGCTCCACCTCAGCACATCCACAGGGTGAGGCCCAGTCCCTGGCACCGAGGAAATGCTGAACAATATTTACAATTGTGATTGAATTTTTTTTGACCTGTTAAATGTGATGATTAAAAAATATTAGGACTCAGTTTGGTGAGCGTGAGTTAAAACACCCATCTTCTACTTTGTGATGGAAATAGAAATCGATCCAAAGCCATTTGGCAAGATGAACCACAAGCAATGACAACTCTATAGCCTGTGCAATGCTGGGAATCTACATTCTCAGGAAATAAGGTAAACCATGAGAAAGAGATCTCCGTGATGATATTCAGGACTCTGTTACTTAAAATAGAAGGTACTTGGAATGAGCTTAAATGGCCAAAAGCAGAGGAATGGTTAAATTGTAATCTAATGCAATGTTTTGTAGCCATTACAAAATTCATGGTTTTGCAAAACTATGTCCAAAGTGGAAAAAAATCATGATAAAACATTAAATGACCAAGATACAAAACATATGTTTAGGATGACTATGATTATGTAAAATAATAAAAAAAACAGTAACACATCTGTGATGGCTTACTTTAATACTTTATATGTATTAACTCATTAAATTCTTGCAACTGACAAAGATTCTTTCCTTGACCAAACTCTAGGCAGGCTCTTCTGAGCTCTATTTTGACTAGCCCCCACTTTGGGCTCCTGTGTCCTTCTTTGTAGAGTTCAGATCTAACAAAGATCCTGAAAAGTCAGTTTAGCCAGAACCTCTCAATATCTGATGGGGTTCCCCATCCTCCACCATCCGCCAGGTGCTGTTTAATCATTCTGACCTGCCGTTCAGCAAGAATCTTGTTAGGTCAGGCTAGCCAGAACTCCCCTGACCTCTGTGATTTCTCTTAGTAATTCTCCATCCACTGCTCCCTGCACTGCTACTTGGCTGTAAATTCTCACTTTTCACTGTTATGTTCAGAGTTGAACTCCATCTCTCTCCTTCCTACAAACTCATTGTAGTAGGTCCTCCTTAAATAAAGTCTGCCTTATCATTCTTTAACAAATGTCAAGAATAATTTTTTAACAGTGTTATTGTTATCTCCAATTTAAAGATGATGGGGGCAGAGGCACAGAGAGGTTAAGTAACTTGCTATGAAGTGACAGAGCCTGAATTTGAACCCAGTCTATGTCCAGAGACTGTGCTCTTCACCTCTATGATATAAAATTCATCCAGAGTTTGGAAGAAAATAAAATTTCTTGCTTTTTCAAATATTTTTTCAAAATATTGCTTTTTCAAGGTTGTAGAAGTATAAATGAATTTCTTTTCTCTCCTCTATTGAAAATGTTCTATAATGTGCTTATACTGCCTTTATAACAGAACAGTGTTTTTTTTTATTAAGGTATCATTGATATACACTCTTACGGAGGTTTCACATTAAAAACATTGTGGTTACTATATTCAGCCATATTATCAAGTCCCCCCCCACATACCCCACTGAAGTCACTGTCCATCAGTGTAGTAAGATGCCACAGAGTCCCTACTTGCCTTCTCTGTGCTGCACTGTTTTCCCCGTGACCCCCTACACACCATGTGTATTAATCATAATACCCCTCAATCCCCTTCTCCCTCCCTCCCCTCCCACCCTCCCCTACCCCTTCCCTTTAGTAACCGCTAGTCCCTTCTTGGGGTCTGTGAGTCTGCTGCTGCTTTGCAGAACAGTATTTTTAATAAAAAGTTAAAAATTTTAATCATAATACAGAAGCCTTCAAATGTCTTCTTGCAAAAAACATCTTTACAACAATGTACACAGTTGTTGGGTTAAATAATCTGGAGCTGTCTTGAATTAAAATGTTTAAATATTAAGTTACCTGATGCATACCCAGATACACATAAAGCTAAAATTATATTTCTGCTCCTGTAATTTTTTTTCCTTTTCAGTAAAGTGTATTCACTGTAATGTGTAACATAAGAGATTAGATGTTTCTATCCTAGCAAGACTCTTCATAGGAAGAAACCAATTCACTAGCCAGGAGAAAATCCTTTGTCTTCTGTTTGTGAAATATGTTCCCTGCAGTGGTGGAGGAGCGTGTAAAGGGGAAAGGGTTCTCCCTCTGCTCAAACATCAGTCCTGCTGTAGCTGGTGCAGGAACCCCAAACCAAGTCATGGGGGAAGTGCTCAGGTGGAGCTGTGTGAGGGGAGACCAGTGTCATGGGGTGCAAGGAAGGTCACCTATTTGAGGTCTTTTACAAGAAAAAGCAGCATCAACCTCCAGAATGCCTTCAGCTCTCCCACTAAAATGTTTCTGTTCCAAAGGGAAGTTAAATGTCTGCAGGTGAGTGAGAGCAATTCTAAGTGGAGTGGAGGCTGCAAAGAGACAGGATATGGGGGACGGGAGGGCCTCACTTTCTCTTTAGTGTTGCAGAAAAGAAAAGAGGTGGGCCTTGCTTTGGAGGGACTCCAAGGACCTCATGACTACCACTCAGTGCCTACCATTCATGGTTCCTTTGTTCTGCTCCAGGCCCCACCACAAGGCGCTGTAAATAAGGACATTAGTTCACCTGATACCCATGGGGGAGGGTGCTCACTGTGGGCAAAGGCTGGTGTTGGGTGAGGTGGGGGTGCCTTATCTCCAGAAGCCTACACACTTGTTTTGGCACGAGACTAACACCCAGGGAAAAGGTAACTGGCTGCTCCAGGCTGTGTGTGATTCATGTTGCCAGCATCAGCGGCGTGGAACAAGGAGCACCAGGTCAGCGTGGCCTGAGTGTGTGTGGGATGTAAGGAGGAGCACGTACAGACAGTTTGCAGGCCTGTGCCGAGCAATTTCCCTATTTTGTCATTGTCACTGGTATCGTATATTTATTTTCTTGCTTTTACAAATGAGAAAATTAATCATCAAAGATTACATGGCTAGAAAGAGGCTAGAGTTCAACTTCAAAATTCACTGCCTGACTTCAAAATCTATAGGTAGAAGGAAGGAAAAATGCCCCCACAGGTGTGTGTGTGTGTGTGTACGTACGTACCTATGTACGTACGTATTCCCAGAAAGCTTTCCAAAGGGTTTGAATCCAAAGATATTTTACCATACACAAAGGTCTTCCCACAAGGTGTTTAATTTGATTTCCTCAATAGACCAGCAAAGTAGCAATTTTAATTACATCAGTTTAACAGATTAGTAAACTGATAACCAGAGGGTAAGAGAGATAAGGAAACTGGTAAGTGACAAAATAAGTATGTGAATCCAGTTTTTCTGACTGTCAATCCCATTCTTATTACCCACTCATGGATCCAACAAACTTTGTGACTGTTGCTGGTCAGCCAGGACAGGGCCAGGCCCTAAAGACAGAGGGAAATCCAGTTCTGCCACCCCACCTTTCCCCCAGCCTGGTGGCAAGGGGGCCCCTGCATTCGGTGTGCCCTGGAGGGCGGGAAGGAGGGGGCTGGGATGAGGGCTTTATGTCCCATCTGGGGAGCTAGGACAAGGCTGGGGAGAGCTTTGAGGACCCCTCAAGCTCCATGTTAAAACATGGGCTCACCAAGATAGCAAAATAAATAATGCCCCAGCAAAGGTGAAGAAGTATGAAGCAGGGCATGGCTCTGGAGACCTGTTTGTGGTATGTGAACAGACTGCATGTTTTTATCCCTAGCAAACTCATATGTGGAAGCCCTAAATCCCAAAGTGATGGTATTAGGAGGTGAGGCCTGTGGGAGGCAACTGGGTTTAGATGAGGTCATGAAGGTGGGGGCCCCACGATGAGCTTAGTGTCCTTGGAAGAGGAAGAGACCCGGAGCTGTGTCACTCCAGCACGTGAACACAGCAAGAAGGCAGCCACCGGCAGGCCAGGAAGAGGGCCCTCACCGAAAGTCAGACCATGCTGGCACCCTGACCGTGCATTTTCCAGCCCCCAGCACAGTAAGAAATGCATGTCTGCTATTTAGCCACCCTGTCTATGGTGTTTTGTTATAGTAACCCAAGAAGACTAAGACAGCATGCTTTCTCTACTCTACTGCTCTGCTTCAAACATGGTTGCCTTCTAGTAAGACGGGCCTCCACCCCTGCAGAGATGATGGTGGAAGTCCACAGGAGTGGGAGTGGGACAGACTTGTGGTGTAAGAAAGCTCCTCTTATTTCTTCCCCAGCTGTCAAACACCCCTGCACCCAAGGCCTCCTCCAAACCACCTGCAAGATACCTACTGCAGTTATCAGACCTGCTTCCATGAGTCTGGCTGCAGCTGCCAAAGGACAAAGACAGCAGTGTCGGGCAGTCATGCCCATCATGCCCTGATGATGCTTCATGCCTCCATGGCTCTGAGGCCTGACTGGGCAAGATGCTCTCTGGAAGGCAAACAGCAGCCTTTTCCAGACAAACAGTGTTCTGCTTTATAAAAAGATTTCTCTCTAGCCCAGTTATGACAGAAAATTCTCCTCTATTCTCCAGCCCCTGCTATCCTCTACACAGTACCCAGAGAGGAAAACACATCATTTCATTTATTCCAAAGGTAGGGATATTTGCAAAGAAAAACATTTGCCTGCTTTCCACTCTCTCTCCCCCCAAACACCACCCACTGTTGATGCTGTAGATTTCAGCATTAGATGGCAGGTAGCCCATTTCCACACACTAATTTACTAAATGAAGATGATTATTGTATTTATATTATAAGAACTGCAGTGAGCCAGGGATTTATGAAGCATTTGCTACATCCAACTTCAGGCTCATTTCTTGCACACTTGTCTCTGGTTGGTTTACTGCTGAGACCCCAGCAGGAGAGAGGAATGAGAAGGCATGAGTCACATCTTGTTTGTTACAACAGGAAGATGTCCCAGGACCTTTTGAAGGGGGGAAGAGAGTAGAATGATGAATACTTCAAGCTCTATGGATCAAATATGAACTGAACTGTAATCAGGGCTTAAAGTAGATGGCTGCTTAATAAGTACTAAACAATTTATCTTTCTGTCAGGAGAAAGAAAGTAATTTATTCATTACCACTTAAGCAAGAAGAGATTGTATGTATTTAAAGACAGAAAAGTTTAACATGTTCCATTTTACATGGCACTGCAAAGGGCCCGCATTGAAAAAAAGTGCTGAAAAGGGAAAAGGAGCAAATAACCTTTCGAGCATCAAAACTTGATTTGGCTTGGGAAATATCACTAATTCTCTTTCAGCATTCAGTTTAGAAATCAACAGGGCTTAGTTTAAGAATTCTTCAGATGAAGAACTGGTAAATTCAGGAAAGCTTGATCTTACTTTATGTATCTCAGGCAGTCCCCAAACAGCTACGTGTAAACTTAAAAAGCATGTAGTAAGCTGCGTTCTTTTCCCTTTGACTTCCATTATGATTTCAGAGATATGTTTCCTTGAGACCCCAAAATACAATAAAAGCACCATTTAGGCCTCTTATGATTCACTGCAAGCATCCTACCTTTGTCAACATGCAATCTGTGAGCATTAAATTGTCCCACAAAACCATAAGAAAAATTTATACTTTTCTATATAATCTTGGCACATCCAGGATAAATCACATGTATCTCATTTAAAACATGTTATATAGCTCATTTTCATTTCACTGCAATTATTTGTGACTCCATGGGACTTATGTGTTTATATAGCCATAGTTATCAGGAGGATGTTTTAGGATTTCAGCCAACTTATGAGCTGGAGGAGCATATGGTGGAGTTTTCTTGAACAGAATTCATTTGTACCATTTTACAAGTATTATACTGTACTCATTTGTTATCGAATAATGAAGACTTACTATGTTGTATTACTAAAAAACTGGTGTACCAAATGGGAGGGATAGGGGAGGGTGGGGAAGGAGGGAGGGAGAGGGGGATTAAGGGGCATTACGATTAGCACACATAATGTAGGAGGTCACGAGGAAGGCAGTACAGCACAGAGAAGACAAGTAGCGACTCTGTGGCATCTTACTATACTGATGGACAGTGACTGCAATGGGGTATGGGGGGAGACTTGATAATATGGGTGAATGTAGTAACCACAATGTTGCTTATGTGAAGCCTTCATAAGATTGTATATTAATGATACCTTAAAGAAAAAGATTACGAAAAGCATTAAAAAAAATTGGTGTACAGTTCGGTTTTAACCTTTGTGGAATTCTGTTTAAAATGCTTGAGTCAAAAAAATATATCCTGCCACCTTAATAACTAAAACCAAGTCATTGGCAGAGACCAAACTGCAAAACCTGTTTGCTAAAATAATTTGTGTGTAATCCCAGGCAATTCAATGCAAGTAACTTCTAAATTAATGGAGCTTTTTAAAAGAGAAGCTATTCAAATAAAGAAAAAAATCTGTAAAAAAAAAGATTATGAGAAAAGACTTAGGTGATACAGATTTAGTATGTTCAAGATTTTGGTTTGTCTCTCACAGAAACTGAGTGCCCCCTTCCCCCAAAATGAGAGTGACCCCATGCATGGGGACAAATCATTCTTCCTAATGTAGAAAAGAGTAAGGAACTAAAAATAGGGCCTAAGACTGCCATGGAAGTGTTTAGAAGGCCAAGTTACACGCTTTCTGTGATAAGCTGCAAGTCGTTATTTAAAGAAACACACAGGGCTCTGTCCAGGCAATGGAGTCAGATCTAGACCCGGGCATCCTGGGGGAACTTCTTCCCCTCACACGTTTCTTGATGCTTAAGAAGCCCCACAAAGTCGATCTACGGGACTACTGCCTATGAACTATGATTAAAGTAACTTGCCATGTCGAATATTTAAACCTTTATTGTATTTTACAAAGTAACTCTGTATACAAGTGCTAGCAAGTTCCAGAGTCTAAGGAAAGAATGGGCAAAGTGGAAAATTGTTTTCTATCCACAGGTGTTTTTTTTCAAGCAGACATCTATGATAGTGAACAGATACACAATGGCCTGAAACAAGAGCTTTATTTGTCTGCATCTTTCTTGAAATGGAATATTGAATTTCACCTCATTGTAGTCAGATTCTTCTTTAGGGTTTTTAAAGCTGCGCTTTATAGGAGAATCATAAATTGAATAATATTAAATTGCTCTCATAATTCTTTCTGTTACACCAAGCACAGATTCTAAGACACCACAATCTAAGGCATTACTGTCCACTTAGTAACCACTACCTATCTATCTTTCAACAATAATAACAACATCTAACATTATTGAGTTGCCAGTACTATGTCAAATCCTTTACATTCATGGTCTTAATTAATCCTTAAAACAACCCTCCAAGGTGAGTACTGTTTCTTGGTGCTTTCTTGATACAGATTTCTAGGTACATTTTATAGATGGAGGCTTAAAGCAGTAAGTCACACTGCAACAGGCAACAGGTCAGGACCCGAATGCAGGTCAACCTGACTCCACACCCATGGTTTTAACTATTAAGCTAACTGGAAACAAGTGGACCCTGAAGAGGTTGCCTTACATTCCTAGACCTGTGAGATGATGGGCGTACCCCAGTGGCAGTAGTGTATCCAACACAGTTCCCACTCTACTCCTCCACATTACCCATAAAAGCATGTTAATAATTATGAATAGTAAAGCAAGACAAAAACTTGGTTGACTATTAATGGTCAGATGGGCCTTAACGTATTGGCAAATGGCTTGAAAGAGGGTGAGGTGGAAGGATACTTGGTTGGAAAATAATAACTGTGGATATATAGGAAGGTACTCAAAATGGATTGTGGATTTTTCTCCTCTTCTGACTTCTTCCAAAACCACCAGGGAGAAAGTAAAAAGTCTCTCCTTTTCACAAAGAAAAAGGAAAGTAAAACAATAGCTAAAAGGTGACCTTAGGGATTTTCTTATATTAATGGTGCCATCATGGATAAGGAATTTTATTTCATTTTTTTTCAAGTGATATTAAGCCTAACTACAGGGTCTCTAATTCCAAGTACCAGGGAGTTATATGGTAGCTTAGGGACTTTGACACCTAAACTACTATAAATGAGAAGAAAATGTTAAGGTTTTATTAAAAGCAAGAAAGGAAAAGAGAGATGGAATCAAGGTTGGCAATTTTTAAGTACCTGAGTGTATTAGGTGTTTATAATTTTAATATAATTTTTTAAATGTTAAGGGGATCAAAAAAAATGTTATATAAACTACCAAGTACTCGCAATCCTCCTAGATTAATGTTGTGCTGTCTTAATTAAAGACATATTTTCACTGTAAATACATAGTTGTACATGTTATCATAAGTTAATATTTTGAAATTTGGTTATCTGTGTCTTTGAGGAACTTCACACCCACACGGCATGACTTATAAGCTGAGCTACCTGGTGATATCTCTCCCTTCCTGCGGGCGAACTCTACAAGCCCAGCGTCACACTGATGATCACCCATCAAGGACCCATCAGTCATCCCTCCATAGGCAGATGTACTGACATGTGATTTGTGTGGTATATGGTACATTAGGCTCTTTTTGAACAAGAGGATCTAGAAAAATACATTTTCAAGATATTCAAATAAGAAAGCCAATTCACAGGTCCATAGAGAAAATGACTGAAGTAAAACTGCACTAAATACACACAAACTAAATAAAAATATCAGGAATAAGAGTTCTTACCATTATATATAGAACTTTAAGATAGAGAAAACTGAGAAAATAGTACCTGCCCTGAGCAATTCAAAGGACTGTTTGGGCATCATATAAAAATGGATGTCAAGGCTTTCTGAAAGCTGTGAAACTGAATGCATTAAACTTCACAGTTAACCTGTCTAAAGAACAAAGATTAGATCTTGCAACATAGCCTTCAACACCCTACACCATCTAGTCCTATCCCACAGTACCATGCTTCAGTTTCCTTTCACATTGATCCAATCAGCATTCTCTCCCATATGGCAACTTTGTATAGCACTTTATTGGGTTTCACATGCATAGGTACCTCATGCATATCTCATTTGATCATCTTAACCCTTTGGGGCAGACTGAACAGGATTGTGTCTAATTGCAGGTAAAGGTGGAAATAAGGGAATTGCACAGGTCCCATGCAACTAATGAGTGGCAGAGCCAAGAGGTGAGCCCAGATCGGTCTCTTAGTGCTGCCTACCATAGAGTTTCTGCAGGTCTTTCCCTGGAGTAGGTGATAAACTTGAGGGCCAAGACTGCCACCTCTCCATCTCTAAACTGTCTGACGTAGAGCTTTGCACAGAGTACAAAGTCAATAAAAGTAAGTGATGCCAAACGGAACCTGTGAGAGTCAAGAGAGCCAGGTTCTCCTCTCAGGGTGTGTAGGTGCTAACAACTGAATTGTGTCACCCCCCCCACCCCCACCCCCACCCCCGCCACCTCAAATTCATATGCTAAAGTGCTAACCCCCACTGTGACTGTATTTGGAGATACAGTTTTAAGAAGGTAATTAAGGTTAAATATACATAATTTAAGAGGTAAATAAGGTTAAAGTCAGGTGATTGAGGAGATAATTAATATTAAATAATTAAGGTTAACTGAAGGTTAAGAAAGGTTAAGATAAATAGGGTTAAAAATGAATAAGGTTTCAAAAGATAAGGGTGGGGCCCTAATCCAGTAAGATTGGTGGTTTTATAAGAGGAAGAGATGATGGTGAAAAGGAGGACATTGGCAAGGCAGGAAGAAGGCTCTACCCAGAAATAAACCATGCTCACACCCTCATCTTGGACTTCTAGCCTCCAGAACTATGAGAAAATGGAGTTATGTTGTTGAAGCCCCTAGTCTATGGTGTCTTGCCAATGGGTTTCAGCCCTGGGCAGGTTCACTATGGATTCAGTGAGACCAAGGAATGACAATGGAACGTTCTTGGGGTGAAAGGGTACCGGGCTTGTTCTCCCAGTGATAGGCTGAGCCCTAGAATTATATCTGCATCCAACAGTCTGCAGGTCTGTAATCCTCCTTTGTCTCTGCCCCCGCAGCCGTCTCAGTCTCCGTCCTCGGCGCTGCCACCACTCCAGTCTCTGCTCTCCTGCAGCTGTGCAGCTATGCAGCCGTGCCCCCATGTCGCCCACAGCACTGGGAGGAGCTCTTTATATAGAGTCAGTAGCAACATATTGCCCACATGTGTGTAGTGAGCTAGCCGACCAAGGCCAGGTGAGAATCCTGAGCATAGGAACCTTCAATTGATCCATATATGGCATTTTGTTATAGCAGGCCAAATAGACTAAGACAGCAGGGACACATATTGTACCCTGGGCTGGGGTGAATTAAGTACATCGAGACCCACCTCATGGGCTTTATTTCTCACTGCTTCTACTTGATCACAGTCATAACAACAATCATGTCAAAAATGACCTTTAGAACATGAGGAGCCTCCACTTTGGTTATGTGCTCAGGAGGCTCAGGAGGGGTGGGGTAGCTTTCACCATGGTAAATACTACCTATGGATCAAACAGGTTTTCTTGAAGGAAATTTAAAGAGATACTGAACTGAATGAAAATGAAAAAAATTTGTGGGATATAAAGCTGCACTGAAAGGGAGTTTTATAGCACCAAATGCTTATATTAGAAAAGAATATAATTCTCAAATCAATAATCTATGCTCCCAATTCAAGAAACCAGAAAAAGAAGGGAAAAATAAACCCAAATGAACCAAAAGCAAGCAGACAGAAAAGCATAATAAATACAAGAGCAGAAATCAATGAAACTGAAAACAGAAAAAACAATAGAATACTCAATAAAACAGAGCTGCTTCTTTGAAAAGATAATAAAACAGACAAACTTCTAGCAAGCATAACAAAAGAGAAAATTACCAATATGAGGACTAAAACAAGGGATTCTACAGATTCTGCAGCCATTCAAAGAATAATAAGAGAATACTATAAATAATTCTACACATATCAGTCTAACAATATAGATAAAATGGACCAATTCTTGAAAACACAACCTATCACAACTCACCTAATATGAAATAGGTAATTTGAACAGCTGTATAACTATTAGAGAAATTGAATTCACCATTCAAAAATTCCGAAATAAATAAATCTGGCTTATTTGGAGAATTATACCAAATATTTGAAGAAGAATTAACACTGATTCTGCACAATCTCTTCCAGAAAACAGAGGCACACTTTCTAATTCGTTTTATAAAGCTAGAATTACCCTGGTACCAAAACCAGACAGAGACAATACAAAAAATGAAACCCACAGACCAATATTCCTCCTGCACATAGATACAAAAATCCTTAACAAGATACTGGCAAATAAAATTCAGCAATGTATAAAAATAACTGTGCACCATGTCCAAGTGGGATTTATTCCAGGGCTGCAAGGCTGATTCAATACTCAGAAATCAATCAGTATAACTCACTATATTGTCAGGCTGAAAAGAAAAATCACATGATCATATCAACTGATGCAAAAAAAGCAACAGACAAATTCAACACCCATTCAGGATAAAAAAACAAACAAACCCTCAGACATCTATAGAGGAAAACTTCTTCAACTTGATAAAATGAGTCTATGAAAAACCCTGTTGCTAACATAAAGACTGAATAAAATACTGAATGCTTTCCCTTAGAGACTAAGAACACGGCAAGATGTACACTTCAACTGCTACTATTCAGTATAGTACTGGGAGTTATAGCCTGGAGAGTAAGGCAAAAAGAAAGAAAGAAAGAAAAAGAAAAGGCATATGTATAGGGTTCAGAAAGGAATAAATAAAACCGTCCTTAGGTTGAGATGACATAATTGTCTACATCAATAAAAAAAAAGGAATCAATAAAAAAAGTCTGTATAACTAATGAGTAAATTCAGCAAGGTTACAGAACACAAGATCAACATACAAAAATCAATTGTATTTCTATATACCAGCAACAAACACATGAGCATCAAAATTAAAAATACAATACCATTTACAACTGCTCAAAAAATTACATACTTAGGTATAAATCTAACAAAACCTGCACAGAACTCATGTACTGAAAACTAAACAATGCTGATGAAAGAAATCACAGAAGTTCTAAATAAATGAAGAAACATACCAAGTCCATGGATTAGAAAACTCAACATCCTAAAGGTGTTAGTCTTTCCAAATTTACATATAGGTTTACAATAGGAATGAGTAATGACCGCCCAAACATATCAGGTCCAAATCCCTGGAACCTATAAATTAAATATCACCTTATAAGGAGAAAGGGTCTTTGCAGATGATTAAATTAAAGATCTTGGCATGGAGAGATTATTCTGGATTATGTAGGTGATTGGGTAAATACAATCACAAGTGTCATTACAAGAGAGTTGCACAAGGCAGTTACACAAACAGAGGAAAAGGTGATGTAAGGACAGAGGCAGAGGTTGGAGTAATATGAGTAAGGAATGCCAGAAACCACCAGAAGTTGGCTGAGGCAAAGAAAGAATTCTCTTCTTAGAGCCTTCTGTGAGATACTGGCCCTACAACACCTTGATCTTAGATTTCTGGCCTCCAGAACTCTAAGAGAACACATTTCTGTTGTTTTAAGCTACCAAGTTTATGGTAATTTGCTATAGCAGCCACAGAAAACTAACAAGGTTTAACACAATTCCTATCAAAATCCCAGGAAGATTTTTGCAGATATAGAAAAGATAATTCTTAAATTTTTATAGAAAGAAAAAGGAATTAGAATAGCTAAAACACATTTGAAAATGTGAAAAGCATCCTTCTACCTGATTTCAAGATACTAGATATCTGTAATAATGAAGACTGTGTGGTGTTGGTAGAGAGGCAGATACAGATCAATAGAACAGAATGAGAACACAGAAATGGATACACACAAGTATGTCCATATTCATGACAAAGGTGCAATAGTAATTCAATGGAGGAAGGATAGCCTTTACAAATGGTCCTGGAGCAACTGAACATCTATTAATTCAAAATGGGACATAGCTTTAATTAAATGGAAGATACAATACAAAATTTTAACACTTTTAGAAAAATAAAGGAGAAAATTTGGGGGGTATAGGGTAAGGCAAATAGTTCTTAGACTTGACACCAAAAATGTTATGTATAAAAGAAAAAATAGATAAATTAGATTTCATCAAAATTAAAACCTTTTGATCTGCAAAGGGATCCTGTTAAGAGGATGAAAACACTGGGAGAAAATATTTGCAAACCACATATCTAAGAAAAGACTAGTATGTGGAATATATAAAGAACCTCAAAATTTAACTGCAAAAAACACAATCTATTTAGAAAATGGACAGAGGACATGAAGAAACATTTCACCAAACAGGATATATAGATAGCAAATAAAAGATGTTAACATAATTAACAATGAGGGAAATGCAAATTAAAACCATGAGATACCACAATATGCCTGTCAGAATGGCTAGAATTTTGAAAAGGGACAACACCAAATATTAGAAAGGACATAGAGAAACTGTTTCACTCCCACATCACTGGTGGGAATGTAAAATGGTACAGCCGCTCTGGAAAACAGTTTGGCAATTCATATAGAACTAAACTAGAATTATCAAAGGGCCTAGAACTTGCCCTCCTGGGCATTTATCCCAGAGAAATGAAGACATGTTCCAACAAAAACCTGTACTTGAATATTTAGAGATGTTTTAATCATAATAGCCCCAAACTGGAATCTGGGTGGTTCAATGCTTGAATGGTTAAAAACTGTGGTACATCTATATGATGGAATACTATTCAGCAATAAAAAGGAATGAACTATTGATACATGCAGCTATTTGGGTGAATCTCCAGAGACTTCACAGTGAGTGAAAAAAGCCGATCACAAAAGTTACATACTATATGATTCCATTTAAATGGCATTCTGGAAATTACAGAATTATAGAAATGGAGAAAAGATTAGTGGTTGCCAGGGTTAAAGAAGGGATGGGCATGGAAGGGACGTGATGGCTATAAAGGGGCAATCTGAGACATCCTTGTGGTGTTGGAACTCTTCTGTATCTTAGCTCCATCAATGTCAATATCCTGGCTGTGATACTATACTTAAGTTTTGAAAGGTGTTACCATTGGTGGAAACTACATAGAGGGTAAATGGAATCTTATATATTATTTTTTACAACTGCATGTTAATCTATAATTATCTTGAAGTGAAAGGTTTAACTGAAAATATATGCAGTTGCTATTAAAACTAAAGCTAGGAATTAATTCAAAAAAGAATTTTGAAAGCAAAAAAAAATCAATGTGCATGTCAATGAAGTGAGTGGAGAGAACTGATTTCAAATCAGAACATGGAGATCTGTGAAATTTGTTCCTCTTTATTGACTTCATTCTCCCTAACGGGACACCTCAAACTTAGAGAACCCTCCTGACTGTGAGTGGCAGCTCAGCCATGATGGAAAGTGGAGGCAGGAAACTGGGGCACTGGTACTTGCTGACAGCATGACCATGGGAAAACCCCTGTAAGCCTGTTTTCTCACCTGCAGTGCAGAGGTAACAATGTCTCCCACAGGCTTTTGTGCAGCTTAAATGAGATAATACCTCTAAAGAATCCAGAACTTTACAGTACCTCAATACATAGCAACTTTTGCCAATATCAATATTCAGTGATTAGTATTCACCTTCAAGAAGCACCTTCCACCCAGAAGGATGCAGTGGATACATGTATATCTATACCTAATTTCCGAGAGGCGAGAATGATGAGAGCCAGGATAGCCTAGAGTGTCAGGGAACTCATCTGTGGCAACAGTAGATTACCAAAGGTGACGGGATGCGTGAAGGAAATGGAAGAGGGTGGGCAGCGGTGTCTTGACTGAGGAAAGGGGGAAGATCCTTATGATGGTCTCTTCTTTTCTCTTCTGCCTGCCTCTGAGTCCTCTCCCAGTTCCACTTGTGACTGCTCTTTACTTCATCTGTTAAAGCGGCCTGTTTTCTACCCTATCAGTTTTCCCTGCTCTCGCACAATCTTCCCAGTGGACTGCAGAAGATCAGCCTCTTTGGGGTCAGAAGATCTGGATATAATCTGGCACCACCTCTCATTAGCTAGGTGATCTGGGGCAAGTTTCTCTCTCTAAGCCTTGTTTTACCCATATACTGAAAGTAGATAATGAACCTACTTCACAGGGTGGGTTATAGAAGTTAAATCAGCCCCTGTGAAGTAGGTATGTAGCATCCAGCATGCAGTACATGTGGAACACATGCTCATTCGGGCTTCCCGTAGAGACAGAAATGAATGCCAGCTTCCTAAAGTAATAGGGTTTCCACTGCAATGTTGGATACTTAGGGAGAATTGGGAAGTAGCTGAAAATACAGTATTGCCTAGAAAAGTACTCTAATTCTGACCTTATAGAAGACCTTATGCCAGTAGAAATCTAGCTTTCACCTAGAATTTCAGGACAGATTACAAGGATCACTCTATTTAGCCACTCCCTAGAAAAGGATTCAGACCCCAAAGGGAAGACAGACTCAGTCATACTTCTGGGTTACTTGAGGAAAGATCTGGCAAGAAATCAGAAACAAAATCACCTCAATAAGCTGTCCCCAAAGGGCTCCTGGAAGCCCTACACATCTCTGTACAGCTAAGGAACACTCCTGCCGGTGGGATTCTCTAGTCGTCACTCCTGCCAGCACCACCTGCAGAAAGGAAACCTCTGCCCTTGAAAGGAGATGCATCTCAGAACCTCATGGATTTCTTTCCTATATCCCCCTGCCTCACTCCACTGAAGATCTGAGGAAGCTTAGAAGACTTCATACTCTAAAATAGAAAGCTATAAATAATTTAATAACTCAAGAGCAAAGAATAGAAAACCAAGACTAGGGCAGTTATATTGCAAGTATGTGAACCTGGGCTTCCACTGTTACAAAAGTTGAGCTGAGAATGTAGCTCTGAGCTTCCCAGCAGCAAAAGCTAAGAGAGAAAAATGTCCACAAATTTTGTGGACATAAGGAAAACACTCTCTGGTTTCCAAAGGAAGCAAAGCTCTTCCTGATATTTAAATCTAAAAAGGCCATTTCTTGGGCAGACCTTTCTATAGGAGACCTGGAGAGTTGTAGGAACCAGCATCCTCAACAACATGTCCCCAGAAATAGTTTTGGGCTCTGTGTCACTTCACCCATGTATTCTTCTAGAGTAACACTATGGCAGGAGTTTCAGGAAACTTAGATTCAGTGTGCTAGGTTCTGATGTTTAATTTAGGGATAAAATATTTCAACCACTGAAAGATTTTTAAAACTTATTTTGGGGAGAGAGATGGGGAGATAGGGATAGTAGGACAAGGAAGGCAGCACCTAACTCGGGGAATTAGACATGGGAGGCCCAGCGCCTTGGTTTACTCTTAGACCCTCATGATTCTGTCTGGTCAGTTCAGGTGTCTGATGGATTCTTACACACATTCCTCTAGAAGATAGCCATTAAGCCAGGTATATGTTGGACAAGAAGGAATTAACTTCGAAATGACACCTTTGTCCTTTTAGTGCTTATCATGAGTGAGAGAAAAAAGATAGTGAGCAAGTAATTGCTACAGAGCAGTCATTGATGCCAATGGAAAAACACCAGTGGTCCATCCCCTCCATAATTTAGACTGGTGGTCAGGTAAGGCCCCCTGAGAAACAGAAATTTAAGCTGAGAACTGAAGGATGAGGACAACATAGCTGGGGAAAGAATCTTACAGAGAGAAAGCATGTACAAAAGTCCCTAGGTGAGGGACGTTAGAACATTCCAGAAACTGGAAATATTACAACATTCCAGAAACCCAAAACAGTATGGTTGGAGGGAAAGGAAGAATGACTGGTAATGAGGCTGCTGAAAGGAAGTAGTGCAGTTTATTAAGGGCCTGGGAAGCCTTGCCAAGGATTTTTATTTTATCCTAAAAGAAATATGCAGCCATTAGCAGGTTTTAAGCAAGGGAATTATAATGTCAGTTCACAATTCTAATGATCACTAGCTGTTGTGTGAAAAAAAGGATGGGAGAATAAGTGGAGGCAGGGAGACTACAGTCTTCCTAAGATTAGGTTATTTGCACTGGGGAGAGAAGGGGGGAGTGTCTTGAATGAACAATAGGTCAGCACCAGGGAAGAAAAGATGACCACATTGAATTCTGAAAACTAAACCAGTAGTTGGCAAGTTTAGCACTGTCAGAACAGTACATCATGAATCATGTTGGCTGAACGCAACAGCCCCTGGGAAAGGCAAGGGCCCTGAGACAGACACTAATAACAATGCAAAGTCATTCATGCTTTTATTGTTCAATTATAATGAGTCCACTCATCATGGTAATAATAATAATGATGTGTTTGAACAACATAATTGCTTAATAGCCATGCCTTACCACCACCACCACCCCCTGCCATTGGGATGAAACTAAAATAATCTAGATTGTTTATCATTCTAAAAGAGGTAGAAAAAAATAGTTTTCTGTGTTAGTAGATTTTAAGAAATAAATTATATACAGGATCCAGTTATTTCTGCAGCTAAAGGGGAACTTTCACTTAAAATAGCAAAATGCTTAGGGATTAGTTTCTCAGGAAAACTTCCATATTAACAGAATCTTTCTTCATGGAATTTAAGTAGTCTCTGGTCCTCAGTTCTACATCCCTAGTAGGGGATAAGACAATATTTGTGGTTCTTCAACCCAACTGTACATTGGAATGAGCTAGGGAGCTTATTAAAAACTCACCTGTTAGGACCTATAACTCTGGGTGAAAATATGTTCCCAGCCTGGGGCAAATAACCTTAGGAGCTGAAATCAGTCAAAGGGAGAAATAAAGTGGGAGAAACCCATTTATTGCGTACAAGCAGTCATCTCCTTCTGCTCACCTGTGTCTCTCATGACCCGGCTGCAAAAGAACCCCACCAAACCTCCTTGGTCCAGATATGGCCTTCCTCTCCACCTCCTTGTAATCACCTATCGATAGAGAAATGGACTACTTCTCTCCAACCCTTGGAAACACCTATTGATATGGAGATGCACTAAGGCCAGGCAAGAGATTCTGGAAATATTGCAATTTTACCCACAAGGCCCCATCCAAGACTTTGGGTATCTGTATTCTAACATGCTCCACAGGTAATTCTAATGATCTGTTGGGGCTGCGAACCACTGGCTTGGATGAACTGTAAGGTTCCTTCTGTCTCCAAAAGTCTAGGGCCTCATTATTCAGTGTGGTTCATCTGGGAGCTTCTTAGACATACAGAGACTCAGGCTCCACCCCAGACCTGCTGAAACAGAATCTACTTTTTTTAACAAGTCCCAAGAGATTGAATGCACATTAAAATTTAAGAAGCTTTTAGTCTAGGACTCTACCTTTCATGTGTGGTCCTTATATACTATAGTTCAAGAAAACTTGGCAGTTGGGAAGAAACCAACTTTTAGGAGTCACACAGCAACTTGGGCAGCTAAGCCTAGAATACAGTTTGGTCGTCCTTTATCAGCAAGGACACAATGCCTCTCTCACAGTGATAAATAAGCTCTGAGAAAAGAAGTCAAATCAGCAAAGGTAAATCAAGTCCTGGATTGTGCTGGCTCATGCATATATTGGGAGACAAGCAAAAAATGGAGCACTGAAATCCTGCACATATTTCTTTAAAATATATAAATAGTAGATAATCAGAGGTTGACTTCAAATCTGGGTCTGCATAAATTTTTCCTCAGGGGAATTGTATATTCTCCCCCCTTTCAACTTCCTTTTTCACTGGGTTCTCCTTATCCAGAGCTATGTTCTGCAGTTACCCTCACCTCAAACCTGAATCTCACCTTTCTAGCAACTCTTAAAATAAAACAAAACAAAAAAACAACAGAAAAAAAACCTGTCACAATTTCTTCCATCAGGAGTGTATGAATAAATTACAAATCTCTTTTCATTCTCACCTCTCTCCTTGCATTTAAACCCAATTTGCCTACTGCCTTCAGGAATTCATTCATTAACATTCATTTAGTCATTCATTCCACTAACATATATTGAGCACCTACTTCGGATGATGACCCAAGGACCACACTAGAAGAAAGCAAATTAAACCCGCCTCTACCCTGTGGGAGCTCATAGCTTACAGGGGATTTAAACTTCAGGGAAAATAATACCTAATAGAAAGAGAAAAGTGAAGATTTAGAAAGAGATAAAATAGTTTGGGAGAAAGCCAAAGGAGAGAATCCTTTTGGCTGGGGAAAAATAATAAAGGTTCCTTGGGGGTCATGATAGATTTGAAATATGCATCAAAAAGCAAAAATACAGATTTCCCAGGGCTGGCAGTGGGAAGTAAAATAACATCAGCATCTTGAGAAAAGAGAACAGCGTTTGCAAAGGCCAGACGATTCCCATATATAGGGGTCAGCAGACAACTGGGTCTAGCAAATCTGGTTTGATGGTCCCTGAATTTGGTTTGATGGCCTCTTTTACTTTTGAAAGTAAAAGAAAAATATGTTGGAAAGAATTTGGGCATTTAAAATTTTAGGCTGAGAGATTTGAACCCTATTCTATAGGCAGTGGGAGCCACTGAAGGATTTCTCAGTAGAGGAATAACATAGCCAAGGCTGAAATTCTGGAGGAAAATACTGATAAAAGAGTACTGGACACTGAAAGCCCAGAGAAAGGGCATCCTAAAAGTCTTGGTATACGACAATGAGGGCCAGAGCTGAAAACTGGCAGAAAAAGAGGGCATGGGCAAGAGATGCAATAGTAATAAAAGAGACCACAGCAGGCATCTAACTAGATTTCAGTTCAACAGGGGTTTGCAAGAGAGCAGAAAGGTAATGCCAAATGCTCAGACACAGATGTCTGGGAGGATGACCGTGCTAATTAGGAAACCAAGATGGTCATTTTGAAGTAAAGGCATTAGGTTCAGTTTGGGTATCTTCAGTCTGGATGCTGGTGGGAATCCAGGAGAAATGTCTGGCTGACAATTGGAAAGATATAACTGGAAATTAGAAGAGACTGAAGGCAGTGATGGGATCATCTACCTAGAGATTGAAGGAGAAAGAGAAGGCAGAGGAAGGCACCAAGGGTGTTTAGATGGATGTTCTAAAATCTTACAGTAGAGCTGAAGATTCTTTCTTATCTCTCTACCCTCCCATAACCTACACATCCTTCACAGCAGCTTCCTCTGCACATCTCTATCAAAGCTCCTCATTCAGATATGCCCTGTAAGTCTTACAGGTCACAGAGGACTTAAAGATGCCATTGAGCATTGGGAAGAATACCAGCCTGGAACACCCAGATTCTGCACTAATTTCCTTGAAACTTGGGGTAGGTAATCCTGCTTCTCTTGGCCTTGAGCTTTCATCTGAAGTGGAGAGAAGCAGACCAGAAGATCCACCGTCTAACTGAGTCTTTCCACTCTGACATCAAGAAGATTATGAAGATCAGCTCTTTCTCTGTCAATGGCATCACCCAAATAGGCGACATTTTCTCCTTTCCGATGCCAAATCACTGATCATTTGACACCTCTACTACTAAATTTACTTGGCCTGCCTGCTTCTTCAACTAAGATCATTCTAGGTTCCCAATGGCTTCTTCCCCCCCACCCCCCATATCAAATTATAAAACTGCATCATATTATGTACAGGCCTCCATTATTAGTTGGGTCCCAGCCATTTCCTGTCATTTTCTGCCATGATAGGTGAAACTGCCACCCCAACACTGAGAAGTACAATTCAAAACTTTTTTACATTTACACAGGACTAGTTCAAGAAATAAACATCCAAGTAAAGTAATTCTTGAAAGTGATTTTAAATTCATATGATATTTAACCATTTCCTTTTCTAAGAGAAACACCAATCTCTATCTCACTCATTTGATCTGGTGTTGAAACCTAGGGTTGTTCATGACAGTGATATAAACTACTTTGGGGAAAATCTCCCTTCTCCTCAGTGTCATTCAAAACTCTGGCTCTCTCTGTCTTGTAACTTAGACTGTCTTCTCTGAGCTGGCTCAGGAAAATCAGGAGAGGGGAGGAGATGGGGTGCTGTAGTGATAGAAACCTAGCACATTCTTGTTATCTTTTAGTGTTCCTTGCTTAGCACTGCTTCCGGCTTTCTCTGTAGTTTCAGAAACACAGAGAGATTACAGTCGTGTCAGTGTATCTTTGTATTAGCAGAATAAATCCCAGTAACTATTTTTTTTCAGATTAAAAGATTTTGTTTTGTTTTGTTTTTTGTTTTTGCTTTGTTTTTTACTCTCCAGGGACAGTAGAATCATTGCCATTCATGTAGGAATTCAGTTGTTAGCTATTATGTTTGCTGATAATTTAAAGAAGTTTATATCCCTCAGCAACCAGATATGTTTAGAGTTTGCTTCTGACACAGATGGAAGACCTTAAAAACACAAAAATTCAACCTCTACTAAAAACAGCTTTTTAAAAGTACATCTTCAAAAAGGTAATTTAAAAAACAATGCTTGCATATATTATTTCTTGAACAGAGAGTTAAAGTGGTTTCAGAAAGTCAGGATGAATTTTAATAGCCCTCACTTGGTCCATTCCCCCTGGAATATTCGGCAAGTATTTGATGTGCCTAGATTTCATTGGCTTTGGGTGTAAGGACCCCATGCCAAGCCCCAGGAGTCAGATCTCCAGGTCACAAAGATCCCACAGCCTCAGAGGCCTTGGAGACATCACAAAGTCAATATTTCCCAGAAAGACCCAGGACCAATCCTTGGAAGCAGTGAACTAAGAAAAGCTCCTTTCCTTGCTTTTTTTCTCTTTGGCTCAGTTTTGTAATACCCCAGCTACCACCAGTTGGTTGTAGGTGGGGCTCCCGTGGGAAAGGCGGAGTCATCAAAGTCATCAAAGGCTCACTTTCAGGAAATTACCCAAACAAACTCTGTTTAATGAGAAATTGGAAATCTTAATAGGATCAGTGTTATATACAGAACAAAAACAAAAATATAAATATAAATGAAGTGTCTTCCTTTGTGAGAAAAGTAAAAAAATGTGCATGTATGTTAAATTGTCTTTAAAAAACTACCAACTAACTTGGCTTCTTTCACTTAAGACCCAATGGTGGTCAACTTGCTGAATGTTCTGCATTCCCACCCTCACTCCGGGAAAAGAGAAACCTCACACACAGGTTTCACATTCCAAACACTTTCACGGTGTCAGTTTCATGAAAAGAACAAAACCTGCTCTATTAGAATCATCATAAAATCTTATAATTTTATAGTTAGAGGAGCTTTAGAGGTCTTCTAGTTCAAACTCCCTCACTTTACAAGAGGAAACTGACTCCAGAGGAGTTGTGTCATTTATCTGAAGTCACCCAGTACCTTTATGGTAGGGAGCAGAGTGCAGCAATTACAACTCCAGTTGGGCTTTAGTCCTCACTTCCTTCAGGCTACTCCTGTCAAGGTCACTGCACTGCACCTCCACATTAAATCCAACAGTCAATCTTCAGTCCTCAGATACTCTTTGTGGAACATCAGCAGCATTTATCTACAATGGATCATTCCACTCCCGTACTTTCTTTCATTTGACTTCCAGGACACAGGACCCTCTTGGTTTCTCTTCAGTCTCTTTTGCTGATTGCTTCCTCCCAGCCTGTTAATGCTGGAGTTCCCCAGGGCTCAGCCTTTGGACCCCTGCTTTTTTTCAGCTACACTCATGCCCTTGGAAAATCTCCTCCAGCCTCATGGATTTAAATAGCATCTCCCTTGCAAAGACCCTTAGGTTACCTCTTCAGCTTAGACCAGTCCCCTGAATTCCAGGCCCATTTGTCTCTCTGCCTTCTGAAGATCTCCATTTGGGCATCTACCAGATGTTTAAATTTTCCATGCCAAAAACTGAATTCATGATCCACCCACACTCATCTACTCAAAGTCAAATGTGATCTACTTACATCATTTGTATCTCCATCCTTCCAGGACAAAACCATGTGAGTTCCTCATTTCCTTTCTCTCATATCCATATCCAAATCATTGGCTCTACCTCCAAAATATACATCAAATCTGATCACTTCTTACTCCCTGTTCTGCTAGAATTTGATTCAAGTTACCTTTTGTTTTCTTGCTTAGATTCTTGCAAACTCCTCCCACACATTTACCTGCCTCAGCCGTTATTGCACTACAGTCTAGTTAAAGGGACTCTTTTAAACTTAAGTTAAAGCATGTCACCCCTTTGCTCCAAACCCTCCAAAAGCTTTCCATTTATCTAAGAGTAAAAGCCAAAGTCCTTACAAGACCTGTACAGCCTGTCCCCAAAACCTCCCTCACCTCATTTCCTGCTACACTCCTCCTGGCTTACCCAGCTCCAGCCACGTTGGTCTCCTGGCTATTCCAGAATATTCCAGGCATTCTCCTGCCTCAGGGCCTTTATGCTTGCTATTCCCTCTGCCTGGATGTTATTCCCCAAGATATCTGCATGCCTCATTATCTTATGTTCTTCAAGTCTTTGCTCAAATGTTAGCTCTCACACAAGGCATTAACTGACCACATTTAAAAAAATTATACCCCACCATTCCCACCTCCCTGACCTTGTTATTTTTCATAGAACATATTCTCTTCCAACACATTGTATATTTACTTGTTTATTTTTTCTGTCTCTTTCTGAGAGAATATATAAGCACCAGAAAAGCAGGAATTGATACCAGTTCTTTTCACTGATCAGTCTCTGCTGTTCAGAATAATTCCTCGCACATGTGTTAAATAAATAGTTGTGCTAAGAATGAATGAATGAATGGCTCCAAGCCCAGTCTTCTTCTAATATAATATATGGCTCCTCTGCTAGTTTCACATTCTTCTGGCCTTGGAAAAATCAGTTTCTAATACCACTGCTCCTAATTACATAACTGATATTGGAGAATCCCACATGGCAATGAACTCCTGCCATCATTTCTTTATTTGAGCATAGAAGACTTGTTCTTTAACAGCTGTTCATTTCTTCATGAGTGCTATACTTTCAGCTCAGATGAGCTGCCATCAGGTAGAACACTAGGCTTATAGTCAGGAGCTCTATGTCTCTATCTATTCCTCTTCTTACACACTGTCCCAGGCAGTTGTAGTATATTATGTTTTATATATGTTATATCCCCCAAATATATGTTACATGCTGTAGCATATAACACTTTCAATTTACCTCATGACCTCCCTTCACCATTATGTTGGGCATTCTCTTTGTCCCTCTTCTGGTATGGATCTTGTGTTTCCTGATTTCCATATATTCCTATTTCTGGTTTTATTCTCTTATTTTGATGTGGCACTTCCTCCAGTATCTTTTTAAAAAGGGGTTTATGAAAGGCAAATTTTTTGAGACTTTGCACTTATGAAAGTATCTGTATTTTAACTTTTCATTTAGTAATTTGGCTGGGTATGGAATTCTAGGTTGGATATGATTTTCCTTTGGGATTTTGAAGGCATTTATCAGTGACTTCTGTATCCCCAAATTGCAGATGTTAAGGCAGATATTATTCTGATTCCCTATTATTTGCATGTGATTTATATATTTTTTCATCTAAAATATAAACAATCTTTCATTATCCTCTAGTATTCTAAAATTTCATAATTTTGTACTATTGTATGTGCCTTTTGTATTTTGGAATTAATTGTACTGGGCACTTTCTGAGATAATCATTTATGTGAGTATGTTCAAAATTTATTCCTGGTCCCTGAATTGACTCTGAGAACCCTCTCCCCTGTCTGTCTTGATTTGCTTCTCAATGTTGGTTTTTCACTCTCCTTTTTCTATTAGAACTCTACTATCAAATATCTGATGGTCTTTGGTTGTCCTTTCTTATTTAAGACTGGGAGAAATTAAAAGCCAGTAGAATTTGTGTGCATGGACTGGGGCTGATGCCTTGGAAACTTCACAGGAGGGTGATCAGGCCAGGACCTAATCATTGTGTAAAGGGTCCCCCATTTCATTATCCAGAGATCTTTCTCCTGGGCTTGCCAGTGTCCTTAAGGGGGAACCTCTGCCTTCCTTTCTGAGAAGGAGGGCATAAGCCTGACTGAAACCCTTCTAAAGCCTCGAGGAAGGAACAGGCTAACCAATCTCTCCTTTCAGGACACACACTCTCCTTAATTCCCCAGTGATCAGTATGGTAGAACCCATGCTCTCACCTCTGCCTGTCTCCTGGACTTTATCCTTAGTTTCCATTTTGGGTTCCTCCTTTCGTTCCCTCAGGTGACCCACTTGTACCCTTTACCCTTTAAATATGGCTCCCCCATGGCCTGCCTTCCTCCCCTGTTAGCCTTAAGTTCAGACACAACATCCCTGATATTTTTTAATAAACTCATAATTTTTATCTTTTACATAAGAAATAGAGCCTATATGTAGACTCCTAATTCTAGGCCTGAGACCCTTTGGGAACTGAAACTCACATTCTTAGAACCACAAGGAAGGGAATGAAGAAAGGGAAGTGCCCAATCCATGCCTTTCAGAGTTTCAGATTGCTGATTTTAAGATACCAAATAAGAACAGATTAAAGATGAACATCAGGAAATATTTTAGACTGAAGCAAGCCTTCACATGAGTATGCACATAGCAGATGCTATATGGAAACATAGTAATGTGAATTTAACATATTGGTAGGGTAGCAGGTATATGGTTGCTTCTTATCAGAACTAAGATGTGGGTGTCTTTAGATGTCTCTGGTGCCTCATGAACAATTGGCTTCCTAGAACTTTCTTGATGCAATGCCTCCCCTTTAACTGGACCTTCAGTTTCTAACCTGATTTTATTTGTCCTGATTCTTTGAGACATGCCAAATAGAGTTTTCAGGTCTCTGTGTATTTTGGTATCTATGTATGTCTGACTCACTTAAGGGCTTTCATCTAGTGACAATAACCATACCCTATGAGGTCTCCTTGTTAATAGGGCTTAAATGTTTTCTACCCCCTCAGGCTCTTTGGGTGATGATTCAACCAAAGAGAAAATGGAAAGTGAAAGTTTGTACCCCCTCCCCTTCTGACTCTAGTGCATTGCAATAGGGCTACTTTTAATGTGCTTAGCAACAATTAGCTCTTGAAGCTGCAACAGCTGCACAATGCTGATGCTCTCCAGATGCAGCCAACGAATTAAATCATGCAATAATTCAATTGGAAAATTGGGTGTAATTATGGAGAATTCAGAGTCTGCTAGTCGCCTCACAGTGACTTGGAGTTCTTGAAACAACAGTGGTGCGAGCTGTTTAGGGAGCATGGGGCATGCACAGAAACTGATAGGGGTGTTTGCAGGAATTTCTGTCCCATCTCTGATAGTGACAGTATTACCTAGCACTGTACTCAGTTAAGAGCTAGCTGAGTGACACCAAAACAAATCTTTGTGACTTCAAAACTTCACAGACCACCCTTTATGACACAATGGTAGCTGTACTTTGAGCATCTACTGGTTGAGAACATGTAAAATAAGCAAAGGCTAGAGTCTCCAGGAACTAGCAGTTCATGGTCAATCAAAAAAGCAAGTCTGAGAATCATGAAATAGGATACCTTAAACATTCTATTTTAACTAGAAAACACACACATACATATTCATATGCCAATTTTTTGATCTTGCGTCTTCTGTTGTGAGTCATCATTCTTAGGTTCACTATACCCTTAATGCATTGTCTATAATTTCCCACTGGAGTTTATATAAAGGAGAATAAGAACCTTAAAAGATCTGCAGAGCATTTTGCATAGAGACTTCTTGGAGATATTAATGCTTTTCTTTCCAAACACTTACAGTCATCTTACTCCCATCGCATAGGCTCTGAGCATTGCTTTGCAGTTGTACCTTATACAACCTGAGGGGGCATCACCCTTAGAGTTGTGCAGCTAAAATCTGCAAAGCCTTCCTCAGCGGCCCCGCCTTATTCATCAGCGACTTCTGTTTTAGTGGCTTGCTTTTATTGAATCTTTCCAAAGCATTCAACTGAATTTTCATAGAAACAATAGCTCTCTTCTTGAATTGTAATTGAATTTTCTAATTACCATAAATATCTTTGAGAACAAATAGAACAACAGACTCTTGGAAGCTAACATCTTAACTGATGGCAGCAGAAGTGTGCAGGTAGAGTAGAGAACAGCCTGTTGACCCCGAGTGTCCAGGCGGCTGTGGTCATCAATCAGGATGCTTTGCAGAGGGAGAGGCTAATAGAGTGAGTTGGTAAAGTGGAGACTAATTAAGAGACATTCCACTGTCCTGTGAATTTAGTGATGCTTTTAAATGAATTTGTATTTTGTTCTTCACTATTGCTTCTATACTTTGAAAAATAGCATCTAGAGGGATGAGGCATTTTATCTTTTTAGTCCACAGCTTTTGAGATTCCTTATCATAGCTCTCTAGGCAAAGAAGTCCTCAGATTGGGAACCCCTGGCTTAGGGTTTCCTGCCTATAGCAGAGTAAAAAATTATTGAGGTTGGTTAATGAATAGTAACAAATTCTCTTTGTATAACAATGATTTAAAATCAAAGGTGAGAATGATGAAGGTGTTTCTATTGAGAGCTACACTTTTGCATAAGGATAATTTCCTGAACAGTTTGCAGGCCACAGAAACATCTATGTTAAAGAGGAGGAAAGCCACCAATTCACCCATTTGGTAAATTGAACTTTCTCTAATTCCTGTCCCTTGACTCTACCTTTGAGTGCATCACATCTTGTCTTTTAATTAGACCTGTCTTTTAATTAGCAACCCTTTTTAGACTCAAGAAGCACCCTATTGAAGAATGGTGTCTCAGAATCAGATAGTCTTCAGCTCATATCATGACTCTGTTACTTGCTTATGTAAGTTAATTTGAACATCAGTCTCTTATCTATAAAAGGACAAGGCAATAAGTATTCCACAGAGTTCCTGTGAGGAGTAAATGCTTCAGTATATCCCAAAGGACTAGATATGTGTAGTTGCTCAATATGTATTAGGTGGGGGCAAAAGGTAATCAAAATTTTACTGAAAGGTAAAGGAACTAGGAAAGATAAAAGATGCAAGGAATGGAAGATGCAAAGTTGAGAGAGAAAGAATATGCATTATAAAAATAGAGAACATTATAGTTAAAAAAATGTATGCACACTGTATCATCAGCATATCCCAACAACCCTGTGAGACAGGATGTGTATTAGTATTCATTTTAACAAATGAAGAAGCTAAAGTCCCAATGATTAAGAGCTGGCCAAAATGATGGAACAGAACTGGGACTAGACCTAATGTCTCTTTATTCCCAGCCTAGTACTTTGCTCATGAGGCCATATGATCTTCAAGTTTCTGTTTTTACCAATCCACGACAAAGACTCCTTGGTGAACCCCATCCTCCAGATGGTTTACTTTTGCCTAGAGAGGATGTATACAAGCAGAGTCAGGACTCCAGGAAGCTGCTTTGGGTCTTCCAAATAGAGGATGGCTTCCAATAATTATTTCAAGAAAAACAAGGTTGGAGAGAATCTATGAAAAAGAAATCTAGTGCCAAGAGGTTGTGTATAGGGAAACACTGAATATGAAAATTGCAACTGGAGATTACCCATTGAAATTAAGAGCCAGAAAAAAGTGACATTATGAGTACTGAGTTGTTTTATTAGTGGATAGGAAATTAAAAGAAGTAATATGTTTTGAGAATGAAAAATTTAAACTCTCCTGTACATGTATTTAATATGCCTGTAACTTTTTAGGCATATGAAAAGCTATTATTTCCATATTCTTCTTGGATAATAAATCATGCCATAACAAATTAAGAGTTCTTATTTTTAGCCCTATTAGCTACACAATGATAATGAAAATTGATTACAGTCACATTCTACTCCTTAAGACAGTGTCAGTAAATGAACTGAAATGCCCCAGAATGAATCCACATAAAAAATATACCAGAGGTTGGAGGAAAAAAGCCCTCATCAATTACTCTGACATCTGTTAATAAAGAAAAGATGATAAACTGGCTGCTTCTGTCATTGCTAACTTACTGTAGGCCAAAAAAACAAGTTCTTTTGTTCTACCAACTAGAAACATCTTCAAGAAGCTTAATGGATCTGAACTGCTGAAGACAAGATATTGGTCTCCAGAAATGTAATTTAGAGAAATTTTCAAAAATACTAACTGGAACGTGCAAAAATGTAAGAGAGCAAGCCATGCTCGTCTATCAACCTTCAAAGTCTAAGAAGATTCTCCATCTGGATTACAGAAAAGTGACCTCAGGATGCTTCTGAAGGTGGAAGAGTGGCAACTTTGGACTATTGTGTAAATGTTGGTAGGTGCTGAGTATGGTGGAATATGGAATATGGAATAAACTTAGAAATTTGGAGAAAATAGGAACTGCAGATTTGTGGACCTAATTCAACAGTTTTGAGCTTCATGACTTTGGAATAATTAGACATACAATGGAATAGTAAATAATAATATACCAGCTCCTTATGGTATTTCTCTAAGCAAGTCTCCTGGATACTTGAAAAGATCCTGAAAATAGTATCTTAAAATACCTACACTAATGTTGAAATCTTACTAACAACAGATTCCATGAGCCACTCATGAAGTCCTCCCTCTGGCTACTCTGAACTGTGGCCAGGGAGGCCCAAAGCCTCAGTAATGATCACATGGAGCCAGAAGATAGTCCTTTGGGTTCTAGGCTCATGATCTCTGGACTCAACCACCCTCACCTTGTGTTGTAAAGTCTCCACTAGTTTCAGAAATTGATTTCATGAAAAAACAAGCTCACAAACATGAATAGCTTTTGAACAATTATAAACTAGTCTAGATACTTCTTGTGGGAAAAAAAATAGAAAATATAGAGATTCTTTCCTGAGGGATTGAACTTAAACAACTTGGAAAAATGTTGGATTATATCTCAAATTTCTCAATACTTCTCGCATTTCTCTACTGATTAACATATGATTATACAGTACCTGGAGATTAGGTCAAAGGAGTTGAGTCTCCATTCTGCTAAATGCTTATATCTATCTCTACTTCTATTTCTATCTCTATCATAGATAAAGATATCTATGGACTGCTTCCTCTAGGAATACATAATTCTATCTGAGAGTCAAAATCATATGTATATATACAAATTCAGATACATGACAAATTTTTGAGCTGAGAGAAATTCTTTTTCTTGATTGTGGTGGTTTGATAACTATGTGTACTTATCAAAATTCATGGGAGTGTACATTACAAAGGGTGAATTTTTCAAATATAAATTTGGACATTAAATCTTTAATAAATCCAACCTAATATACACATATATAAAGTTCAAGTATATATATATACAGTTAAGTCTAGCTTTCATATCTTAACTGGAATAGTAGAGGGAATGACTGAATTATGTATTAACAGTCTCATATCAAAAAATATAGAGAGAATGTATATTAGACTAATAAGAGATTAGTCTCTTCCAAATCTAATATTATATGAATATATTTAAACCATCACAAATCAAGCATTTTCAATTTCATGCTGAAGAACATTAATAGGAGAACGAATGACCATAAGCATTTTTTAAAAACCTGGCTAACATATGTACATACATTTCTTCCCATACCCAGAGGAACATATTGAAAGAAAAAAATGTTAATAGCTCAGTTCTTAGTTAATGTAATAGTATTAGCTAATATTTATTAAATATCTACTGTGTGCCAAGCATTCTCTGCAACATACATATATTAATTTAGTTAATACAACAGCCCTATGAAGTTGAGATCACTACTGCCTTGACTTTACACATGAGGAATCTGAAGCACAGAGCAGCTAGGCGGCCTGCTTAGAGTCAAAGAGCAAGTTAATAGTGAAGCCAGATTTAAAGCCAGCCAGTCTGACCCTGAGTCTGCAGTCCGTGTGGGGAGACTCAGCATCTAGTGAGGGAGGAAGAACAAAACTACTCCATGCAGAAGCAGATCTGGAGTTTTGGAACCCATGAGTTCCCGTCATAGACTTCTTTGTTTGTGCTCCTCATTTTCCACTTCTTTTTGCATGGAATAAAGTTGTTCAGGGAAGAAATCTTAGAAACATTTTCTTATTTAAATAAGGAACACAGTGTCTTCCTGGTCTGCCTCCTCATTTTCTCCTCCTCACTAAGCACTCACACAAAGTATCCATCGAAGACTAAGGCATCAGTTTAGGTAAGCTGCCTGCTTAAAGCAAGATTTCTGAAGTTACGAGGAGGGTAAGCCAACTAGGTGGATCCTTTGCAATCCAGTGCCCCGTCCTGCCACCTACTTATGGTAGCTTTAAGACAATCAGTTTGGCCCAAAAGTCTTAAAGACATGAGCAACAAGGCTAAGGTGAAAGACTGGGGAGAGGAATGCAAAAATTGAGCTGCAAAGATGTTATGGGGAAACAAGGGGCTGAGAGGTAGCTCTGGTGGGTCAGAATGAGCATTTGACTTGGAGTCAAAAGTCCTGGTCTCCATACCAGTTGCACCTTTCAACAGAAGCACCACTCTGGATATGCTACCTCTGTGACCCTCAATGATCCCATCTGTAAAATGGGAACAGCACGGTAGGGTTGTTCTGAAGACTAAAGATGTCTTCAAAACTGATGAACACATTGTAAAGCACATTGCAAATATTAATTAAAATGGCAGAGCACCAACCAAAGGTGGCTGGGCAAAGACATGAGAGAAGTTGGGAATATGGACATGGAGCGGCCAGAATTATTTTTCCCAACAAATGTCCCAAGTTGCATCAACAGACACAATATAGCTCTTTGGTCAAGAAAAAAAAACTATAAGTAGGTATGTTTGAAAGTCACTTTTGAAAGAGACCTTGAAGAAGGGATGGAGAATGTTTGGGGGGTGGAAAGAAACTCCTCCCAACAAGACAGTGAAAGATGATGAGTCAGATCACAGTGGCTGAAGAGGAGACAATGATTTGTTGTCTGACTCTCCAGCCACGATGGGACTGTAACTAATGAGGTTATGCCGGTTACAAAGGAAGCATTCAGCCCCCTAATGAAAATCTCTTTGGCAACTGGTGTTAGGGAAAGAAAAAACAAACCATTGGCTTATTATTAGTTCTGCAGCAAGTTAATTAATTTTTGCCAGTGACTTCAGGTCATTTGCCGACCACAGCATCTGTTTCACTCAGCTGAACAGCTGGAGGGATGGTGGGTGTGTGTCTCCAGGTCCTGCATATGTCCGGTTCTAGACGTAAAAGGTGGAGCCAATTACAAGGGGAAAGAACATGAGCTTCTGGCACTCTTCCTGCTCCCTTCCTCCCATGATCCACTCAAGCTGGGCCAAAGGATTGAAATTCCACAAGATACAAAGGAAACACAAATACTCAGAATGAGGTTATTTCTGCCTCTGTACATCACTTAAATGAGAAGCAGAGGGCTATGGTGTAATGAACACTGTAACAGCTGGCAGGAGTCCTAATCCAGACCATGGGAGCATCTCTCCCTCTAAAGAGCTGTGGAGCCATAACAAGGTTTGCTTAGCATCTCCTGGCTTCCCTTAGCTCACCTGCACTGCCCACCTGCATGGCAAGATGCTCATTTGATATCTCTTCTATTGTTAGAAAATTTGAGTTAATGAATATATCCTTTCTCAGAGAAATGTCAAGCATTTGCTAGATACTACTCAACACCCTTTCAGAAAGTCACCAGTGGCTTGATAGAGCCCCTCTTCAGCTATGGAAGAGCCAGGGCAAAGAAAGTACAAATAAAACACCCATATATTTGTACAGAGGTATCTGCTCTCCCAAAAATGACAGCATTTTTCAAAAAGACGTGTAATATGTAAGCACAATAAATGCCACTTTGTTTAGCATGCATATTCATGCTAGTATATTTACTTTCTAGGTTGGATTAAGTGATACAAATTTTCTTAATTATGTGTGTTGCATAATATGTAATACACATATATAATATTTATTATATACTAACCCCCAGAACAGACTAAGATAAAGAGGCTCATAAACTACACTGAAGCAATGACCATAAGTTTAATCCCCTATTTGAGCCAGTTTAAGCTACTGTTCAGCTGCTGTGCTTTTTAAATCTCTTAAATTTTATTCAAAATTATAAAGTTTTCAACCAAAACAAAAAATCAAATTGTGGAGGGATTCATTATCTCAGGTCACCACATACATCTTACTGGGCTTTCAGAATTGCCTTCTCTCCACCTCCTCCTGAATAAGAGATTATGGAGTGGAAGCCGTAGTTTTAAGGCCTAGTCGGGTTCTCAAGAATTGTGGTTTCCGGTCCCCCACCTCCTGCAGCACACACGTTTACCACCAAGCCTACTGCAAGTAGGTAACAGGAGGGACTGGGATCCTTTAAACCCATTTAAACAAAGGAATTAGTGGCTGATAGGGAGATGTGCTGTGTACCCAGCAACGGTGCTTCTTACTGACATAAGAATTGCATTTATAGTCGGCACTTCACAACCAATGGCAAATCAGTCAGTGAGGGTCTCAGTGGGCAAGAATGTATGCCTAACATCACTGCATCTGGGAGGAGGCTCCTCCGCCTTGGGAAATTGAGCGGAGCAGATGGGATAGGGTGCCCACTGTGAGCTGCTTTCTTCTGTGACTTAGCAGTGCATGGGACCTGGACTGCTCCCAAAAGCTTGCCGCACACTCTATATAAGCAACCCCTTAAGGAGGGTGGGACATTCTAACTATTGCATTGTACATCAGGAGACTGAAAGTTCAGAGGTGAAGGGAACTACCTAGCGTCTCACAGTTGAGATTAGACTCATGATATTAAAAAAACAAGCAAACTCTACCAGCAGACCAGGTAAACAAACCTCAAATAAAAACCAACCCATCTTTACATTACAGTTCTCTCTCCTCAGGGACGAGGCATTTCTGACAATCCAATCTAACTCAGTATTCACTTGGAAAGTGAGTGTGGATGTTAGTTTTTAAAAATTTAATTTATGTATGTAGGTATGTGTGGATGTATCTATTTTTATTTTGGGATCTTGATTTTCATTAAAAAATTTAATATAAGCAGTTTAATTAGTTCCTCAGAGATACACTTCCTCCCTTTCCTTTCCTTTCCTAGCTGCATTTTATATTCTTTTCTATCGTCTACTTTGTCTCATCTCTTCTCTCCTTTCTGTGCTGTCTTCCTTTTCTTTGCCTTAATATGAGCCTTTTTTACGTATCTTCATTTTCTGCATTATTAGCTAGAATATATCTTTTGAAGAGACCAACACTTTCAGCCCACGACATCATAAAAAAATAGCTCTTTAATATATGCAATTTTGGGAGTAAGCCCTGACCTTGGCAAGCAAGTCCCTGATGTGTCATGGAAAACAGAGGCATCGAGAGTCTGCCTGGGATGGTCCCTCTGGGGCCCAGGGCCCAGCCAGGTCTCTGCACCCATAGACCTCCATTTACACTAGCTGACTGGTTATGTGATTAAACTCTGGTCCAGGAGATGCTGTACTTAGCTGAATAGGGAAAGTACGTGGACTGACTGTGAACACAGACCAAAGAACATTTTAAAGCCTGAGTCATCTCTGCCCCATTTGCACAGAGTAGTTGGGAACAAACAGTCCAAGACAAGTGACCAGGGAAGGCCTCAGCTGCTCCTGCCAGAGGCCACTCTTACTGGGAAGTCACCCATGGGGGCGGGGCCACCCTGTGGACACTAGCCACCCAGCTCTGTCAACCCTCAGCCCAACACTTAATGTTCTCCCCTCTTTCCTTCCAAGAGATGAGGTGTGATGAGGAAGCAAAGAAGGAAAGATACACAGAAGGAAGTGAGGGCACAAAAAGGATGAAGGAAACCAGTAGAAGTCTGGAGAAGAGAAAAAGAGGAGAAATGGAGAGAAGGGGCCAAGGGAGAGGAGAGAGGAAGGGCAAAAAGAGGTGGTGAGATGAGTGGGTAGAGATGGCAGGTAGGAAACCAGGGAAGGTTGGAACTGTCCTTCTAGTCGAGAGTGGGCACAGCTGTACTGAAGTGCACTGATTTCTTCCCTTTGGGATCTTCTCCATTTCCATTATTTTCTGTATTTCTTGTCCTTCCCCAAATGTGATTACACAGCCTTCCTCACACCCATCTTTAAGTACTGCTTTAGCCATAAAGGCATAGAGGGATTAGACGACACATGGCCCCAATGGAAACAGGGGCACTCGCCCTACTACTTGTCATTTGGCTGACTTCTACCATGAAGCACTCAGGTTGGATGTCTTCCTTGCAGTGGAAAGCACTTACTGCCCCTCTGTTCCTCTCTGGCTCCTTGCCACAGTTATGAAAAGAGAGGGAAGACACCAACATTTACTGAATGTTGGTCGTATATACATAGGGGTCTTACATACATTGACTCACGTAATTGTATAGCACTATAAGAAGGTATTATTATTCCTATTTCATAGATGATAAAGTAGTTTTGCATAGGCGCTGTGATTTGTAGTATCTCTAGATCCACCAGACTATCTGGCTCATTACATTTTCACTGAATGAATAATTAATTGTTTTTACTTCTTTGACTGAGATAAGAATAGTTTATGGCAATGGTGTGAGGACACATGAGTGTGAAATCCCTTTGAACTCTAACAAGAGAAAGAAAAACAATTGTTTAGGTTTTATCTGTGCTGTTCTAAGGTCTTGCCATGCATTAATCACTTAATCCCCAAGATAATCTTATAAGATAGGACTTTTTATTTGCATTAGAGATGAGAAAGTAACTTTCCCAAGGTCACACAGCTAATAAATATGGAGCCAAGATTTGAACTCAACAGTCTGAGTCCATGGTCCTTGCAACCACTCTATATTTCACTTAAACACTGAGGTGGCTGGTCTGCATCATTTAGAATTTACATAGCAGGAAACTGCCTCTGTCTTCTGAAGTCTCACATATTTAGTAGATTTCATACTGTGTCTTTTATTTATATCTTTTCAGTGCATATGCAATCCAAAAGTTTACTAAGGCCTGCCGCCCTGCCCTCTGAGGTCTACAAAGATGAGCTTGAATTTCTAATTCCATACCTTGTGGAAGTCTAAAACTCTCATTAAGATTTCCAAAATTCCCAGGGGCTCATGACCATTTCTCATGGCACCAAACTCATGGATTGTCCCATGTGTGCCAATGTCATGTCCGTTTCATAACAAGTTGGCCCCAAAGAGAAACTTGACCCCTTCCTTAACCTCCACCAAAAAAGCCACCTATACAGGCAATTTGTGTATTTACCACAAGATTTGGGGGAGGGAGAATCAACAATAAATACAGAGAAAGAATTTGTGTCAGAGGAATGCAAACAACCTCAATGAACATTAGGCATGCCAGCTCCTCCAGTTCTTCAACCACGCCTCCAGGAAGGCACTATCAAAGATGGATTCACCAGTCTCTCCCTTCTCTCTTCTCTCAAGAGATGTCCTCTCATTATTTTCATGCAGAACATACGGACACCCATGACTTCAGATCTGCTCTCTCCAACAATTTATATGACGTATGTTCTATATACAGTTTTTTTCCAAGAGGAATTCGTGTGCCAGCTTTTATAGTACAGTTTGTAACCCCTGCTATATGTTTGTGACATCATTTTGATGAAAGTATAAGCTCCACGTACAAGTACCATATATTTCCCAGCAGGCCTAGAAGAGTGCCCAGTAGACATTAGGTGCTTAAGAGCTGTTTGATGATTGACAAGAAACCAGAGATTTGTACATCGATTCACAGGAAGTTTGACTATTAGACTAATACTCCCACCATCGAACATATTCTCTGAACAACACTGACTTTCTATAAACCTATGTACAACTACCACTATATTTCCTTAAAGGGCAATTCATAAATCAGGGCGGACTGAACTGTGGGTCTAATTTCCCCAATGCAACTCATAATATTCATCTTCCTAAGCAACCATAAAACATGATTCCAAAATGACCTAGTGATTATGTCTTGGGGATACTGAAAAAGGTTAGGTAAAAATGTCTTGATTACTCTGACACAGAATTCTTTCATGAAGCCATGCTCTTATCAATCACTTTAGGTGAGTCAAAGTAAACATAATCAGTCAAAGACTTAAAAGAAGAGGTTGAAAGAAAATTCTTGGTCCCAAAGTGATTGCTCTCCCTCCCTTCTCCTTCCCCTTGTCCTCCTTCACTCCCTCCCTCATATTGTCTTTCACCCAGAAAAGAACACAAGCAGTGATGACATGTGTGAGAGCCTGGAGCAATTTCCCTCTATTGAGTTTAACCTCATGAGGACCATTTCAAGAGGCCTGGATTATATTTTGGGTGACTCACAGTTGTGTCATATATCTAAGGCATATTGAATATCTTTTCACAACTGGCTTCAATGAATCAGGCAATATCCTCAACTATTTTTTCATTCTCTTTTGTTTAATGTTTAAGCAAAGCTTAGGACAAAATGTAACTTTGGTTTTCAGGGGTTGTGAAAGTTTAGCCTTGGTTCCATGAGACAATGTAGGAAACTCATAGCAAACAGGTCCAGTCTATAACCTGGTATGTTTCAGGCCAGGATATTTATAATACTTCTCTCTAGTGTTTGCCTGTACCTCAAGCAGAGAGAAAATGAAATGTTTGGCTCCATGCTGAAAACACCCTGAGAAGGACTTTTGAAAACATTTCTTTGTTATGTTGTAACAATAAAACAAGGGGGTGGTAAAAAGGAGGGTAATACCTCTGGGAACTCCCTTGTTTTCTTAACTAATTCTTCCAGATTAATAAAGGCTTTCCAATTCTTCCCAGGCAAAAGCTCCACACAGTTTTCTCCTACAAACACTGCTTCTATTGCCAATGTCTCTGAGAGCTGGGAGAGACAGCTCAGTGTCAGGACAACACACAAAAGTAGTAAGGATGACAATGTCATTCCCACCCGAGTTCAGAGCCTCAGTTTGCCTGAGTCCAGAGAAACTTCCTGTAGCATGATAAGAAAAACCAAATTTGTAATCCATTGTTTCTGTTTCTGAGCTCCATTTCTAGGTAGAGGCATTACTAAAATATCCAGTTGCCTAAACTATACAATTACTTTAATATTGATTCTCTTTGCTTCAGCTACCAAGCCAGACCTCAGACTCACAGCTCCTCACTGCAATGCCCTGGTTTGGGCCTTCATCTGCCATTTGTGTGGCCTCTTACCTGGTCACTCCTTCCTCAGATACTTCCTCTATCACTATCACCAAGACCTGGCAGAGTAACCTCTCTGTTTATAAGTCTATTGATATCCTATTGTCTGCCTTGCCTTATAAAGTCTGGATTTCTTAATGTGACTCTTAAGTTCCTTCTTCACAAGTTGGTCCTAAAGCTGTCTTTATATCCTCATGTCCCACCACAACCCCAACCCACCTGGCCCAACCATCGACACCAGCAGTGTAATGCTTCCAACTGTTCAAACTTTCCTCTGTGCTCAGCACGGTGCTACATTTTATGCAGACTATCCTTCACTTCATCCTCTAGTTTTACAGATCACTTATGAGGTTCAGTAACTTACCCAAGGTCACCCACAAGTCTCCATCTTCTGGCTGGGCTGCCCTTTCCTTCCTTATCCTATATGAAAATTCTACCCTTCCTTTAAGCCCCTAGTCAAATAGCACCTCCTCTTTGAAGCTGGCCTCAGCAACCCTTGCTCTCTCAAATTCCTCTTCTCCCCAGTCTAATGTTACTCTCAGCCTCCTCTGTTTTTCCATAGAATATTGTTTAATCTTGATTACAACAATGATCACTATGAATTCAATGTGTCTATCATTTACTCTGAACCGTGAACTGGCCATTATGTCTTATGTATTTGTGACATCCTTATCTTTTATGTCTACCTTGGGCGTGTTACATAGTAGGTACTAAGTAGTTGATCATAGGGTTGAGTGCTGGGATCCGAGGTGTTGGGAGTTGAAAGGGGCTTATGCAGGATAAGGATATGGTGACAAGAATAGGTGGAGCTCTTAGTTAAGACCATTATACCCACTTCATCATTAAGAATTAGAGTTGAAATTCACTATGGGGCTGTATGATACTGTTTGCATTTATAGGGCTTCTCCTGGGACCCAGAACACAACTATACCTGGGATTGGAAACCAGGTAGACCGGCTAGCTTTCAAAGGATTTTTTCATTAAAGCACACAGATAAGATATACTATGAATTTCACTCACGTAAGAGCAGCCTCCTCTTCTTCCTGAGAAGTAATGAAATAATTAAATAGAACTGACCCCTGACCTGAACCTCCCTGCCCCACATCTCCCCACTATGATACATCACTGTTTCTCATTCTCTTCTGCTGTCCTGCCACCAAGCTGAAGTTCACACAACAGTGCTCATCTCTAGGCCATTTTCAATTAATTTCCTGAGTAAAATTTCATGAGACACTATCAAACCTTTTGCTAAAATCAAGATATATTACATCTACTCTATTCCCTTAGTCTACTAATCAAAAAAGCAATCAACTTTGTCTGGCATGATTTGTTCTTTTAAAACCCATAATGCTTATTGCTCATAATTCCATTATCCTAGATAGCATTTTTTTCCTCTTAATATTTGTTCCACTATTTTAACAGGGATTGAATTACTAGATGGTCGTTTCTAGGATCCCTTTCTCCCTCACAGCTTTGAAAGTTTGCTATCTCATTTGATAGTATCAACAGAATACTTCCCTATTCTGTCAAAGCACAGTATAAGAAAGGAGCTTCCAGGAGTCACACGGTTAATGCCCCTCCTTCTTCTTAAGGCCTGTGTTACCTTCCTGAACCATTCCAGAACATTATCCATTATTCAACATCGCCCAAACAGAAGAGCCTAAAACCTCTTTTGATAACTGAATCAATGACTCACAACCCTATGCTCAGGAAGCACTTCCTAATTTCTCGTTCAGGCATTTTCTGAAGGACAATGGTATTATGGTAGAGAAAGCACAGATCTGAATTCAAATCCTAAATGTAGTTATGTGACTTTAAGTAAGTCACGTTATTTCTTTTTTAATGAGAAGTAAATAAAAAGCTTTAAATAAAAACATTGTGAAATGTCATAATTTTTTTTAGTTTTTAATTACAAAAGAAATATGTAAAAAAATTCTACAGTGTAAAAGTGCATTTTCCCTTCATTTCTCCAACCAAAATTCCACTTCTTAGAAGTAACTGGTGGTAATGATCTGATGTATATGCTTCCAACATATTTTCTATACCTACTAAACAGATACAAACCTAAATGAGGCCATGATATGCATACTGTTTAAAACCTAATTTTTTCACTTAACTATATGTCAATATCTTTCCATGTCAGTAAATAAATCTATCTAAAATCTTCACAGTAAGTATGTATTGATTTTATAATTAAATTTGTTATGAATAAATCCTAATTTGGCCAGTCCCAATTAATGGACATTTAAAGTAGTTTTCAACTGTTCTCTATTCCAAATAATGCTGACAATGAACTATAATAATGTTAAAACAATTAATAAGAATCAAGTGAGGGGAAGAGTAAGAACTGTGAGACCACGAGAGTTGTCCACTAAAGGCAGACTGCTTCCCCCTCTTCCTTTTTCCCCAACCTCCTCTACAAGCAGAACTCCATGGGGACAGAGGAGACCTCATCCTTGGTCATCCTGAATGATGGATGTGATGGCCCAGAGGAGTACGTTTCATTCACCCATTGTGAAGGTCACTATAGAATTCCCTAAGTCCTCCTCGGGCACTGAAGGCTGCAGCCTGAGTCATGCTGCTGTTTATACACTGAGTGTCCCAGGGCCAGTTCTCTACCTTCTCTGTAGCTCAGCTTGATCATTTATAAAATAGTGGTAACCTTTCTGATTATAACTATCATTGATATTTACTGAAGATTTACTATATGCAAACACTGTGCCAAAAAGTATTTTAATGCATTACATTAATTGTCACTAAATCCCTTTGTAGTAGATGCTATGACTTTCCTTTTTAATAGGGTCTTAAGTCTTACTACTGAATTGTAAAAGTTACTTATATATTCTGGATACAATTCCTTTATATGAGATATGATTTCCAAATATTTTCTCCCAGTCTGTGGCTTGTTTTTTCATTTTCTTAATGGTGTTTTCAAATACAAAAGTTTAGAATTTTGATGTATGATTTATTAATTCTTCTTTTATTGACTGTGATTTTAGTATCATATATAAGAATTGTTTCCCCACTCATAGGCACAAAGATTTTCTCTTTTTTTTTTTCCTAGAAATTGTATAGTTTTAGCTCTTACATTTAGGTCTAGCACCCATTTTGAGTTAATATTTGCATATGGTGTGAGGTAAGGTTCTAACTGTATTGTTCTGTATATAGATATTCAATTACCCTAGCACTATTTGTCGAAAAGACTATCTTTTCCTCCACTGAACTGTCTAGGCACCTTTGTCAAAACTCAACTGATCATAAATGTAAGGACTTATTTCTGGACTCTCAATTTTGTTCCTTTAATATACATGCCTCTCCTTGCCCCAATATCACGCTGCCTTTATTACTTTGGTTTAATAGTAAGGTTTGAAACCAGGTAGCATAAGTCCTCCAAATTTTTTCTCCTTTATAAAAAATTGTCTTATCTCTCCTAGATCCTTTGCATTTTCATGTACATTTTAGGCCACGAAAAAAAAAAAGGCCTTCCGGGATTTTGATGGGATTGCATTGAATTTGCAGATCAGTTTGATGAGAAATGCCATTTCAGTACTTTTGACTTTTTCAGTATAGGAAAATATGTCCCTCTTTTTGTTTAAATTATCCTTGATATCAACAATGTTCTATAAATTTCAAGTGCAAGGTTTCTTTTGTTAACTTATTCCTGAGTACTTTCTTCTTTTTGATGCTCTTGCCAATTTGTTTCCTTAATACTCATCTGGGAATTTTTTGTTGTTAAAACAGAAATATAATTTATTTTTTGTATATTTTCTATCCTGTGATCTTGTTAAATACACTTACTTGTGCTATTAGTTTTTTATTCTTTTGGATTTTCTATATAAAGGATTGTGTTACCTGCTAATAAAGAAAATTTTACTTTTTCCTTTTCAATCTGTATGTCTTTAATTTCTCCGTCCCTCCCCTCCTTGCTTCCTTTTCTTATTTCTCTCTCTTTCTTGTCCTTATTGCACTGGCTAAGTTCAATGTTGAACAGAAGTGATTAAAGCAGCCATCCTTACCTTGTTCTCAATCTTGGGGGTAGGAGCAGGGGAAGCTTTCAGTCTTTCATCAAGTATGTTCTTAGGTATAGATTTTTCATAAATCTATAGTGTATATTAGGTTTAGGAAATTCCTTTCTTATTCCTAATTTGTAGAGAGATTTTATCATGAATGGATGTTGGGTTTTATCAAATCTTTTCTGTGTCTATTAAGATAGTTATATGGTTTATATCCTTTATCCTATTAATATGGGGTATTACACTGATTGCTTTGTGGATGTTAAACCAACCTTGCATTCCTGAATAAATTCCAGTTGATCACAGTATCATCCTTTTCATGTGTTGTTGGATTTTGTTTGCTAATATTCTGTTAAGGAGTTTGTATCTATATTCATGAGGGATATTGGCAAGTGGTTTTCTTTCCTTGTGATATCTTTTTCTAGCTTTAGCACCAGGAAAAAGTGAGTGGCCTCACAGAATGACTTGGGTTATTCATTCCTCTATTTTCTGAAAAAGTATATGAGGAACTAGTATTATTTGTTCTATATTTGACAGAACTCACCAGTGTAGACATGTGGTTTGGGTTATTCTTTGTGGGAAGATTTTTAATTACTAATTCAAGTTATTTACTTATTATAGGTCTGTTCAAATTTTCTTATTTCTTCTTGAATTAGTTCTGGTAGTTTTTGGCATTATAGGAATTTGCCCATTTCATCTCAGTTGTCTAATTTATTGGAAAACATGTATTTATAATATTTCCTTATAAATATTTAATTTCTTTAAGATTAGTAGTGATATCTCCTTTCATTCCTGATTTTGGTAATTATTGTGCCTCCTCTCTTTTCCTGTTGGCTAGTCCAGTTAAAGCCTTGTTAATTTTGTTGATCTTTTCCAAGAACCAACTTTTGGTTTCATTGATTCTTGCTATTGTTTTTCTGTTCTCTATTTCATTAATTTTTGCTCTAATCTTTATTTATTTTCTTCTGCATGCTTTGGGTTTTCTCTTCTTTTTCAATGTTAGTTTCTTAAAATGGAAGCTTAGGTTACAGATATGAAGCTTTATTTAAAGCTGTACATTTCTAAGTACTTTTTTAGTCTTATCCCATAAGTTTCAATATGTTTTAATTTTCATTTAAACTATTTTCTAACTTCCCTGTGATTTCTTCCTTCATGCATTATTTAATTTCCTAATATTTGTGGATTTCTCAGATTTCCTTCTGTTGTCAACTTCTAATTTATTCCATTGTGGTTGAAGAACATATTTTATACGAATTTCAATCCTTGTAGATTTATTGAGACCTGTTTTATGGTTTAGTTCTATTCCATAGAAAGTTCTCTGTGCACTTGAAAGGGATATGTACTCTCTAGTCCTTGGGGTAGAGTGCCCTATATCTATCAGTTAGGTTGATTTGGTTAGCAATATAGTTCCAAACTCCTTTATTCTTTTCTGTTTAATGGTAATATTCATTACTGGAGTGGGTTATTGTTGAAATCTCCAACAAAACATTACATTATCTGTTTCTCCTTTCAGTTGTGGTAGTTTTATGTGTTTTGAGACTCTCTTGTTAGATTTATATATATTTATAATAATTATATCTTCCTGGTGAATTGATTCTTTAATCATTATAAATGCCTGTCTTTTCCTCAGTAATATTTCTTATTTTAAAGTTCATCTGTCTGATATTACTATATTCCAATTCTCTTTGGCTCTGTTTGCATGGTATCTCTTTTTCTATCCTTTTACTTTCACCCCATTTGTGTGTTTGAATCTAAGTTGTACCTCTTGCAGGAACCATATACAGTTGACCCTTAAGCAACACGGGTTTGAATTGCATGGGTCCAGGTTTACACAGATTTTTTTTTTTAATAAATACATTAGAAAATTTTTGGAGATTTGAAATAATTTCAAGAAATGTTTTGTTTTCTCTAGCTTATTGTATATTAAGAATCAAGTATATAATAATATTACTTTTGCCCTGAAAATTGTTGTTATTTTCTTTCTTAATTTAGTTGTTTCTTTGTTTAATAATTTGACTGAGCTATATCAGTGAAATCTGTCTTCCCAGCAGTGTGACTGCTGATGTCTCTGTTCAGTTTTTCTTAATGTTCTTGTTTTTATTTTTCAAGGCTGGCTTCCTATGGGTCATCTGTATGGAGCTTAGTGGTCTGCAAATGTTTGGACAGGGGATGTGCTCAAACACCTTGAAAGAGTAAGACTTCTGTCTTTAGCCAATAAATCTGTGTGTGGGTATGGGTGTGCATTCAAAGCTCAGGCTACTGATCTCTTTCACATCTCCTCTGCATATACACACAATCTTAGGTTTGACTAGAAGGTTGTGGCTAGTTAGGACCCTTTCCCATCTCCATTGGGAATGTACATAGTCTCATCCATTAATATGCCTGCTCCGACCATGACAGAGTCTCAAGCTAGTTGAGTTACAGATTATCACTTTCACCTATGACACTGTTGGGCATGTACTTTGCCCCTTCCTTCAGATCAAGTGAGCCCCCTTTGCCTGCAGCATAGAAGCTGTTGGTCTTCCAGGTGTACTCTACATTTGCAGGACTTCTGTGTAGAATGAGGTAGGTAGGCAGGAGTAACACCAGGACAGAATGACACATATTCCCACAGTTCTTACCTGAGTCTTATCTGCTTCCACACACTTCAGGGAAGACAGAAGTTCAGCAGTTTCTTAAGCACAAATGTTTCTCAGATTGCTATATTCATTTGGTCAATTTCAGAGCACTCAAATGGTTATTTTGGTCACTTTTGTCCAGCTGTATATTGCTTTTTGGGGAGAGAATCTGCCATAGTTGGAAGTCCTGCCTCACCTTACTTCTCTGAATCTTATTTTATCAGTCTGAAATATGGATATTCATATTTCTGAAACTATTTTATGGGGTTATGGTGAGAGTCATATAAGGCAATATCTGATAAGTGCTTGGCATAAAGTTAACCCTTGATAAACATTGACAGCATCATTGTACACAGTTGGGTGATTTGTGCCCTGAACAAATGAATTCAGCAAAGGGGTGAGTGGGGCTGAGATTCAGTTCATGCTCTTGTCAAATTATGAATTCTAGCACTAGTTGCATCTATCATGTATTCAGAGGAGGCATCTTTTCCTAATTCCTTCACCTGGAGGAGGCTGAAGTGGATGGAGACATAGGGGCAGAAGAGAGAGGAAAAAGCAAGAGACAGGAAAAATATGAGAAAGGAATGAAGCACTTATGTGAAGGATGGACAAAAGCAGGTGATCTATGGAGGGCTGCCAAGACAAACAAATAGACTCTTACCTTCTCTAAAATCCTCAATTTGGAAGCATTAATTATTTTGATTGCTCTGTTTTTTTATACTCTCGATGTTTTTGATGTAACTTACAGCTAAAGACTCTAAATAGGGTAGAATTTGTGTTAAAAACACAGATGGGAGAGAGAGTAGCAATGTTCTCAGTTCTCCCATACTCAGCTCCCTGAGTACACACTACTATGGAGTGGATACCTTTGGGTATCCGTTATGTTAATAATAACATCACGTTAGTAAATGAAGAAAAAGAAAAGAATTCTTAGGAGAGGGTGAATATATAATCTAAGGAATGATGCCTTAATCATACTTCATATTTGAGTAGCTCAAGCAATACTGAAGATGAAGGTATTAAACAGGAACATCCTATGCCATGTTACAGAAGTGAATTTAATGTCTATCTACTTTACAAGATACAGGTATTCTCATTTTAGACCATTCTCATTTTATTTATAAGGAATAAATAATTCCTTATTGCCAGCATAATATTTCAAATACCTATCCCCATACTTCCAGGTACAGTGCATGCTGATCACATTAGAGAGAAGACGGTAGAACTGCCTACCAAAGTGCAGGGCAGGGTACTCTACAACAGACACACAGCAAGCTGCCTCACTGTGCACGTAACCAGTGTGTCATTAATAAGTAAAGCCAGCACCCAGCGTATTTCCAAATAATAACAGCTTCCATAAAAATCAACTAAGATCTGATACCCAACAAATGTGTTTTGATCAAGCATGACTAACAATCAGTGCCAAAAATCCTAAAGCAAGCAGTCGAAAGAATCAAAACAGACTGCAATGCTGTAGGTAAGAATAAGTTGGACTACCAGGAAGTCACCAGGTTAAAGGTTCTAACCACTCCTTTAGTGGAGAGAACTGGACGATGAGATCTGAATCCCCAGATACTCTTTCAATTCTGCTGCATTACATTTGTAAATGTGCATGGTTACCATTGTGAGTGAGGGCTCAATCATTCTCAGCAAATTCTTTGGTCATGTCCAAAAAGTCTTAGATATGTTTGTTATACATGAATACTGGGCCCAACAAGCCTCCTGACTTTTAGGGTCAAGATTCTTAAATCAAGACAGAGCAGAAGCCCTTGCTTCAGGCTGCTATGGCAGGAATGACTACTGGGGTGCATGTCACCCGACTATGCCATTTTCTTGTTTATAGAGTGGTCTTGCGTACATTATTTCCATTGACTTTTATAATAAGTCAGGGAAGAGAGCCACAGAAGTAAAATGATGCCCATATCTCTTTTCAACTTACATTGAACCAGTATTTCTCCATCTTGAATGAGTAAAGATTATCTTTCCACTCTAAGTAGAATTATACTGTAGTTACTCCCATTCAAGAGAATTTTATTTTATTCCTCTTTGCAAGATCCTGTCTTTCCTTCAATTCTCTTCAAGCATAAATTCAGAGTTGTTCATGGCTTTTCTTAAACAGAGCTCATATTTCTTTAAGATGTGTCTTATCTGACCCATTTGATATATAGAAATCAGCAAGGCTAAGAACTCCAGATAACACTAATAAAATATTCTTAATAAGAGGAAATAAGGAAGTCAGAAGGATAGGTTCACATACTCTTACCTAATCCTACCCACTCAATTTGCCAGTTGAAAACCTGAGGTCTGAGTTCACCTGTCAGCCAAGGGCAGACCCACCACTCCTCTTAGCACACTGTTCCTCCCATTTATAAAAGGGTGGTGCTGGTTGCCGTAACCTGACTGCACCTTCTCACCCTGCATCGCCATGTAGCCTCGACAGCAACCTCAATGCCATGGCTGCCTTAGGCAGCACCCCTCACGCTGCTCAACTACAGTGAAGACATAGGTGACAGTGGGCTTCCCAAGACCCTTCTAAAGACACCGACTTTACCAGACACCAAATGGATATAATTTGGTTGTGTCATAGAGCAGAGTGAGTTCCCCAGCATCACTAGCATGTCGGCAAATGTCCTGAACTTCTGAGCGTACTGTCAGACATTTAATGAGGGTGAGCCTTATGTATGAGCAGGCCTGGGAAACACTGTGTTTTAGGAAGAGTTTGATATTATGGGAAGAACATGAGATTCAGGGTTTAGAAACTGGAATTGAAGATCTGGCTTGCCATATACCAGCTTTGTAGACTGGAGCAACTTACTTCATGTCTCTCTCTGTGGGCCAAGAAATATTTATTAATGTCTATTTTATACTGGGACTTGGACCAGGCTCTTGGAACATCACAATGGATTAGAAAGACCCAGGTTTCCTCCTAGGAAACTTGGGATACCATAGTGAATGAGAAAAACCCAGTTTTCTCTCTCTGAAGCTTACTATTTAGCTTCAGCTTATCAACCTAAATGTTAGGGACACTAATAATACCCATCTCAGTGTCTTGTGAGAATGAAATATGATCATGGATGCTACATTCTACAGACTGTAGATCTTGCCAGTTTAATTTGGGACAGAGCCCAGGGCTGGTCCCTGAGCTACTGGCAGCTCACCATAGGACCTGCACATGACTGCCTCTTCCAACCACCTCACAAAGGAGCTTCAAAGAAACTACCCTGGGCAGCATCGCAGTTTCCTTCCAAGGGTGAGGCATCCTCCCCTCAGCTCACCCATTTTGAGCAATGAGCCTGTCTATGCCCCTACTCAGGGTGCCTTCAGGCCTGTCCTTCTTACCCACAGGAGCGAGACACACACATGCAGCTGCCTACTTCTAGCTTCAGCACCTGCCACTGTGATTTCTATTCCATTTCTGGTCCACAGAGATATTTGCTCTGTTCCCAGTGGAGGGGGATAGGCTGCAGACTTTCCTCCCAGCAATAACCCATTGGCAACCTTCCACAGTAACTACAGGGAAGTTGTCTCTAAGTCCCGGTCAGTCCTCTGAGCCCTGCCCTTTCTCGAATGGTGCCCTAGGGCACACCACTCTTCCCCCAAATCTGGTCAATACCAGGTCTGATAGTTTCTTGTCACTGCTGTAACAAATTACCAGAAACTTAGTAGCTTAAAATAAAACAGATTTACTATCTTACAGTTCTGGAGGTCAGAAGTCTAAAGCTGGGCTGGTGAGCTGCGTTCCTTCTGGATGAACTATTTTTTTTCCTTTCTAGCTTCTAGAAGCTGTCTGCATTCACTCTCCTGTGGCTTCTTCCTCCAACTTCCGTCAGCAGCAGCTGCGTGCTGCCACTTTCCATGGAGCTGGGCCCCCCGACCTTAGACATCCCCTTGACTTAGATCTTAATCTTCAGTGCCCAGCATTCAGTAGGAGCTTGCCAGTTATTGATTTAATGAAGAGATGTATGAACCAAAGAATAAAAGAAATTGAAATCTGATTCAAATTAATGCATAATTCAATGATCTTCAAATCTCTCTGACTTCTGACCTCTGCTTCCATCGTCACATCTCTGACTCTGGCTCTCCTGCTTTCCTCTTTCACTTACTTGGACCCCTGTGATTCCAGGGGGCTGACCCAGACCATCCCGGGTGATCTCATCTGGGCTGGTGAGCCAATGTGAGCTGGGGGTGCCCTGTCCCCCACGAGCAGGCAGGAAAGCAACCTGCTTCCTATCTCACTGCTTGTCTCTCTCACGACAGCCAACAAAACTGGCTCTTTTGGTGGTTGCTGTGGCAGAAAATAGTTAACATATTTTCCCCCCAGAAGTCTAAAATAATTCAATAGAACATAGCCACAAACAAGGATTTTTGATCTCCATGTATTAAAAAATAATGTTTTATCTTATTATAAAAGTAATGCATGTTCATAGACTCAAATTTGGAAAACATCAAAAGCAATCAAAGAAAACAAAAATCACTGATAATTCTCAGTCACCTAGAAATAACCTCTGCCACTATGTCAATGTATGTCCTTTTAGACTTTTTTCCTTATGTATTTACATAGTTTTCTCTCTTACAAAACAAGTTATATTACACATATTACTTACCCTGTTTTTTAAAAAAATCTAATGACAAGCCCTTGAATACTTTCCTACATTATTAAATATTTTTACATAGCATAAATGAAATGGTAACATAATATTTAGTGTACTATTTTTTATTTAACTAATTCCTTATTGTTGGAGCATTTAAATGATTTTCTAGTTTTCCACCACTATAAACAACATCACTGAAATAGTTTTTTAGATAAGCCAGTAGGAAATATTTGAAATAACATAAATACCTGTTCCTTAGGCCTGCCAGGTAGTCTACAGAGAAAGGTATCTTTTGGTTCTTGAGGGTTAGTTAGTATTGTTAGTAGCCTCAGCCCAGATGTGATTCCTTTTCTCTCTCAACTACGTAACGTCTGAGAAAAGAGACTCAGTAGTTTTTGAAATTTATGAGTCAGAGAGACCACTAGAGTGAGACCTGTCCAGAGGCTTTCTCAGGGAAGGTATGCTCAGCCAGCACAGCCCAGGTGATGGGCCATGAGTGTGCAGGGAGAATCCTGCCTAGGAGGCTTCTTAAAAGCTCTAGGAAGGCCAGAGACATAAGTGACCCTAGGGTTGGGTGACATGCTTTAGTGAACCTGGAAGTCTGACACCATTTATAAAGGACAGATGTCCCTGCACTGGTATCCAAAATGTGCCCATGATTATTTTTATATAAGAAGAAAGAAAGAAAATGAGCCTTACCAACAGTATTGTACAGTTAGGACCAAATACATGCATAGAATTGATGAATATACACACAGTAGGGGTGCATGCTCAGAAATATTGTACTGATAAAACATAAAGTAAAAGAGTTTGGAGACCATTGAAACAGAAGCTTCATAGTAGATGGAGTGAGCAGCATTAGGAAGGGACCTTCTGGGGGCTGGTGTCCAAGGACACTTGGCATAGACTGTTCCAGTTTGGATCATGCTGTTTGAAACAAATAAAAGGAAAGGAACATTGTTTTGTCCTGAAGTGTGTGTGTGTGTATGTGTGATTCTAAGTACTTTTTTCTTCTTTTCCAGTTTTCCCATCTCTCCTGACTGCTCTCCCAGCTTCAACATCCTTCTAAAACCAGAGGTCTTTGCTAAAGGCTGCTTACACAGAAAAAGAGAGGTGAGCAGTTATTGACCCTTCCATTAACCGGGTTGCCTCAAAGGTGACCACTAAGCCCTGGGGGCTGTAGCTGCCTGACTTTAAGCCTGTACTAGCACATTTTGCCTCTGCAACAGGGTGAGGCAGGAACAAGAGGGTTGCTTCCAGGGTAAAGCTTGAGCTCAAGCTCTCAATGACTCTCCAGCCCTGAAGGTCCTCCCAGCTGCCTCTCTCTGAAAGTTTGTCCTCATGCCTTCTCCTCTGCTTCCTTATCTATGGAACTTGCTCTTCAGCAAGAGTTGCAAACTCACTTACATGTAGGTATCAATGATTAAAGAGGCTAATTTATAAGGTCCCAGTCAATCAGTCAATAAGCCTGAGGGCAGAAATGGGTGGCTAATGATAAGTTTTACTGGATGAAGGAGGAAGTGCTAGGCAGGCTTTCATCACTCCAATTGCCTATCAACACCTCAAAGGGTCAAGGGTCAGAGCAGGAGACTTAGAACGAACTTCTTCACCCAGCTGCAGCCTCCAGTGACTGCAGGTGTAAAGGGGGCTATATCCTGAGAGATTTTCCCATCAAGGCTGCACTCTAGGTTCCAGCTACCCCACCTGAGGGGTGTGCAGGAATGCTTTTAAGAACACTGAAAGAATGGAAGAAAGGATGAGAAATGCTGGTATCAATCTGGGCTCCTCTGAACCCACATGACCTAACTTCCTGAAGGATGTAAGAACCCGCAGTTCACAGCTGCAGGAAGAGACACACAAGGGAAGAAAAATCCATGAGTAGTGGGTTGAATAGTGGTCAAATCAAAAGATAGGCCCAAGTCCTAATCCCTGGTACCTAGGAAGGTGGTCTTATTTGGACATAGGGTCTTTGCAGATGTAATTAAGGATCTTGGGATGAGATCATGCTGCATTTAAGGTGGGCCTTAAATCCAGTGACATGTGTCCCTATTAGAGACAGATTTGACATACAGGGACACAGAGGAGAACGCCATGTGAAGACGGAGGCAGAGACTGGAGTGATGCACCTACAAGCAAAGGAACACCACAGAGAACCATCAACCACCAGAGGCAAGGAAAGAGGCATGGAATGGATTTTTCTGCAGTGCCTCCAGAAGGTACCAACCCTGCCAACACCTTGATTTCAGACGGCTGGCTTCCAGCACTGGGAGAAAATGAATTTCTGTCATTTTAAGCTTCCCAGTTTGTGTTTCGTCGTCCCAGCAGCTACAAGGAACACAGGGCACAACAGGAGCGCAGCAGAAGGCTGATGACCGGACTCTGGCATTACGGCTCCCCCGTCCTCGGCGACAGCAGTGTTCCTCAACACTCTAAAAACTAAACCACCTCGATAAACAGAAGACTCCCAGTAGCAGAGTTGCATCCAGGCCCTCCACCAAAAACAAAACAAACTGCGAAGCAGTGCTCTGAAGAGGGCTGAGTTAGGAGGCCGAGCACAGGAAGAATGTCAGCCCCTCCCAGCCGAGTCCACTCCCATTCTCCCCGTGCATGCTTGCGAGCCAGGGCGTGGGGGAGCGGCTTTTGGAGGAGCCGCTAGTCTGTGTTCTATTTTAAAGCTAGGGTTCATGCTAGAGAGCAAAATCTTGTCTTATTAGAGGAGAAAAATACGTTCTCTTGACAACATTCCAAAACACTGGAAGGAGCAGACATCCAACATGCCCCTGGCACTTCCTAAAAAGTCACAGAGTGCCTCAGCCCGATGATTTCTCAAGATTTTATTAATTTATAATATTATGTTCCATCAAGATCATCACTTTTTATTATCTTGCTGCTCTGAATTGTATTTCCCTTATTATTCTCAGTTACAGGGGCCATAAATTAAAATCATTCAGAATTTATACTCTTACAGTTCATTATCTGTGATTGGTATTATCTCACTGCCTCTTTCTGGCCCTTCAATATCCCCTGACAAGAAATACTGCAATAGAGTCTAAATACCATCCAACCAATAAATGGTGGGTTAAAAAAATCCCTCCACTGACCACACTACCCTAAAGGGCACCCATCACTCCTTATCTCCACCATCAGCATCCTTTCTGCCAAAATGACAGAGATAATGCGAGTGGGGAGTTAGGACTGGGATGTAGGTCCTTGCTCTGCCACTGTGAAGATTGGACAGGTCATTTTCTCTCTCTTCACCACTTTCCCTGAAGGTCAAGGGACGTTAAGGTACATCAGCCTGTTTCATGAGGAGCAACACCATTTCAGGGAACAGGTAATGGTGTAATCAGTTGACTCAAAAAGCAATGAGAAGCCCATTATTAGAAGTTCTGAACACCTCTCAGTGACATCGCCCAAGTGTCCCTACCCAGGCTGGGAGACTGTTCCCTTATTTCTAAGACTGATCAAGTCTGTGTGAGCATAGATCCTCCATTAGACACAGGAAAAATAAATACAAGCTTCTGACAGTGGTGAGATTCCCCCTAGTTATATCCGGATGTGTCTGTTAACTAAAGAACTTGATAAACTGAACTAGTGTATCCACAACGGCTTTTGCCATCATTTTCACATCACTGCCCTTAGTGATGAGACATGCTACCACGTTGGGAACAGCAACATTTTTTCAATAAGAAGGAAGTTGGCAACACTTGCTAAAAAGTGGCTATTCCAATCTGAATAATTCATCTACCGAGAAAAGGTTCCCATTCAGAGCATGTCCTGGCCCGGGGACTGCCGCTTTATAAAAACATGAAGGCGTCAATATATTTCCGCACTCAAGGACATCGAGAAGTAAGTGTTTATTTCTTCCTTCCCTCCTCTCCTTCTTCTTTTTGTTTCTTTCTCACAGCACTCAGTGGAAAATGCAGATACCAGAAATCATAAGATAAAGGACAGAGGAGAAGAGACATGTCAGAGAGTGGTGGTACACAATCCACTGACACTGTTTTAAAAATTGCTTAAAACATTTAAAAGCACCAACTTTCAAAGTTATGAAGTCTGACTCCACAAAGTGTGGACAGTTGCCGCTTGTCCCTCTCTCCTGATACCACTGAATGTGATCAACTGAATAGTTATAAAATAAAAGAGCTCTGCAATGACCAAAACGGCATGTACTGCCAGGACTGTCTCTAGCTAGAAGTGGCATCCAGAGATATCCCTACGGCTGGCAGAGTGGAGTAAGTCGGAAGGGGGCCACACAACAGTACAACAAAGACAACAACAAGATAGCTATGCCTCAGAGTCACCCGAGAAACTTATAAAAACATACAGTAAAATAAAACAGACCTCCTGGACATTTAACTTCAATGAGAAACTTTATTTCCCCCAGTAGATGGACAAAAATGACACCATCTGACAGTACCTAGTACTGGTGAGGATGTAAGCCCTGGGGAGGAATACTAATACATCCCCATTTTGGAAAATAGATTGGCATTATTTATCCAAGTAGAAGCTGTACCGAGTGACCAAGCAATTCCACCCTAGGTCTGTGCTCTAGAGAAACTCTTGGCTATGTATACATACCAAGAGGTGTGTACAAAAATGCTTACAGGGGTGTTGTTGGTAATAGCAGAAACCTGGAAACAACCCATATGTCTAATGACAGCAGAAGAGAAGAATTGTGGTATTTTCATGCAATGGATTCAAAACCAAATGAACCACAGCTACATGCCTCCAAACAGACAAATCACAAAACAGTATTATTCCATATCAACTTAATCAGTATGTTGTTTGTGGCTATGGACATAAGGGGTAAGGCCCTAAGAGAAGTAAATGAACGCTTAACATGAAATTTAGGATAGTGGTTATCTCCGAGGGGAGGGAGAGAGTTTTGATCTAAGTAGGGGACAGAAGGGGTTATGAAGGGACCTGACATTCAAATCCTTACACTTGGTGATAAAAGAACATGTGTTGATTTTATCACAACCTTTAATCCAGGCATATATGTTATATCTACTTTTCTGCACATGCTACATTTTACGACAGAATTAAAAATATAGACTTCTACGCTGCATCTCAGATCTACTAAATCTGAATCTCAGGCTTTGCAGCATAGGCAATACTTTTTATAAGTTCTCCAGAAGATCTGGATGTACTATTGGATTAAGAGTCACTCATCCTTACACCCCCTCACCTCCAGTATACATCAGTATCCAGGTGAAAGCAGCTTAAACTATAAATCAAGGTGAAGCAATCACAAGGGAGTCATAAAAACGCAAAAGGTCAGCCTCGGAGGGTGTGTAGAAAGGAGAGGTGCCTCACAGTTCAGGGCTCAAGTGTGATGGAGAAGCCAGAGGGCACCAGTTATTTCTGTGCCACCTCCAGCCTCCCCCAGGAGCTTCCCCATCAGCCTGAGCTAATCACGCCCTCGTGCCCAAGAACTGGGTCCAGGGCAGGCTCTTGCCATAGGTTTCGCTGCAAAGACAGAAACACAGTGTAGTGGAAAATGTCCTTGTCTAGGACTTACTGACAGCCAGACATCTGGACCCGGACCCATAGGCACATGCTGTGTGATCCTTAGCAAGCTGCTTCCCCTTTCTGAGCCCTAGCTTTTTTCACCTGCCCTGGCTCCCTTACAATCTGGAATCCAGTGAGACAGTGTAGGTGGAAGGGCTTTGCAAACTGAAAATGGTACTCTGGATGTCCAGTAAGTCTTTTACCACGTCAGTTATTATTTCTTCCTAAAAGCCAAAAACAGGCTGTCAATTCTGGGTCAGCAGAGTTTTGCAGGTCCAAGGAATTCGGAGCTCTCACATTTGCCTTAGCAAGACCTGAAGGCAGGACTAGGGTTTAGTGCCTCCACATCTCTTTCTCTAAAAACTCCACAAATATTTAACAAGCACCCATTCTTATCCAGGGCGCACCTTTTCTGGTCCCTGGTAATTAAGAAGGGGACGTTCATAAATAGCTCAGACTACTGAAAGCATCTTGCAAAGTTAATTCACAGCCTAAATATTCATTAATGGCTTTGCAGCTAACATCTAACCAAATTATGCAATACCTTCCCAAATTAGGATTGCCAGATTTAGCAAATAAAAATGCAGGACACAATTACACTTGAAAATTTTAGTATAATTGGAATAATTTTTAGGTATGCGTATGTCCCAACTATTGCATGAGACATACTAAAAAACCATTTGTTGTTCACTCCAAGCTCAAATTTAACTGGATGTCCTGTATTTTATCTGGCAGCTCTATTCCAAATGGACAAACAGCTCAGCACTTTCTCCTATATCTTATCCTGGAAACTGTGTGAAAGAGAGTTATGAAATAGTATTCCTTTTACTTGGTAAGAGAGTAAAGGGTTGGATTGATCTTGAAATTGGACTTGCATCTTCCCCTTCCTTGCACAGCCCAAGAAGACATGGAGAGGCACAGACGTCAAAAGCAGTTTTCAAAGGAAACAGCAGAGCAGGGATGAGGAAGCCTCAAAACTACAAACAGAAATAGACATCGCAGCCCCGCCTTGGCCCATCCAGGACATTTTGCAGTGGCGCCCACCCTTACCTCTGGGTGTCTCCCTGGAACGCTCTGCCTCAGGCCCATCCAGCAGGTCCATCTGGGAGGCCTCCTCAGAGGGGACGCGGCGCCAGGACCAGCTCTGGTTCCTGAGGTCGTGCAGTGGAGGGGAATACTCCAGCTCACAGGGGAAGTCAAAGCTGCACTCCAGACCTGCAACGGCAGCCAGTGGTCAGTGGGGCTGGCGTCTCCCAGATGTGACCTCCCAGCCCCATTCCTCCACGCCAGGAAGCCGGCCTTCATCTCATCCATGACCTCCACCCTGTCCAGGTGTGGTGAGTTGTCAATTCTGCAGACAGCTGGGCTCCATTCTGGTGAAAAAGAGACTAGGAGAAAAAAGGTGTTCTTTGTATAAGTCAAACTATGGGAGGAGTCTTCAGAGAAGGCAGGTAAAAAAAAGTGCTAACAGGATGGACCATGAGAAGCTCTGCATCCTGTGAGCTTACCTGGTGATACAGAGAGGGCCTGAAGTCAAGAGGACGGATGCTGGCTTTGCATCCAGTGAAGTCTGGCTCTGCCATTTACTAGCTGGGTGACTCCAGACAAGAAAATTAACCTCTCTGGTCTTAAGTTTCCTCACCTGTACATTGGGGATGATAGTATCTATCTCTGGTGTTTGCTGTAAGAACTAGGATGATAAGATAATATCTGTATAAATGAGCCTGGTCCACTGTCAATGTTCAGGAAAAATCCTAGTCAGGTCCTGCCTCATCTAAGAAGAGAAGGCCTAAGGAGACCCCCAGTCTTACAGCTGTGTCGGCCAGCCCTACCAATTACCCTTTCACCCCTCTCCAGAGAAGAGGGCCAAGGTTATAACAGCTAATCTGGGTTTCTTCTCTCATGGGGAGGAAGTGGGGAAGGTTGCTGAGTAAGGAGAGAGAGGGAGAAGGAAGGCAGAAGGGGGCCATGCCCTGGGACTTCATATGGTCCTTTTCTGGGCTTCTTTGTGGGGCATCATCCTTGTATGCAAATCATTCCATGTTTTTAGGATGCTCTGCTTTTAGGTTTTACTCATCCTCTCTTTTCCCTTCCTTTCCCACTGTGCATTACTTATAGTGCCTGAAGTACTTTGTACCTGGTAAGTGCTCAATGCTTGCTGATGGGCCAACAGAATGTGCCAAATGCAAGTCATTCATCCACCTTTTACTTCCGTGTTGCCCTCAGCCATGGGGTGTGAAGAAAGGGAGTATGTGAAATAAAGGATGACCCACTGGAATGGGAATCTGGGAATCTGGTTGGTGCCCAGGCTCTGCCAGTCTCTTCTCAAAGGTGGGACTTGATCCCCTGATCTGGAAAACAAGGGGTTTACTCTAGATGATTGTAGGAACAAGTACCTAATGATACCTGGGTTCCAGCCCCTGCTCTGCCACTGATTTGCTGGTCACCTTGAACAAGGCACTTAATCTCTCTGGGCCTCAAGTTCCTCAAATACAAAATAAGACCTAGACTAGATATTTTCTAAAGCTCCTTCTTGATTTGACTTTTTAAGATTCCAAAGTCCTTGCTCTCAGCAGGGTAATAGCGAATTTAATACAGCAGTCTGTGTGGTGGTGCTAATGGGTGCTGACTCTCAATTATCATTGTACATTTTAACAGCTGCTTCTGGGCTCTTGCTACCTTGATCTCCAAGATGTGTCTGGTGCTGGGAATTCAGAACACAGAGGAGGTGGGGCCCATGCTATTGCAGGCAGCCAGTTGTCACTGGGTTGTCCTTTAGTCTCATCCATAAGCAGCTGGCCCTGCCCTGGAATGGGAGTTAAATAATTCCCACTGACACTAGCCAAACTATCTAAGTTTGGGGGGGGAAAGAAAAAATTCCTTCAATTATACTTCTATTAAGTCTCTTTCTGTTTCTTGGCTCAGTAGAGATTTATGTACCAGCTGTTCTCTCAGAGCTGCTATTCTTCTGGTCCTAAGGTTAATATCACTCACCCTTTCATGATTCAGACAATTCACCTTTATAATGGCAAGCTGAAACAGGCAGAGCTAGCCTTGTTTGCATTGACATGCCACTTGCTGCCTACATATTTTACCAACCTCGAAGACTTTCTGCCTGCCTCTGGGGCTGAGCTGCCGCATGAGTTGGTGTCCGTGAATTGCAGGCTGGCTTAATCTTTAGGACTTGCTTGCCAGGCACATGATCTTGATAGCAGAATGCAAGGAAGTTGATTCAACGTTTTTCATTTTGTAGCACAAAAGTTATCTTTATAATGAAAGGTGTAGCATAGCCACTAACCCTGGCTTTTTGGGGGAGGGTCAAAAAGATCCATCTCCATTAACAAATGATTAAGTCCCAAGATGGGAGAAAAGCTACTGGCCACCCCAATCTTGCATAGACAGCTATGGGTGCCTTTCCCAAAGCTTTGACTTCTATGGGTCATTCTCTATTGTGATTTTTCTCCTCCACTTAAAGTCATCCTTTTCCTATTTGGAGTAGAGGTATGGTGTGCCAGCTCAGACACTGCCTGGAAAATGTGCTCTGTGTGCATATTAGACAAACAGACAACAGAACATATAATCCCAGCTTCAAGCATCATCAATTCTGAGATTTTTGAACTCTGAAGAGTCTGATAATCAGCTATGTTTGGACAAAGACCCTGACTAATGAGACAGGCTCAGCAGATACTCCAATTATCAAATGGGTTCATTTTTAAATTCTTGCTTCAAGGCAGCCTACCTTTAGCTGTCAAAGCTGTACTCTGGCTTTAAATAGGGATGGAGTTAACATTATTATTGCTTATTTTGGGGAACTGAATTGGGGTTTTCTACAATCTGGTTTGATTTCTCATAAGACATTAAGACAGATTTCTTTCAGTGCCTTTGAAGCAGTAATACCTGGGACTTGTCTTCTCTAAAAACACCAGTTCAGTCCCATTTTCCCTTGGAATTTTCTGAGGTTCTAGACTTAGGGTGCTTCTTGAATCCCTCTCTTTAACTCTTCTTTGACTCAGTCCCTGTGAAGTAGGGACTGTAGAGTCTATTTTACAAATGGGACTCAGAGGGATTAAGGCTTCAGTCAAGTGTTCAGTCTTAAGCAATCTGATGACAAAGGCAGGTCCACACCCAAGGGAGGGGTGGGAAATAGTATTCACTGAGTCCCAACTGTCTGCCAGAGACTGTGCTAAGTGTTTTTCTTATGTCACTCTTTTTAATCTGCAGAAAAACTCTAAGAAGTGAATGATGTCTTCTCTCTACAGATGTTGAAACTGCGGCTCAGAAAGTTTACTCTACTGTCCGAAGATCAAGGAAGTGTCTTGAGGCAGAACCAGAATGTGACCCAGGGCTGGATAATGATGAAGATCCAGGCACTTCTTATCATACCTCCACAGCATCAGAATCTCAGTGCAGGGTCCACAGATTAAATTAAATAATATATAAGAAACCTATGAAAAATTTTATTTTGGTTATTATTAGATCCAAAGTCTGCAACTTCTTCATATCTCAAAGGTTTCTGCACTACCCTAAGGGGACAGATCTGTATTTCCTTTGTGTCAGGCCCATTTTGCAAAGTGACTGTGACCTTCAGAAGAATCTGGAGATTTCAGTCTTACTTGATGCACCTGTTAGGACTCGGGAAAATTTAACATTGAAAAATAGCAATGAGAAAAAGACACACTTCACAAACACACAGTTAAAATCACGGCTACCCACTTACTATACACTTCCATCATGGATGAAAGATAAAGTAATGGAATCTTCTGGAAACAGCATGCCTGTTGAGAGGAGTACCAAGTAGTGTGAAGGGAAAGGTCTTGCTTGGTAGAGCAGGAAGGTTGGTTCCAGGCTTGGTCCTGCATGTAGCAGGCAAGGGACCTCAGCAAGTCTGCTCCCCTCTCTATGCCTGGTTTTTCTGCATTAGAAAAATGAAAAAACTGGAGCATGCACCCTTTATGGTGCCCTCCAGCTCTGAAGATCAGTGACTGTACAGGGCCCATCCTGAGCCCACACAGACAGACCTACAGGCCACCAGTCATTTCCGCCCCGCCTCTTTCTGAAGGAGGGCTCGCTGCCATTCCTAGAAGCGGACTCCCCATGGAAGGAGGCTCAAGGAGCATCACACTTGGTTCACCTCAAGATTCTCAGAGAGCTAAGGGAACTTCAGGCAAATTTTACAGGTGACTGTATGTGTATGTGTGTTCAGGCACTTTCGTCACTTTGTACCTGTATTCTGAAACCTTCTAGAATATGAGGTACATTTCAAAAACTGAATTCATTATAGTTAGCTTCAAGACATTCAGAAGAATGTTATGGTAACTGATCAGAAAAACCTGTGGTGGCCCTGTCCAGAGAGATGCCCAGTTCTCTTCTCACACTGACCTTGGCACCAAGTCTGGGGGCCGAAACGTAGCCTCTAGGAATGTATGAGATGTGGGACTAAAAAAGCAGGCATGCCCAAGGCCTGTGCCTAGGAAGCCAGCATTGACGACCTGGGTGCAGACGCCATTTTCCTAGGCTGAGCTGCATGAAGGAAACTGCATGGAAGTTCTGGGCACTGTCTGTAACACCACAGAAGGGTAATAGGGGATGTGGTGTACTTTAAACACTCAGGTCTCCCCTGGGAGGGCTCAGAAAATTCAACTGCCTTCCTTTGAATCCAGACTGACTTCAGGCTCCAAAAACAATCCCTAGGATCAAGGCCTTTGGGGCTTTCTTGATCCTGACCCTGGAAACCCAGAGACCTCCCACTAGTTTCTTCAGTCTCTTTGAGTCATTTTTAGGGGATCAGCGACCTCCTTTACTTTTAAAGATACCCTTTCCAAGGCTGGATGGTTTCCAGGTGTCCACAGGGTGGCAGGGGCCTTAAGAGCAGCTGCCCTGGGACATGTCCACAGGAACCCACTGGCTGACGTCTCTCCGTCTTGGCCCACCACGAGGTTTGGAAGCAAATATGGCAGAATGAAAGCACAGTCACAAAAAAGAGAATACCATGCACAGCAATCCCATGATACTTCACCTTCTTCGTTTTATCTTTTATTACGAGTGTTTCAGAGATCAAGCTTGGGGTTGGACTTACGTTCTTGACTCCAGCAGCACTGTATGTGTCTTTATAGAAGAGCCCTGAGCCCTGAGGGCAGGGCCTCTGTGAAGGTCTTGGGGAAGTATTTTCATAATTTATAACATTTACTGAGGGTTTACTGTGGTCAGACACTACGCCAGGCACCTCATATTATTATCTCATTTAATCCCTATAAAGTAGGCACGATTCTTATCCCCACCTAATAGATGAAGACACGGGGGTTTAGAGAAGGGGATGGAGTTACATCTCAGTTAGACTGGAAGTGACTGAATGGGCTTTCACTGACCTGCTCCCTTCCTGGGACCCCTGAGGCCTTGATGTCAGTATCTCACAAACAGGAAATTGCAATTTGAAAAGGCAGCAGAAATAGCTCCTCTCATTCAGAGCCACACACCAATGAGGGTCAAGGCCTGCAGTGAGGCAGGACAGGAACTGTGGAGGGACAGGCAGGGTCATGCTGGAGGCAGGACAGGAGCTGGAGCATCGCAGCTTGAAGGACCTGATATTACCTTACAAAGTTGAACCTATGAATGAGTTACAGTATACAGTTCCAAGATGCAAGTCTTTACCCGTGGATGTGTAACTCAGGTAACTAAGACTGCAGGTACAGTAAGACCTGGGGCTCAAAGTTCCCATCTAGGTGTCTGACATCTTCCAGGATTATCTGCTGTGTTTCTTGGGTAGAGGTTCCAGTTGAGGGAACTGAGGGCAGGGTGGACAAGGTTTCTATGGCCATCAGGGGCCCATGAAAAAGTTTATAGAACTGGATATCCAGACATGGGATCTATATTTGAAAACAGAATTATGAGGTTTGCTGCTAATCTAAAATATGGCAACATGACTGTGATTTTTGTGTTGGGGTTATTTCCCTGTCTCTTCTTATGCTGATCCCATGTTTAACTTCCAGGATGCAGATGGCCTTGGCACTGGGCCTGACACTACTTACGTGTTGAATGGTGGTCTCTGTGCTCCCACCCATCCCTCTAACCTTTTCCTATGGGTCTATGCCCATATGTATTTTAAGTGGCCTTAACATCACCATGACTGTTTCTCAGGGATAGAGCACTAGACCTGAGATTTGACTCCAATTCTGCCACCTGTCAGCTATGTGGTGTGGGGCACTCTCTCCCTCTCTTTGAGCCTCAGTCATCTCAATGATAAGACTACGCCCCTCAGAGCTACTGGGAGGACTCAATGAGATGATGCATGTGTCTGGAATGGAGAAATCCCCAGCACACATGAGCTGATTCAGAATTTGCAGTCATGCCCTTTTTGAACACAGCTTCCTGTTTACCATAAGAAATAGTAGTTGTTGTGGGGCATTTCAACTGATAGCAGATGACTATATCCTTAATATTTTGTCACACCATGGGAAGGTTAGAGTGTCTGCCTTTAGGTGATATTTACAGAGTTAGAGTTTGTTAGTGCTCGAAGTGACATTTGAAGTCAACCACTTCTCTCACTGGGCAGGTGACAAATCAAGACCCAAGCAAGGGAAAAGACTTACCTAGGGTCATGTGGCTCGTCAGAGAGTCCTTCACACACCGTGTGGAGGGCATTTCTTTGGCAGTTTCCTAAGCCTTCCCAAGTGCCATCCTCTCTAGGCAGCACCAGGCCTGGGTCAGACTCAATCACCAGCTGTACCTCCTCAGGCTTGGCTTACTGGCACATTTGAGCTGAGGCTGGATTGCTTCATGGATGACGTAAACAAATGCCAATGTATTCATGACAAGCATGATTTGTGTATTCAAGAGCCGTATGAAGCATTATGTACAGGTAGCAATTCTCTTGCAGGTGGCCTATAGAAGTCATATAATAGAGCTTCATATGTGAAGCTACACTCATTATATAAATCCCCAGAAACCAATATCAAAACACTGTCAGTCCTTCAGGACTGTATCCAGCTCAAGGGAATTCCCTCGGCTGCCACCAATCTTGAGGCAAAGGCAGGGTCTCCTTTTCTCAAGGGATTCTCCAAAACTTTCCAGTCATTGACCTTCAGGGTCATGAGGGACCTTGGGGACCATGTGACATGAAGAAATTGAGACCCAGAGATATGACGGAGTTTGCCAAAGGAGGCAAAATTTGTACTAAAATCTGTTTCCTAACCCTGTGACTACCATTATTATTATTATTAGAAGCTGCGGGCAAAAAAAAAACAAAAAAACCTTAAACAATTAGGAAAATTATAAAAATATACAGAGTATGTTTTTCTAGAATAAGTTAGCAAAAACATATGTGGTTAGGTTTAAAATATCTCACATCTCACAATGATTTGATGGTTCAAATAATCTCCAGTAAGGCTTTCTGGCTTCTCTTGTCCTAAACTCTCTTCTGCCAACAAGCTGCTTTTGATGGTTGAGGGAAGCTCCCTGCTGGAGAGCAGGTCTGTGCACACACCAGGACAGAGGGAGGCAAAGCAGTGGCCTAAGCGTGAAGGGGAAAGAGAATTCTTGGAAACTCCTAGCTCTGGGCTAATCAGTCTTGTGCTTTGGGGAAATTCATTTAACCATCCGAGCTTTGGTTTCCTCATATATAACCCCAAGAGATTTATCACAAGAATGATGCTGATAGAAATGACATCTGCTGTGCGATCAAGTAAGGTAATGAGTGTGGAAGTGCTTTCTTAACTATGAGATACTATATGTGGATGTTCTTGCCACCTTGGTTTCCCTGTGCATCCGATTAACCACCAGGAATCTGGAGATGAGGTGGACTGATTTGACCTTGGAGGACCAGAGGGATGCTGACTAGAACAGGTATCTTCCTCTCTTGCTCTGTCTGAAAGCAAAACCTCAGGGAGCGCCGGGGGGGTCTGGGGAATAATTAGGAGCACAGATACTGCATGGGGTCAGGCTGCTCAAGGTGAAAGCTTAGCTGTCACTTAACTGCGTATCTTAGGGCAGATTGTTGAATCTCTCTGTTCCTCAATTTTTTCAACTGTAAAATGGGGATTAAAGCATGGGCCACCTCAGGGAATTGTGAGGAGAATTAAATGCAATATGTATGTTAAGCACCTTGCGCTGTGACTTGCACACAGTTTATTATTAAATGACTACAGTCATCGCTGTTGCTTTTCAGGTGGCTTTGGGGGTCAGCTAAGGCAAAGGGGAGTTAATGGGACACATGTCCAGCTCTGAAGGCAAAAGCTTTAACCATGCCACACCTTGCTGCAAGTCCTTCCTCAGGCTCTGCTTTCTGACTTGCTGATCGAGCATCTCTTTGGAAGTGAAGTCACATTAGACCTTCAGGAAGAAGAGCCAGGTTCAAGCTGTGGTTCTGTGGTGTGACTTCAAACAAATACTGAACCTCTCTAGACCTACCTCAGTTTCCTCATCTGAAAAAATGAAGGGGTGGAATAAAATGATTCTCAGGTCTCTTTCATTTCTACCATTCTAAGAGCATTCTCCCCTTTTGGGAAGATGGCCCAAACAAGCTCTCTCTAACTTGGCTCTAGCCAGATGGTCAGCAGAATCCCAGGAGTCTTGACTTCCAGCCCAGGCTCAGATGGTAGGGATTTCTACTCCTCCCTTCTGGGTTACCTCCTAAAGGGCCACTTAGCCTACCAGTCACCTGTGATATTAATTCACCAGCTGTCATCAACATCTGGCCACTCAATTTATAAGGCTAAGTAGCAAACCTAGCCCCTGCCCACCCCCCCTCACAACCAATACTCATTTGTCATGGGGCCCCAGAACTGAAATTATGCACTTCCTTCCCACCAGCTTGCTCCCTGGAATGCATCTGGGAACCAATCACCCAAAGCAAGACATCTGTTTAGCTCACTTATAATCAAGCTGCAGCAAGGAAGGGACAAGTCTCCTTCAATCAATCAATTACATAAACAGAATCTCAGGTGGGTGTGTGTGTGTGTGTACACATGCCCCCAATGGTGGGAGATAGTCACCGAAAGCTTAATTCTCTTATCTGTGGCTATAGCAAGGTTACAGATGGAATCAATGGGACTCTGCTCATCATCCCAGAACAGAACATTAAAAATAATTAAAATCCCAGGTACTTAAAGTTAACCTGCCCAGCCTCCTCATTCTACATATTGGAAAACTGAGGCTCAAAAGGGTGAAGTGACTTGGCCAAAGTGGCATAGCCTAGGGACTGAAGAAGTAAAAAAGCTGAGACTAGAATCCAGATTGGACTTTCAGTCCAGTTCTCCACCTGAGATTTCCCAGGAGCATTCATGTAGGACATGGGTTCTTGAGCAGAATGAAGCAGACTTCAGAGAACATGGGAGAAAACCCTAGCAGTTTGTACACTGCTCAGCATGACATGCATCCAAATGAAATCATCCTCAAAGCCAGAAGGTAGAGGAGAGCTCTGAGCAATATGGCATCCGTGATAACTGGAGGAGGCTGTTGGTCATGGAAAGACTTGAACTCAGAACATGCAAAATGATCCTCCCCAACTTACTCTTCTTGTCTCTGATGGTGAGGCATCTGCTAGGTGTTGGAGGTAAATATGGGGTTCCTCCCTGATGCCAATCTCAATACACAGGCAGATAAAAAGCTGCCCTAGCATGGACCCTATGTCTTTCAGGGACTCTCAGTCCAGTGAGAGAAATGGACTTGCTCATGCTTGACTCTCCTAGAAGGTAGACATGATGAGGCCATGGGGACAGAGAACAAGAGAGACTTTCTGCCTGGGAGAACCAGAGACTCGCAGAGGAAGCAATTTGGGGGCTCTGTCTTGAAGGATGAAAGAATTTTGACAGATGCTAACAGTTTAGCTAGGAAGTTTATTAAACACAGAGGAAGGAATAAGGTCATTACAGGCAGGTAGGGAACGAGTATTGCTTATTTTTATGTAGTTACATAAATTTTGAAGCGGGGCTGCATAGGATTAAATCCCAGTTTGGGTAGTATTATGGTTAAGTGTTAAGTGCTTCCAAGTTCCAGAGGTCAAAACTAGGGACTTAAGGAGTTTTAAGGAAGAACATTCTAGCAAATAGAACCATGCCACCAAAATGCAGGCTATTGGTCTCTCGTTAGAATGGGTCTCATTCCTCTTCAGAAGGCATAGTGAAGCATCTGTGCTCCCACACATGGGAATCTGTCCTCAAAGTCAGTTCTTACAGTGATGCTGTCAATTAGGAATCTCAACCATTCCCGTTTTTCACATGACAAACAGTATCACGGAGAGTGGTTTTTATTGGCCGAAGATAACAGACTCACAAGAATCAGAGCTGTAAATGAAATCCACGTCTCATATCTCAACCTGAGTTTCTTCCTCCATCTTTCTGCACTTTGCTTTCAGAGGCCAGAAGACAGCTTGCTTGGGTGTCACAAAGGAGATTTAAACAGACAACAAGGAGGTGAGTGAAAGACCTGTAGCTTCCAAACCTATCAGTCCTTGGACCAAGAATCTTGTTTTTAAGAAGCTGTCCAGTTGATCATGAGGCAGCTAGACTGAGCCCAGCTGTGGGTCTATCCACACCAGGATGTACTGCCCCTACACTGACACAACCCTTAGGATAGCACAAACCCACTAGGCTGATGGAACCCCCAAGGAATTAAAGTGATGAGTGAGTAAAGCAATAGACAGGAGCGACATGTGAGGAAATGCTTTGTAGCCCAAGTACTGAGAAACTATGAACCACCACCCGTGCCTCCGCTATGGAGGGGTTTGATGTGGGCTCTGCCAAGCAGATGGCCTGGGTTTGAACCTCAGCTTTGCCACTGGCCCTGAGCAGACCACTGACCCCTCTAGGTTTCCTCTGTCATGTGAGATGAGGCTGTTTGACTAGGCTTCTGTGGGCCCTGACAGGTCACAATCTCTATGAATTTCTCACAGACCAAATTATTCTAGTCATCTACTCAAACCGGCTGGTTAAAGTCCTGTTGATCTGAGGTTTCTTGTGACATCTGAGGCTTTGCATTTGAGGTTGCTCTTAATAAAACATTTCATTCTAAGAGGACCCCCTCATTTTCCCCACTCTTGGTCGGCCATCTTCTGGAATATGTTCTGGACACGTGTCTTTCTAGGCTGGTCAGGAATGCTCTGTATACAGTATCTCAGATGTCCCAAAGCTGTCAAAACAAAAATTCCTCATCTCACTCATGCCTACTGAATATGCTTTTTTAGATTGAGAAAAGAAAAGAGAAGCCTGCCCAGAGTAGTTAACATTACAGCTTTAAATTCTAAACTGAAGTATGTCTAGCCAGGAACTATTCTCCCTTTAGACACATATCTTTCCTGAAATCTGTTAATATGACTTTAGGAACAAGAAGGCTGGTGGGAACATTTCTATCCTTTACTAAAACAGAGACTCTTAGGGGCTGAAAAGCTCCAGGTTGGGAATTGAAAGACCTGAGTATACCCCTGCTTAGCATATGGATTGTTGAGCAAATGTTGCAATTTCATTGAGTTACGAACCCAACTGGGTACAAAGCACTGGATTAAAAACTGGGATTGCAAAGGGAACTAGATGTGGATTCCTTAAGCTCTAACAGCCTGTAGCCTAGGAATCACAATGATTCAGGGGCACAAATAATTAAGATATGAGGAAAAGTGTGACATCAGACATGCAAAATGCTGTGGAAAGACATTATATAACCTTCCTCAGTGAGAAAATGGGGATAGAGTGAAGTCTACAACCTTACAGGCTGTTCTAATTTGGGGTTAATGTGGCCACCAGCTGCTGGGTGTGAATGCTCAGTATATGGCTTCCAAAAAGAAGCTGTACTAAATCTAACAGCCATACTATGTCTTTGCTAAAACTGAAAAACCTTATTTTCCAAGCAAACCTTCCAATTAGGTTTGCTGGTCATCAGACCCAGGGGTACTGCACACACATACAAAACAATCATACAACAAATATTTGAGAAGTACCTTCCAGATGGATTATTGGGGCCACCTTAGACCTGTGACAAAAGTGAATTAGGCTAGAATCTCTATGAGGGGCAGGGGAAAAGAGCTTGGCAAACTGTAGACACTCATTGGATGAGTGGATATATGATTGATCGATTGACAGTTTGACAGATAGATGAACAGAAAGATAGATAGATTGATAGATAGACAGACAGTTAAAGGTGACATTTAACATCTTCTTTACCTTCCAGTTGGGCAAATTAAGACTTATCCATAACTACTTAATCAGGTGACCTAGTTTATGCGTGGGTCATAAAAGAAATGAAATACAAACAAGGAAGTAGATGAAAAGAAACATCAGAGAAATGCCAGGTTTGTGAGGATGAGTGTCATCCAATGGAATTCTTGGAGAATTTGGGATGTTCAGAAAATAACCATCCCCTGTACAAGTCAGAATCTTCTCAGATTTCAAGAGGGGGATGGTAACAACCTAATGCTATAAAAAAAAAGTCAATTTTTTTCCCACACAAATTTCAAGGAGAAAGAGATATGAGGGTGGCCTGGGTATTCAGAAAAGCTCTGGCAAGCTGGAGCCCTAGGGAGACAGGTTCAAGAGAAGGGAAAACAGACCAGCTGGGGACAAAATGGAATGAGAAAGTAGAAAATATCAGAGAGGGAGGAAGAATGTAAAACATAAAGGCATTTACCAGGGTGAAGAAAGGCCTTTGTACTTGACCTGTAGGTAGCTGCAACACTGTTGATGATTCTTACATCTATGATATTTTATACCCTTGGCTTGTTTTTCATGCTCTTCTTTCTGTGCTTCTTAAATGCAACATCCTGGATACCCTCTGGGTCTTCACCTTCCAATCGCCAGCCTCAAGCACAGTCTCTCTGCTAATGACTTTCCATCTCATCTCTCTCCTTAGAAGCACCACTGGGATTTACAACTCACCAATGGCCATCTTCACCTAGATTCCCCAAAGGCACTTCAAATATAACTTGTGGAACCTAGATCTCACCACCTTCTCTTTCTCTAGATGTCCTGGTCACCGTATCTCCTTGCCAAATGTTTCCCCTCCCTATTCCAGTTAACAGAATCTCTATCTACTCAATTACTTAAGCTGGACCCTCCTGAATGGGCAACCAAGAAATTCTCATCTTATAGCCAGAATTTCTCCCAGACTTCCCTCCTGCCCTTCGTTTTCCAACCTATGCTTCACACATAGGAGCATGTCTAAACCCTGAGTATAGCCAGAAGTGACCATTCCTCCAGGCTCATCCCTGCCACTTCCTCCCATGTCCTCTATACCCTTTGTCACTGAGCTTGACCTGTTCCTGAACATGCCTTGGTGCATTCATTCCCTCTGCCCAGAATGCCCTCCTCACTGCTCTCAGCGGTCCCTGGTCTAAGGCCTAGCTCAGCTGTCCCTGTTTCCAGAATGTCTACCTTCCTGAGTCCTCTATGGAACTGGCCCTCCCTCCCTGTGTTTCAGAACTTTGAACATGCCTCTGTTACTTCCCTTGTCATACAGCAGACTTGTGTGCCTTTTCCTTGAGAGCTCATAGCAGGAAGGGAGTGTGTTGTCCTATTTATTTTATCAGTGCCATGCCTAGAGCAAAGCCAGGCATATAGTTGATGCTCAAAGAATGTTATACCCATCCTCTCATTCTCTGTGGTGTTCCAGACAACAAACAGTGCAGGCAGGCAGGAATGCAGAAATAGCCCTTAGAAGGGAGGTCAAGACTGCACCACACATTAGGGAGCCACCAGACCAGGTGTGAGAGCTGAGACCATGTTGGCAGGAGAAAGGATACATGGACAGAAGACCAGACAGCCCTGAGTGATCATTACCACGTTTGTCTGTCTTTCTGTCCATCTCTGTTACCCTTGTCTGTCTCTCTTCCCATTTGTCAATGCCTTTACCTCTGTATCTGTGACAATTGTTTTAAATGGATCAATTTTGACTTGCTTTTCTTGCCTTGTATTTTTTTTCTTCTGACTCATTTCCTTTCTGTTTCTCCTTATTCAATCTGCCACTAACATAGAGAAAAATTGTTGACATTTATTGAGTGGATTTATGTGTGTTCACTTTAAAGGTAAGGAATATAATCAAATGGAGCATTTTAAACAAGATTCCCCTCAAAACACTTAAGCCAACTGATTTTTATTTAATGTCCATGGGTTCAGCTCATTGATTCCCAGCAGGTCAGTGGTCCCTGGGGTGATAGGTGATCCCTGCTCTTGGAATTGTATGACTGCTGGAATTGCTGTCCCCTGTGGAACTCTGCCTTTTTGGTGAATGCATCCAGAGGCCTTGTGCTTACCATGTTGTAGATAAAAATATGGAGGTCTGGACTAGGAAAGAACTTAATGGAGCAGAGCTGGGAAGAGAACACAGAAAGGCCTGGCCTATCAGGGCAGAGGAACTGGTAAAGCTTTCAGCCTGACAGTGGTCCACACGGGAGCTGGGGTTTTCATGGATGCCAGGCTCATGAGGGCAGAATGGCTGATCATGGCCAGCCACATCAAATATGTAATTTCAGAAATGTGATCAACCTGACTTCCTGCCAGAGCTTTGAAGCAAATCCCAAAAGTGGCTGGAGGGCCTTTTGTTTTTTCCATTTTTGATTCTGTGGTAGGCTGATTCTCTCTCTCTATTTTTTTTTTTTTTGAGAGAAAGATTTAATTTACTCAGTCTTTTCAATCAAAGAAATTGATATATCACAGGACTGGTAGTGGTTGTAGCAACAGCAGGGAAAGTAATTAAAAGGTCTAATTTTTCTTTCTTTCCAAAAGCACCGCACCTAAATTGGATGGGTCCCCATGGACTTGAAAGCAAAGTTTTAATAGAATTTTTACTTAAGGTCTAACAATGGCTCTGTGGTGCCCTGATGTTGGAGCGTTGGGAGAAATCCTTCCTTTCCAGGAGTCAATGCTCTGGACATTGGAGGACTGCAGGGATGAAGGGTTGTATTCACTTACCGGGGCTGTCATGACAAAGTATTATAAACAGGTTGTTTAAAACAACAGAAATTCATCCTCTCACAGTTCCAAGGCCAGAAGTCCAAAATCAAGGCATTGGAAGGGCCATGCTCTCCCTGACGTCTCTAGGGAGAATCGGTCCCAAGCCTTCCTCCTAGCTTTTGGTGGTTGCCAGCTATCCTTGGCATTCCCTGGTTTGTAGACGCATCACTGATCTCTGCCTCTCATTACACGCATTCATTCTGTGTGTCTGAGTCTGTGTCTCTGTTTTCTCTTCTCCTAAGGTTATCAGTTACATTGTATCAGGGCCTGCTCTACACCAGCATGGACTTGACTCGAATGTATCTGCAAAAATCCTATTTCCAAATAAGGTCACAGTCACAAGCACTAGGGGTTAGGGTTCAATATATCTTTTTGAGGAACATAATTCAACCCACAACAGAGACTACAGTCTACAGTGAGGAAGACAAGACTGTCCACATTGCATGGGGGGCCTACACCCATGTTTAGGATGCAGTAAATCACCTGGTCTGCCTGGGACAGGCTCAGTTTGGGAATATAAAGTCTTGGTCCCACGTCTGCCCAGGTCTTGGGTATTCAGCCCAAACACCAGGCTGTCCAGGAAATGAGAGCCCTCCCCATGGAGTGGGGGGCTTTCATCTTTGAATTAACTTTGTGATGTGGTAAAGACTCAACTTGAAATCAGAAAATCTGGATTTAGTTTTTTCTAAATGCTAGGCTGCTTCGTAACTTGGGAACATGTATAAACTTCACTGGCCCTCAATTTACATTTCTATAAAATAGGAAATAAAATAATTTCCACCCACCACAATTTTACAACAAGCTTAAGTGAGAAAAAGCAATATGAAAGAGTTTTGCCAAGTATCGAACTCTTTTTTTTTTTTTTAATAATGAAAATTCTCTTCCTCCTCCTCATCTGGGGCAGAGCTTTGGTTATTCTGTTGTAAATGTTGGTGTGATTCTTCCCACATCCAGAGTGGGCAAACAAACATGAATTAAAGTTGGGCAAGATACCATCTGTTTCTGTGGCTCTAGAACTCAAGGTGATCAGAACCCCCAGTGGCTTTAATCTCTTAGTACCGGGAGCTACTGGATGGAACATATTTTTATCTGGGTAGATAGCTAGAGCCCAATCCTTTAGTCAAACCTATAAATAAGTCTTAAGGCATCAGAGCTGATGATAAAATGGGGAAAAAAATGTCTTTCTTTAGATGTCCCCCCTTCTTCAAAGCCTTGGGGAAGGTATGTCAGCTCTTTGCTTGTTGATGATTAAATTAGCAGGCTCCTGTCCTTCAAGACAAGAGGCGAACAAGAGCTAGAATCTGATACCAAATGCCACTGAAGAAAATATATTTTACACAACATAAAAGGCCCCAACATAAATTAGAAGAAATATGGGGAGACTTCAAAAAGGTAGGTCAAACTTTTTCCTCAAGCAGATAATTACAGGCTGGGGGTGAGTAAATCTTATTAGCCTTTCTCCACCTTGTCTCTTCTCATAAAACACTGGTGAAAAGAAAGCCATACTCAATGCGGTCCTAGACAGCTCGCCAGAGAGGGCTGGCTGCCCGCTGCCTGTCACGATGCCTGCGGTAGGGTTGATGTCTTCTCTCCTCCGAACACCCCCTCCCACCTCCTCCCCAGAACACGGGTGAAGGCAGCCGGCCAGGCAAGGAGCTCCAACCTTCAAGCACCCACGGCGGCTTGCTGAGACTTGGTTACTTTTCCCTGTCTGAAAAACCACCCCCTTCAGGCTGCAATACTGCAGTCAAATTTCTCTGCCTGAATTTGAGGGCTTAAAATTAATGAAGTTGTTAACATTTCTTAAAATGTCTTTCAGGGCAGTTGAAAGTTGTGGATTTATTGCCAATGAGCCTGCTGGTCTCTTTGCTTCATAGAGGCCTATGGGCTGAGTCCCGAAAAACACCCTTAAGGGGGCCCGAGTCTTGGCCTTCAGTTTGCTCTGCAACGGGTCTGGGAGTGAATCTTCAAACTCTGTGCTCCAGGGCTAGCCCCCAGACACAGTCTTTGCCCCAATGGTCTATGTGCCTACAGAATTATTGCTCTGACCTGTGAAGTCTGAGAGAGAAGAAACAAGTCTTATTTATTTTAGTATTTGTATTGCCTCCAGCATCTGGCACTCCCCTAGGCACACAGAGGTGGTGGGGGTCGGGGCAGGTGAGTCTATAAGTATCAGCTGGACTTATATAGTAAGAAGATGAAAAGGCTCTGAAATTACAACTGTACTAAGTCAAGGAGTCACATTTTTGCTGTGAATCAACAGCAAAAATGGTGCCAGTGCTGGCACCTTCATCCAGCATTTGGGCAATATCTGGCCAATGGTTTGGGTCTTTTCCTCTGCCAAGAAATCAAGGAAAATCATGAGGAATCTAGGTCACAAGTAGAGCCTGAAAGGGATCTTGGGAATCCGTCAGATCTACTTCTTTGCCCCAAGGCATCACACCAACACACCCTCATTTTATAGCTGAGAAAGGTGAAGCCCTGGGAGAGGGAGTAGGTTTATCAGGGCCAAGCAGTGGGAGGTGGCAGCTCAATGAACTCCAGTGGCTTTCTCTTTTTAACTTACAACCTGTTCTGGATGCTCCACAGGGAACAAATGCCCTCTGTGCCACACAGGAGGTAGCCCTGCTTTGTTTGGACAGTCTGTATTTTATATAAGTTATCATCCTGTAAAGATACTGAATGACTCTGAGAGCAAATTCAAACTGTTACAAAGACTGGTTGTATCACAAATCTGGTTACAAAGCTCTAAGGATACAAAGGACCACATTTCAAATATTTATAGACACTTGTCCTTATCACAAGATGGCACTCAATGTCTGGCTTAAATAAAATCAAGAAGTAATCTTATCTGGAATCTCCTGACAACTACTGATCTTACTTTCCCACTGGGGAGGCTTAGATGTAGTAGGAAACATCCCAGCAGAGTATAATCCTAAACTGCCCTAGAGCATTTATTGTTTTAAGTTTGAAATGAAAGGTACAGTTAATATGAACCAAGACTAATTGCATTATGGATGAAGTGGACGATTATGGTAGTGAGTGGACAATCTCTGTTAGTGCACTTGAAAAAGCCCAGGTCCAATGGCAGAGACTGAGTACTAGGAATATGTAAATATGGCCAGAAGGGAACCTAGAACTCAGTGCTGTACCACATTCATAAATACGTAGCTGAATCAGGCCTGATGAGTGCCTTCCATCCTTGGAGGCCTTATTCATTCATTGTGCACAGGCCTTTATGAATGCCTTCTATGTGATGGGATAAAGTGGGAAGCAAACACAGCTTAGTGCCTGTCCTCATGCGGCTCATTCTAGAGGAATTCAAGAGAAGAAAAAAGGTCCACCTGAAAATAAATCTGCTCTCCAAACCTACTCTCTCCTCTGCAGAGACCCAGCTCCTATAAGCTACCAGGACAAGCACAGAGAATAAGGAATCCCACACCATGTATATATAGCCTCCTGAGGGCTTCTAGGACAGGACCTAGCAGGCTGAGTAAGTAGTCTCCTGTAAGAAAAAGTGAAAGTAAGGGAAGAAGTCTATAGTTTTATAGCTAGAGAATCCACTGGTGATCTTATTAAGCCTTTTCCACATGTATAAAAATGGAAAGGAACCTGGCCTCCTTACCTCCAAGGTTGTTGTAGAATCAAACAAGCTGAAATACTATTGAGAAACATGTCTGGGTGCCTTTAAGGAGCTGCTCAGTAAAAGGGAGTCACTTGAGACTGAGAGTCCCAGATCTGTGACCTTATAATAACAATCCTCTCTTAAGAGATCACCATTGTCTGTAATACTTGTGAGTTGGAACCCTATATCTAGAAAACCACAGTCAAAATGCAAATAAACATTGCATCTAATGATTGGTAAGGGGATGTCAGCAATATTATACAGTATAAAGGCTGGAGGGGGCATGAGATATGGTAGCCGCAAAGCTCTTGGCTTTCTCTAGGATACAAGAATGCAGCTGTCAGTGTCTGGAGAGGCCAAGCCTGGTAAAATGATTTGGCAGAGTTGGGTGCCAGTGGAAGACAAAGGACACAGAAGGCCTTCCTCTGTGTGTAAGGGGGCTATGGGTCTCAGAGAGCCATGAATTACAAACAGAAACTCACAGCTTCCTTAATTACAGGATGGTGACTGCACATCACAAATAAATATCAAAAACATACATACCATATCGACTTCGATGAGACAGGAAAGGAAAGGAATCTTTCATTATCCAGGTCAGATTCCATGCAAAAGACTCAGGAGGAAGAGAAGGCAGGTTTGCTGGCGACTTCAGGGAGCTGTGACCTGGACATAAAAACAAGGATAATACTGAGCCATGTTCTTGGGAAGTGCCTTTTAGCTGTCATTCACCTCACTGATGAAAGAATGTTCATAAGGGGTTTTCATGACAACCATTGGAAAATGAGGGGCAAAAGACTGAGGCACTAGTAGATTAAATTGATTTCAGGACCTCGGTGCACATCTTCTGCCAAGGAAAGCCAGATCACAGAAGTCTGAAACTTGTGGCCAAGGCCATGCCAAAGATCTCCAGGAGACAAACTAGAAGCCAGGCTACTTAACAGGTTGGTCTAATAGCTCTGCCATAGTCTATTCTGCCTATAAGAATTTGTGCAACTTTATAGAGAACTTCATTTCATCTCATCCCAATAATGCCTCCACTCTACTTTATGTTCAGACTTATAACCTCATCTAAATGTATGCTTGGCTTATTGCCTTACCAATGAGAGGGCTGAAGTTGCCCTCAGAACTTATGACTTTTTAACAATTATGTTATTTTCAAGAAAAAAAAAAAAGCTAGGTGATAGGTCTTCCCACAGCCAAGGGCCCAGGGAGTCACAAAGGATTAATGTTTCTCATTTGCATGAAAGAAAGAAGGGCTGAGAAAAAAGGACCAAAAGTAGCATTAGTCCTTTGCTTAACAGAACCTCAAGTGGGTTTTGTGTGGTGAAAAGTTATTATAATACATCTACAAATCAAATGAACACTGTTGTGTGAGTTTACACAGTTCTTCCCAGAAAATCCCCAACTCAATCACTATTTGCTAATGTTCTATGGCTCTGCAAATATTTTTATGTTAAAGAAGGAGAGAATCAGTTCTGTTTAGTAGATGGTTAAGTAGCAAGATTGAGTGTGGGGACGAAAGAAGGAAGGGAACTAGGAATTCTTCTGTGGCTTTCATGAGCCAGGCCCCATGAGGGAGGGCTCTTTACACACATACACACATGGAATTTGCAGTGCCTCTCTGCGGTAAGCAATATCATCCCGTTTTATAGATGCAGCACCTGAGGCCCAGAGGATCAGATGATGGAATCAGAAACTGAGCCTTGTTTTACCTGGCATCAAAAGGTCATGCTCTCCCATGAGTGTGCCAGTCTGCTACTCAGTCAGCCTTAAACCACCTGGAGTGACTTGGTGAAGAGAAAGACGAAGAAGATAAAGAAGAAAAGGAAGCAGAAGAAGCATTGTTCCAGTCTATCTGCTCTGTAGTTTCTATGACATCCCCTACAGCTGCAGCTCCTCCATCATTTCCTCTCCTGACTCCAACCCCCTGTAGTATCAACCTTTCTTCACATGCTGTAAGGAAATAACTGTCCTGGGAGACCATGGCAGCCTTTTGTTCCCAGACCCTTCCATGCTTTTATCCAAGGTTCTCCACTTGGGGAAAGCTGACCCATGTGCCCCTGCAACTAGAATGGACGGGGCATTCTATGGTCTCCTTCCTAAAAGAAACATCCTTATCTCTGCCTTCCAAAGGTTTCAGTTGAAAGTGCTGGCTCTTGCTTGACTCTGCTCCCACATCTGATCTAAAGAGATCAGAATTGAATTGGTTGGTGCCCAGATACACCTTTTTTGATAGCATTTCTATAAAATGGCTTGGAGGAAATGCACTGAGAGGAGTCAGTAGCTAGGCCAGTAAGTTTTGGAGAGAAGCCACCTCGTGTCACCCTCATATCAACTCTGTTTTATAGATGGGTGATGGGGCTGAGAAAGCTGAGGCCCAAGGCCACATAAATGTACTTAGGAGCAGGCTTGGAGTTTATCAGGCTTAAAAAAAATTAATAATATGAATTGAGAAGATATGGACCAGGCATTATGTTATGTGTTTTAAACGTGTGATTACATTTACTTCTTATAACAACCTTGGCAACAGTGTGAGGGGTCTGAGGGTCTGAGAAGACTCTGACAACCACGTCTTCCACGTGAATGCCCTGCAATGGCCCCCATGTAAATAAAAATAGGCATTTTTATGTCTGAGTCATCAGCGTGGCTCAAATTTTAGGTAATTTTGAAGCAATAAGAAGATCAAGCCTAAGCAATATTTCCCTGGCTAAGGTATTTTTTCTTAGGCATATAGTTTGGGAATGGTATTAACTTCTTCCAGGATGTGAAGCGTCCAATGGCTGGGGCTAGACTTCAGGAAGCACTTATGAATCTAGGAGTAGGCACAGAATGGCAGATGACTTTTCATATGGATGAGGGCCAGGTTATATATTCAGGGATAAAAATAATCTGAAATCATTCGAAAGGAAGGGCTCCAGGGGTTGAGTCATGGCTCAGCAAGGAGCCTTGGGCGTCACTGTGGGTCATCCCTGAAGACATAAACTTAAAGCATTTTATATCCAAAAAATGCCAGTAAGTTGTTGGGCATCTTCAAAGATGTACTGGAGAAAAAGTACACATTTTTATGTTGCCCTTACAGGAACTCCTGGAGTTTCTGCCAGCAGTCTGGGCTCACATGGTGCCCAGGGAGGAGGGTGGAGTGATGTGCTGCATGAGGCCGGGTGCCATAGGGGGTAAACCAAAAGGATGGGCTTCCTCACCTGAGAGGGTGTAGCCCAAGAGGAAAGCAGCCCGCACAGATGAAGTTGTTGGCCACAATCAGAAGTGCTGAGACAGAAGTGGATTCTGGTCAAAATTCATAGAATATGTATAAATTTAGAATATAAAGAAGAAAGTACCTCTGGATTTAACAAATGCAGGGAAGGAAAAGGCTCTCTGTCCTTCACATTCCCTGTCCTGCCCACCCCACCCCTGGTGGGAAGAGGGGTTTCTAGCATAGAGAAAAGTGATGTCATGAGAAGCCATCTATTTAAGCAAGAGAAAAGCCTGGCTTTTTTGGTGCTTCCTTTTGAAAATGTGAAGATCAGGAGGTTTTGGGCCTGACCAGCACAGATACATGGGGTCAAAGTGTGAATTAAGATCCACTGTCTCAAAAAGGGGGTGTCTTGGACCCTGGGGAAGTTGGGTGGGAAGGAAGAAATGGGGGAATGTAGGAGCCGGAGCTCCCGGGTGCCCAGGGCAGGCCCACCCGGTGATGGCCGAGACAGCCGAGGCAAGAAAGTAAAGCGACACACTCTGGATTGAGGGCATTATTGATTGGCTACAATAAGATTGTTTTAGGGTTTTTTTTTAATGCTATCCTGAGCCCTTTTTAGGCAGTTCAGGTGTCCAGGTAGAGTGAAATCCCCAATCCCTTGACACTACTTTTCCACTGTGCACCCCCTGGGGTCCTCAGCTTAGGTTCCAGGCTCACCGCTACAGTAATTCCCTTGCAAATGACCACAGCTCCTTCGCCTTTCCTCCTTCATAACTGTCCTGAGCAGCCAGACATTGTGGTGGAAGAAGAGGGGAGCAGAACAGGAGGAGGAATACACCATGCTGCTGAAAGTCTTGCTTTCAGTTCCTGACCACAGACCTCAAGAGGACCCTCAGCACTGCCCAGAATCCTACTGCACTCCCTAAGAGGCTCAACTCACCCTCCTTCTCTCTAGCACCACTATTTCCAACTTTCTCTCCCAATCTTCCAATTCCCTCCATTCCTCCACATTTTCAGCTAGTGACCTTGTTTCTGATTTCATTGAGAAAAGAGAAGCAAATCTACCAACTAAGAGGAATCAGTACCTATATATGCTACCTTCCCTCCTGTTATAACAGATATGCTGTCCATACTTACAAGCAGCAGCTGCCTCTCCACTTAGGTGCTATTCCATTCCTTTCTCAAGGAACCTGGGGTTGCAATAGCCTCTCATCCTCCTGTGTCAACAATCGCCCCTCCACCAAGTCAACCTCATCTGCAGAAAACATGTACCATCTTTAAAAATAAAAGAAAAAGTTTCCTTGACCCCCACACTCTTCTTCAGCCATTGTCCCATAACTCTGCTCTCCCACAGCTAAATCTCTTAAAAGATTTGCCTATGCTCCTGCCTCCACTTTCTCCTTCCCATTTGTTCTTAAACTCAGTAAAATTAAGATTGTCTCCGCTATTCAGGTCAAGGTCAATGGCGATCCAAGTTGCAGATACAATGAACAGTCTCCATCCTTATCATACCAGACCTCCGGGTGGCATGTGACCCCACCGGTCCCTTCCTGTATCTTGAATTCCTCACATCTTGGTGGCCAGTGGACCTTAGTTGCCACAGTCCTGGCCTCTGACTTCAGTGGCAGGTCCTCTTTACTCTTCTTTGGCAGAGTCGCCCCATTTTCCAGGCTGTACAAAAGGAACATTCTCCACTTTCCAGCAGCAACTGCCCAGGAGATTTCATGGCTGAATATTGTATTTCATCACAGTGGTTTTAACCAGCTGACAATGATCAATGGCCATGAATTTCAAGTGACCCCAGGATACCAGACCCTTCCTGGAACTCACTAAAGACTCTTGACCAATGAACAAGGGACTTTAACAGAACACATTCAGACTTATGAACTCATTCTCTCCTATCCAGAGTGCCGACTTTCAGTTCTGAATTAGCATGCCACTGTGTTAACTCTCTTCCTCAGGCTCCATAAACTCTGACTTTCCTTCCTTAGAGAATGACTCAGTGAATTTCGCTTTGCCTGACATGTAAATAAGCTCAGCTTTTTTTTTTAAGTCTGGGGTGTGGGGTCTTTGTTTTATTATTTGACAGTTGTTTAAACTTGGAGAGCTTGGGTCTTTTCTCCATCTAAACTCATTCCCCAGGTGATCTCATCCATTCTCATAGCTTTAAATACCATTTATATACTAATGTTACTACATTTATCTCTCAAGGCCCAACTGAACAGCAGAATATATATCCCACTGTCAGTCTGAAATTTCCATTCTATTGCCTGATGAGTATCTCAAAGTTAACACATGCAAAATGAACACTATGTCCCGCCACCTAAATCCCAGGTGTTCCCCGTTTCAGAAAGTGATGAGAAAACTCTCCTGGTTGCTTGGGCCAAAACCTAGGAGGAATCCTGGACTTTCTTTTCCCCAAACCCACATCTAATAAACAAATACTGTTTGTTCTACCTGAATTCTACCCTGGTCTTCCCTCCCCCATTACCTCTCCTCCTGACCACTGCTATAAGTTCCCAGCTGGTCTTCCTGCTTCTGCTACTGTACACTTTCAGATGCCTTCCACACGACAGTCAGATTGACTTGTCAGCCCTGGAGTAGCTGTCACATGTCTTGCCATGACCTAGCCCTTGAAGTCCTATGATCTGGCCCCTGCTCCTCTCCCTGACCTCATTTCCAAACGTGTCTCCCCTGCTCGTGGAGCCCAGCCCCCCAGTCTGCTCACTATTTCTCAAACTTGCCAAGCACAGTCCCACCTCAGTGCATTTGCACTGGTAGTGCTCTCAGCCTGAAAGCTCCTCTCCCCCAGAAGCACGTGGTCCTTCCCTGCCTCCATCCAGGCCTCTGCCCAAATGTCACCTCCTCAGAAGAACTTCCTCACTGTCCTGTCAGAAATAGCACTCCCTGTAAAGCACTCTCTATCCCCTCACCCTGCATTTCTTATTTTTTATAGTTCTTTGTCTATTGTGTATCTCCTGCACTAGTCACTGCTATGTCCCCATGCCTGGCATATAGTAGGCACTCAATAAACATTTGTCAAATGAATGAAACCAGAGCCCTTGAGAAAATTAGCTCTGGCACTTGTTAGCTGTTGAACTTTAGACTAATCACATACTCTGAGGAACCTCAACGTTCCAAAAATGATGATAAGAACAAAAATAATGTATGCTCTACCAATTCTCAGGGCTTTGTAAAGGCTGGATGAGGTAATGTGTGCATATCAGTCATACCATTCTTCGAGTTTTATGCTTCTATCTCTGCTTCAGCATCCAAAATGAATGGGAGTCTTGGCCCCTTTCCTATATCTGGGGATCTCAGATACAATGTCCAGAAATCAAAAGTGCCCCCAAAGAACTGTTTCTCTATTATTCACTAGTCAATTACTAACTCTGCCAATTATCCATGATCTCTACTATCCTAGTATCAACCAACTGGCAATGTCTCTATTTCCAGTCTTTGTTTTACATGTCTCACTGTGTGTCTATTTATTCCTAAGCCAATGTACATAATATAGTGAATATATCATACTTGCCTCAGTATAAATTATAAAGAGCAATGTGTGCGTGATGGTTATTTACAGGAATGCCCTGGGTTCACTAGCAAGAATGTTTTACAAACCTACATCAATAAAATGTAGAAATGCTTCTATTCTAAACACTCCTTGGAACTGTTCCTGTCTTGTCTCATACACATTTTACTTATTTATTTTCCTTCCAACAATAAAACAATCAGTGAAAGCCTGCTAGTTTTTCTCCCTTATTTGAAAACACACTTAATAATGCATTCTTTTACAATGATTTTATGTCACACAAAGTAAAGCTTAATGTGGCCAAATAAATAGTCATACAGACGTCAAACAGTGGTGGTGGGCAGACCCAGCAGGGCTGGGTGCACGGGGCAGGCCTCCCCATCTGGCACTGGCGGCCAGAGGGAAACAGTTTCAGTATTCACGGGCCGAGTCCACACCTGTTCAGCCAGAGAAACCTCCTTAGTGAATCTGCATGACTACTAGAGTCAGCGGTGATGCTGAAGTCATAACAGGCACTTCATTTAGTCTGAAAAGGCGGAGATGTGACTTGCCGAGAAGAGAAAGGGAGACTTGGCAGATGTGTCTTTTGTCCTGAACACACAGACCTTCCCACCTCTTCTCCAGGCCTGGAAAATGAGGGGGTCGAACAAACGGCTCACTCAGGTCACACAGAAGCATTCTCCACGGTTTGCTTTCACATTTCCTTCCAGCTGGCTCATTCAAAAAGGCACTATCAGTGTCAGGGGTGGAATTTGAATGGAACTAAATGGCCCCCACTTCACCTCACCTTTCTCCAAGTCCCACTCCCAGCCTGTCAGGCAAATCTGAGCTCTTTCTTTTCCTGAAACAGAAATGATTATCTCCCATCATATTCTCTGGGACTATTGAAAGTTGTAGTTTTGACTCATTTCTTGCCTCTCCCCAAATCCTGAAGTATCCGTGTATTAACTACTGAGTTTGTTCAGTGGTGAACCACAGCTGTCAGTCAATAAAAGCAGGCAGTCCTTCCCAAGAGATGGTATTAAGGAATGTTGAGGGCAATACAAAAGAAGTCGTTAGCATGGTCCCTGTCCTTGCTGTGCTGGCTACCTGCAGGGTACGCAGGACACATGCCAGAAAGGGAATCACAAAGAGGTTGCTGCAGAATTGGCTCAAATGTGCAAATTTGGAGCCTTCACACATTGGCCACCACTTAGAATTTCCCACTCAGAATCTTTTCACATTCTATGTTCTCCATTACATGTCAGTCTCCAAACTTTTGCCCAAGCTGATACCTGCCTAGAACATCCTTCCTCACCCAATGCTTTCCTAAATCCTACCCTTCTTAAAGAATGCAAACCAAATCCCTCCTTCTCCAGAGTTCCCCATCTTCCCTAAGCTTCAGCCCCATCAAAGCAGTTGAGTTGGGATTCAGAGTGGCCCAAAACAAAACTTGAACTCAGCCCTCTTGCCTCCTTAACCACTGAAGGCTTATTGCCACTTAGGACAGTGGTGTTTAGGTCATTTATCAAATGTTCAAACTACCTTGGTTGTTCATGACAATGGAGTATAATAATATATTGACTTCACTCACGGATCTCAAGATCACAGTTAGAAAACTCACGGATCTCAAGATCACAGTTAGAAAAAAAATCATGAAAAACTTTTCATAGGGGCTCTTGTTAGGTCTCATGTAGGAGGACAGGCTTCCCAGGGTCAAGGTTAGAGACATAGACTCCAGGCATCCTCTGATCAGTTGGGATACCACGTCTATGTAGGCCAGCAGTGACTCGTAATTCATGGCCAAAGCAAGATAATAAAGGCAATGTAACATCTGATGCTGTCCCTTTGGAATTTGTGTTCTAAGCAACTGCATTTTGGCCTGTCTAGAGACGACCTCAGTGTTCCAAGCAAGTGCTTCTGACTGGCCTGTGATTCCTGCAATGTCTCCTCTTGTCCTGGAATCCCTGTTCCAGGTGTGTTTGGTCATTAGTCCTATAAATCTAGCCAGGGTGGACTCACAGCTTTTGGTACAGAGAAGACTAACTGGCATCTATACTAATTGCTGAGAGCAACAGAGAGGGTATCTCTCCCCAGGTGGCCTGCTTCTTCACACACACACACACACACACACATAAACATACACCCTAGGCCTGAGTGCTTCCATTAGCAGGGCAAAGGATCTGTTCCAGGTGCATTTCTGTGGCTTGCTTGTACTCTCCTTTTTATGAAATTTACTCCACTGTGATCTCAGCCTATTTTCTTCCCCCCAAAATATGTTGACTAGAATAATAATCAAAAGGAAGACTTTGAACTGCCACCAGGCCTTTCATCTTATGATCTCAAAGAGCTTTACCAGGCACTAAATAATTAATGTACTGCATGCAACACAAAGCCTGAGCAGCCTGGAAAACCAAAAGGCCTTTCTCCTTTGGAATGAGGGAATGCCTGTGGTGACAACCGCCCACCAGTGGCCCCAGCAGTCTCTGGGTGAGTTGGACAAGAAGCTACAAACTATCCAGGAACACCTGGCTTTTCTCTTGACGTGATGTTTCAAGTTGGGAAGTGACAGCACAGAGTGGATACTACTTACACAATCTACATGGTCTTTGACTCACTGATCTTTCTTGGAGCCATTCACTCCTATAATCCTTACAATAATCCTGTGACTTAACATAACCCCTTTTACAGATGAGATGATTGAGGTTCAGAAAGCACAACTGTCCTACCCAAAGTCACACAGCTAGTATCTGGATAGGACATACCATCGAAGACCCCGATACACGAACCAACCAAAAATGCCACTCTCCCACACAGACCTATTGGTGATTATGTTGATTGCCCCGAAGAACAGAGACATTGAATTAAATATAGCAGGAAGACTGATCAGATCGCAGATGCCAGCAGCTTTCTCCTAACTGAGGATGACAGAAACCCTTCAGGTCAACCAGGAAAGTGACCTAGAAACACACACTTTTAGTTGGGCAGCCAGCTCTCCAGGTCCTCCAGCTCAGTTAGCACTGTTTCCATGGCAACCGCCATCAGGTCTAATGCTTGGCCCTTGAGATGGGGTTTCAGCTGGACCAGGGAAAGGATGTTTGGGAAGGGAAAGGAGAGGAGCTCTATTAACTTCTAGCCCTTTCAATCTCTCTTTATCTACTTGTCACCCCTCTCATTTCAGGAAAAAGTGTCTATCCTCCAGGAAACCACACTTCAAATACCACATTGCTCAGAACAAAGACCTCCCGTCCATGACTCTACTCCTTCCCCGAGACTGGAAACAGGAAGCTCTAAGAGGCTGGTGTGCTAGATGGAGACCTGGGTTCCTAGGAACAGTAATGTTCCTGCACAACCTTGGATAAGCTACTTAACCTTTTGGAAGCTTTGTTTCTCTGCATATAAAACAGAACTCATCATGATTTTCCATCTAACTTTAGGAATGCTCTGAGAATTAATGAGACAGTGTATACAAAGCCCTCAGGCTCTTTTGAAGGAAGATATATACTAGAAATCTTTGTGCTGTTACCAAGGGGCATTGTCATGATGATACATTTTAAAACATTCTTCACCTGTATTGCTAAAATAAACTCAGCTTGTATTAAAATAAATAGGCCAGGAGCCTGATTTGCTTCTCCGTCTCCTGATACTGCACATCCTTTTTGTTTCCATTCATCTTTGCGCTGTGAGTGACAGCGGTCAGTGTTACCCTTGACCCCTCTGCAGAGACCCAGGGTGAGAGAATCCAGGAGGACCATAAAGACCATTTATCTATGTCTTACCATCACATATACCAGGAAGCTGAAACACAGTTAGAGCCAATGCTTTACTCAAGGTCATCTAATTAGTGAAAAATAAAAAATCTGATCTTCTGACCCTTCATTCTGTGCCTCTCCCAACCACAGTAGAAAATAATAAAGAAAGGAGAAAGAGAAAGAAATAGGGGGACATGTATTTTTGCTCTTTAAACCTTTAAACTGCTGTTGTGCAATGCTCTGGGACAAAAAAGAAACTACGGAAAAAACCAATACTTCGTGTGTGTGCCTATTTCACATGCAAGCCCCGCACTGGGTGCTTTACAACCATTGTCCCGTGCCACAGTTTTCTGAATGGAAGATTATTATCCCCAACTCCAGTGAGGGATCTGAGAGTCAGAGAGGTTAAGTAACTTGCCCAAGGTCCTGGAGCAAACAAAAAAGGATGGAAGTAAGATTAATTAATTCAGTGAATATTTACTGAGCATCTCCTATGTGCCAAGCTCTGCCCTTGGCAGTTAGGACGCGTTAGTGAACAGAATTAAACATTACCCTCTTAGAGCTTACAGGCTGAAGAGCTTAGAGAGTGGTGGGGCAGTTGCCAGCTGTCCAACAACCTCACAAACCCTTGTATCATCTCAACTTTGATATACATTGTGAAGGAGAGCTATACACAGCCGGGTGAGAAGGTATCAAAGAGGGACTTGACTTCATCCTTAAGGCAACCAGGAAGGTCACCTAGAAACATACCTTCAGTCAGAGCAGCCAGCTCTCCAGGGCCTAAAACTCGGCTAGCATTGTTTCCATGGTAACCCCAGGCCTGATACCTGCCCCTTGAGATGGGGCCTTGGCTGGTCCAGGGGGAAGGATGCTTAGGGTGAAATTTGTCAGAAGCCTGACAGTCTGATGGAGGACATGCTGAGGATGAAACCTCATGGGATGAGAGTCTCAGAACTCAAACACACAGCCATACACTAAAGGGAAGGTTGTGTCCTGGTGTCTAGATTCTAGGCACCCTCCCTGTAGGAAGATTGACCAACAGACTGAGCATCAGAGAAAAGGTAGGAGGATGACTGATAGAACAAGGCAGTCTTGCCAATGGGGTGAGACCATTTTAGGTGGCAGTTCTAAGTCACCTTCCTGGTCGACCTGAAGGAAGTCTTGTACTCAGGAGAATGCTGCAGGTATCTGTGATCTAATCAGTCTTTCTGCTTTTAATTCAATGTTCCTGTTCTCCAGGGTGATCCACATCATCTTCAGGAGGTTCTGAGTTGGATGGTGGCAGCACAGGTTGGTCCACACAGGAGGGGTCCTCAGTAACACCTCAGCTTTCTTGGTGGCAAATAAGAAGCAGGTGCCCTGGACTGAGACGGACTTGGGCTTGAATGGACCTCTGCCCTCTCTGGCCTCCCTCGCCATCCCACTCTTTTTAACTAGTTAACTCTACCCACCTACTTTAGGGCCTCAGCCAAAGCATGGGTTTCTCAGGCACTCATCCCCTGGCCTTCAGGATGAAGTCAAATGAAGATGCATCATTTGTTGCAGGTCTGAAAACTGAATTACCTTCTGGAGAAGTGACAGGATGACAGTGCCCCTGGGTCTGCTCTTGCAGCCATCTAGCCCCTGATGACAAACCCTCACCGTGGCCCAGGCCAGCATGATCCAAGCCTTTCTTTCTCACCACCGTGATCTTTTTCCCCCCGGGTTGTCCCCTCCACTCGCCCCTATCCCGCTCACCAACAGGTTTTATTTTGCTTTAAATTTTAAGTGAACAGAGATGAGGTAAGGGGCAGCAGGAAGAGAGGGAAAAAGAAGAGAGAGGAAGATGAAGGAGGAGACAGTGAAGAGACTGAATGAACAGAAACAAAGAAGAGAAAAAAAAGTGGGGAGGGAGAAAGAGAAGTCATCTGATACTTTTCACTATTTGGACGTTACCAAGAGAAAGTTATTCAAAGTACCCTGTAAAAAGACCGTAAAACACCCTGGGGAAAACATGAAAGTCAGGCTGCCACCACACGGACGAGCACCCTGGAATTAGCTGCCAGAGAAATGTCTGCAAAGAGGAAATTCAATAGCCCACATTGCTGTCTCTTCCCCCTCTCTCCTGGCTTCCGCCCTCTCCAAATCGCCTGGCGCTGAAAGCAGAGACAGTAATTTGGAGCCAGCAAGTGTGAAGGAATGTCGGAGCTGTTATTTGTCTTCATGCAGCACATCTTGAGTGCATCTATTAGAAATATAATTTAAAATACACTTTCAGTTTCACTATAGAAAATCTGAAAAAATCAGGAAGTTCTGAAGAAGAAAATAAATATGACCCATACCTCCAGCATCCAGAAAACGAGAGTTAACATTTTATGGTATATCGCTTTGTGACTTGGTTTTCACACACTTATGAAGATAGCATCTGCCTTATGGCCTGATTGGCTTACTGAGGGGGAAGGGCAGGAGAGAGTTTCTCTCCACCTGTGAGATTTCTGTCTGCAGGGCAAGAGGAGAAGTCACTCCTGGAAACAGCTGGGGGGTCAACACCAGTCAGGTCGCACCCTCAAGCACAGATGCTAAAACCATGGAAATTTTAGATGCTCTCTGCCCAGGGTATAGGCTTGGAGTCAAAGGAAACACAGGCTCAGAGGGAGCAAAGGCCAGTCTTTAGCAGAAGGCCATCCCTTGGTGTGGGTGTAATTGGGGAAAGCTGGGACATAAATGCAGCTAGACCAGGAGAGGCAGGTACACAGCTAACCTGCCCTCAGCATCACTGGGAAGAAGGGCAAGGCACTTCTACTCCGGCAGATGCCTTAAGGAAGTCATACGAGCCAATGACTATAAAAAATGTATTATGTTAGTGCTTGAACCTAAATGGTAATTCAATACATTGATTTCATGACTTGGGAGTTTTTTTTTTTAAGTAGAATTCTATCCTAATCTCAAAGGGGCAGCCAATGAGGGTAAACTAGAGAGACAGTCCTATCTCCTATCTCTTTGTGGCCAGTGACACACCAACAAAGGTGTGGCAGCTCTTAAAGCCCCTTCAGGTGCATTCAAGCCTTTGGTCCTCACAATGGTCTTGTAAGATATATTTTTTTAAATCTCAATTTACAAAGGAGGAAGATGAGAATCAAAGAGGTTAAGTCAGTGCTTCCTAACCTTTTTTCATACCTTGACACACAGAGAAAATGACAATTTTTGTATGGTCCACCGGAGTAAACAGAAGAAGTGGCCTACAGTTCAAGGCAACTGGTCCCAGGGTTTCAGCCACTCCTGGTCGCAGAGTGCCGAGAGGCTCAGTAGTTCGGAATCTCTACATGCCAGCTGGCCAACTGCAGCACATGCGTGACCATGGCACAATGCTGGGGGAGGATGTTCTGGGCCAAGAGTTACAGCTACAGTCACATTGTTAAAAGCAACAGAGAGCACCATCACCCTACATCCTGCCCTGGGGATATCTCAAAACAGGAATAGAGATGTTAGCCACAGAAGAATCCTGGGGCATACTCTGTGGGCAACCAGGAAAAATAGCAGGTGTGTCTAACACTGTGTCATCAACAAAAAGCAGGTGATCCAGGTGAAGAAGGGCCTTGAAGTTGGATGGGATGGAGCCATACAAAGTTCCCTTCAAACATAACTGCTGAGAGCCTTCACTAAAGAAAAGGTAAAACTCAGCTCCTTTCTCTACTCTGGGAAATTCAGAAAATAATTTCACAGGATAGTCATTGAACAGGCCAAGAAGTAATGATTACAAATGACTGCGTTAACTGCTGTGCGTAGCCTCATCTGTCATCATACCAGAATCTTATCAGAAGTCTCATCAGGATTTGTGGCTCATCGTGACTGATGGTATTTGCCGACCAGGATGGCTTGGCCCCTCCCCTGCCCCTTCAATCATAGTGGCAGGAGGAGCCTTCTAAGGTTTGAGCACAAACCCTGAGAAACTGCTTTCGGCAATGATTCCAGGAGTGGCTTCCAGGATAATGAACTCTTCTTCTGCAGGGGACACTCTATCTCCCCGAGACTTCCCAGGTCTTGCTGTCATTGGCAATCTGGGCAACACCAGGACATGATGGCTGCTAGCACCAGGCGTGTAAGAAACTAAACTTTCTAGCATGCTGAATAAAAGGTTATAGTCAATATGAGTAGTTTATACTCAGGCAGCATCTATACAACATCAAACTTCCGGACAGAAAAAAAAATATTTATGCAGTTCCCTGAACAGGCTCCAAACGTCCAAACGGAAACCAGAGGTCTCCGTTCTCATTAGCATAATATGTATGCCCTGTATCAGTCCAGCCCAAGAGGAGCAGTCAGGACTGAGCATCAAAAATATTTGAAGCAGGTGAGTGAAACACGGGCTAATTGGATAACACTACTGACATGGCTTATAATTGTGTATAAAGCATATGTCTGACTTTTAGGGAGGTTCTGTCAATGACTTGGAAAGGTGTTATAGGAAAGTGAAGTCAATTTCCTACTAATTGCTCACACTCAGCAACAGATTAGCAGGGGGTGGGGAGGAGAGGTATCACTTTGCCCTGGGCCTTGCACACAGGGTAAACACTGTGTGTGTGCATGTGTATGTGTGTGCAGGATGCATCCAGAGAGTTCTGGAATGCCTGCATCCATGAATACTGCTGCAGCATATCGTTACCTCCATAAAAAACATTACCACAATAGGCAGAAAACAACAAATCACTAAGTGACTGGAGATCACACCCAGCCTAATAGTGTATAAGACTTTCAAATTCTTATCTCAGCAAAATAACTATTCATTACATATCACAGAATTCAGAGTCACTTGCAAATAGTAGAAACTGTGACTATTAAATCTGCCACAAATGAGAAGCTGCTATAGTCAGAATATGAAAGTTAAAGGAATGCAACCAGATACAAAAGCTACTTTTCCAGGTACACTGGGGTTCACTGGGGGTTTACTGGAGTTCCAGATTCTGAAACAGGCAGAAGGCAGGAAAGAAATGTTAACACAAACTATAGAAATTCTACCTGTGGCTTCCTCACTGTATTTGTAGATCTGGAGTTTTCCTGTTGGAAATAAGTTGCAATTATGTCCACAAAAAAGGTTTAATTAACTCACCCTTCAGGTGAAAAGATTTGACGAAGGCATGTTTGTGGGTGGCTGATTTGTTAGGGAGAACCCCAAAGACACTGAGGTCCTGACTCTGAGAAGTGGAATTAAGCAAAGTATATATAAGGCCAACAGAGAAACCCTCTAGAAGGTGAAGCCTGCTAGGGAGGGCAAGAAAGAGGCTAGGATGCATGTACAAGGAAACCTTCTCACAGAGCAAATAGGAAAGTGTAACACCAAAGAGAAAGTCACACACTTGGCTGGTGGGGCTTTCACCCTGCAAGGGGAGTTCAGAAGAATGACCCAGCAGGGCTCTCCAGAGGTCGTGCAGGAGGTACAAGCAAGATCAAGGAGGAGAAAACCTGGTGTCACCCCAGCAGAATGAAATGGCAGCCAGGACCTGTTCCAGCTTTGAATTGTCATTATTTATAGAGATACGTGGTAGGAGATGCCAGTTTATGAAAGAGGCTATAAACTAGGTTAGGAAGAGGAGGCCAGATGGGGATTCCCAGATGGGGCCATATCATCTTGGGATTTAGATCATGGCCTTAGTCATAAGGCTGACCTGAAATCAACTCACAGCTTCAACATCTCCTACCACCAGGATGATCTCAGGCAAACTATTCAACTTCTCTAAGCTCCACTTTCCTCACCTGTGACATGGGAATAACAATAGAACCAACCTTATATGCTTGCCTTGACGATGCCATGAGAAAATGCTTATGAATCACTTAGCACAATGCCTACCATAGAGTAAGCATTCAGTAAATGTTATTTATATCACCATAAATAATGTCACTATTATTAAAGTAAATAAAGGAAATTCTGGTCAAAATCTGGGCCCAGCCATTAAGAGGACAGAGAAGGATTCATATGATCCCTACAAGGAAGGACATGAGATTTTCAGGGAGCATGCCAAGATCTGGAATCGAGACACAGTCACAGGGGTGGGGCAGTTTTCAGGGGTGTGTAGACAGTGACAGGAGGGGCTGACAGGGCTGTCTCAGGAAAATATGGTGATGGGAACTTGAGCATGCAGACCCCAGCAGACCATTGGCCAGTATCAGAGAGGCCAAGAGTAGAGGATGTTCTGAGGCTTATAAAGGGTGAAGAGTGCCAGATACATTGTCAATCTGGGAACCAGGAAAACATAAATTAGGTTACCAATGTGAGTACTCTACATGGAAAAACAAGTTAGGAACCCAATTAACAGGGAGACCTGGAAAACAAGCAGGGGGACAGGTCACAGGACCATTGCTGGACCCAGGTGTCATCTGCCTTCTGATCCTGGACGACAACAGAGCAATCTGTGATTTTTATATTCCCCCCTCACCCACATTCAAGCCCAGACAAAAGATGCTGCAGACAATCTCTATTACCTTCTGGAAGCTCATGGAGCAATCATGGAGAATTCAAGCTGCACCAGACATAGGAGATTGGCTAATGTTTTCATTAATGGGAAAAAAAGAATGGAGTTCAGGGACCTCAGACTTATAAGCTTAACAATGCTCTCTGGCAAAATTCTAAAACAGGTAATTAACCATATGGCTTGGAAACCTTTAAAAAACATCTACTGATCAGAGGGAGACCAAACTAGTTTGTTAGGAATAAGACACGATAGCCTAAGGGTAATATCTTTACTATCAAAAGAGCAACCCAGCACCCCCCACCAAGAAGAGGAAAAGAATTACAAAAGAAAAACCCCTATAAATTAAATAGATCCTGATCTCTCTCTCTCTCTCTCCCTTCCTCCCTTCCCACTCCCTCCCTCGCTCCAACATACATTCACACACAGAACTACAAACCGCTAATAAATATCTGACAAAAGTTCAACCCCAACAGTAATCAAAAGAAAGCATATTAAGACACTGAAATACTACTTTTCACTTATTGAATTAGGAAATATTTTAAAATAATTTTTAATAATCTGAATAGTTTAAATCAATTTAAATTTAACTTAAAATAACTTTTTAAATAATTATGATTAATACTGATAAGTGGCAACCAGAGAGATAATTTTATACATTCTGGTAGGACTATAAGTTATACATTTGTTACTTTTAATAATATAATAATGGCTATAATGAGTGCTTGCTATGTACATGCATCACTTTATTTATCACAACAACCCTATGAAATAGATATTGTTATCTTCATTTTGCATATGAAAAATTTAAGAAGATAAGAGGTTCAAATCCCCTAGAGAGTCTGATTCTCACATGTCATCTGGGGGTGGGAGAAGGAGGATGAGAAGAAAGGTGAAAAAGTCCCACAGATGATTCTGGTTTGAACATAACGATCTACCCCCCGGCCGAGAATAAGCGTAGGTAAGCAATTTTGGCAATATTTAGAATCTTAAGAGTGCGTATACCACTGACTTTGATTCTATTCTAAGGTTATGAAAATGTTTGTGAACAATCCCACTCTGTAGTAATTTATAATAGTCAATGCTATCTCAATTGGAAACAAATATCTAGCAAGAGATAGAATGATTAAGAAAATAACGGTAGTAACAGTAATCATAGTAATGATTTTTAGTACCTGCTCAACATGTGACAGGTTCTAGTTCAACCTTTACTTGAATTGCCTCATGTATTCTTTACAGAAACCTTAGAAGATAGAGATTATAATTATCCCCATTTTTCATGTAAGGAAACTGAGCCACAGAAAAATTAAATAACTTGCCCAAGATCACAAGCTAACCCATAGCAGCATCGGGACTATAACCTATTCAATCTTCCTCCAGAGTTTTCACTATTAACCATCAAACTCTGTATATTTATTTCCATGATTAAATGTTATGGAGTCATTAGAGATAATGTTTTCAATGAGTTTTTCATAACGTGAGGAAATATTTACCTTATATGCTTGGAAAATTGCATATATACAGTATGATCTCAGCTGTGTAAAAACCATACAAAGAAAATGCCTGGAAGGAAAAATACCAATTAACAGTAATTGCCTTTGAATGGTCTGGTTATGAGTCATTTATTTTCTTCTTTATACTTTTCTGAATTTTTCTAATTTACTAAAATAAACATATGCCTTTTTAAAATCCAAGGCGGAAAAAAAAAGGCAGTCATCCTCATACCAAATCACCCTTATTTCCATTTTGACAATGCATTTTAAAATTTGACAAAGTAATGTATTTAGTGAATTAAGAAAAATAACAAATTTAGCACAAAATGTCTTGAGTTATTTCCTATATTAAGTAACTAAAACAAGACCAGTATTAAGCCTTATGTACTCTTCAATTCCTACTCCCTTTGCCCCAGTATCTAACAGAGTGCCTTATGCAATTCTAACTCTCGGCAAGTGTGTGCAAAATAAGTGACCCTGTCCTGCTTAATTTTTTTTTAATCAATGACAAGACATGGAAGAACTGCTTATCAAACTGAAAACTGATGCAACAAAAAACAAAGTTGAGATTTGAAATTATCTAAGCCAAATTCAGATGATATGTAATAATCCTCATTCAGTTTCCAGAGTATCAATTGTTTATGTATCACAAGTCTTAAATGATTTATCCATTGATTTGCTAATGTAATTCTAGAAACATCCCAAGGAAACAACTAAGAATGTGCACAAGGACTTAGCCCCCGTGATGTTCCTTGGTAACAGCTTAAGATTAGAAGCAATTAGGTCTGTAACAGTAGACGATGGATAGGCTGAATACACGTGGGCATGCTTAAAATAGAACATCATCCAGTAAAAGGATGTTGTAGAATTTATTTATTGACATAGAAATATTTTTGTAATGTTATGTAAAAAAAGAAGGTTATAAAACAATACAAACGGTGTTATCCTAATTTAATTAAAACACATAGCTAGTAAATAGCTAGAGATAAATGCATAGAATACAGATCAGAAGGCTATACATTAAAATGTTAGCAGCAGATATCTTTGCATGGTATAATTATGGGTAGCTTTGTGTTTGTATTTTTTCATTATGCTCTGTTAAATGTGAATTACTTTTTCAATGTAAAAATATCTTCTATACAACTATAGAATGTGTTTTGGGGTGTGGCAGTTGTTGCTGATTTTACAACATTTCATTTACAAACTAGAAGCGGGGTCTGGATATATGATTGCCCCAAGCTCTTATATAGCTAGCATGTAGTGTGGCAGCTAAAAAGATGTCAGTTTCAATCTTAAGTGACACCACTAGCAGCAAAACCTCCCAACTATAGGAAGCAGTGATTCCCCTGGGCTCTGCAGTGGGCAAAGCACATTGATAATACTGCATTCAGTTCTTGCCTTGTTTTAGGAAAAGAATCAACAAGCCAGGGAGTCCAGAACAAAACAAGCAGGTGGCTGGGACAGCTGCCATGAGCAAGATTTGCCCAGAAGAGAAGAGTCTCCTGGGAGGCATTATCACTACCACCCTTCCCAACCTGTCTGTTTTCTTTTACATAAATTCTCCCTGAGTATCTACCACTAAGAAACATCCTGGGCTAGTCCCCCAGAATAATGCAGGATGTCTACATGGAGGATGCGAAATGGTTTGAGTTGGAGTTGGACTGAGACCCAGAGGGAACAGAAAGGTCCTGGAGAGAGCAGCTGAGCTAAGGTGACAAGGAAACAAGCACAGGAGGGGGAAAGGTCCTGTTAGGAAGTAGCTGCCAGCAGCAGCAGGGTAGCAAGAAAGCTTCAGCAATAGCTTGTAAAGTGCCTCAGGTCAGGGAGGAGCTCATATCATACTACACCCATTTATTTATTCATCAAAGACTACCCAAGTATTTGGGAGCTGCAGACAGAAAACTGAGTCTCACACCCACGTGACTCTGGCCCACAAGGAGCTTGGAGCCTGTGTCAATATAAGAAGAACAACCAAAAGGAATTTGTTGAAAAATAAATGACACATTACACATTTACATGTTCTTTTTGCAGAAGAATCATGCTCAAATTCTACGTATCATTACTTTTTATCATAAAATAAGTTTTCATATTGATGTCCTGACAGCATAATTTAACTCATGAGCCCACTGGGTAAATTCTTTAACTTGTGCAGTCATCGACTATTCCATTGTCACTGCAGAGTTACAGGGTGGTGATAATGCAGCTCATCGATCAATTCCTGCTCATATTTAGTGGAGGTTGCCCAGGTTTTTAAGACCAAGAAAATTTTGAGTTATGTTTTGAGTATATAGATCTTAGGACTTTTCAACATGGAGAAAGGGTATCAACTGAGAAACTGAAATGATCAAATGGGGACTGTTGAAGGGAGACTCATTGATCTTCTATTGGGACTGAATTCATTAAGGACTGGTCTGGATTTAGAGCTAAAACATGGTAAGAACACCATAAGCCATTTTGCCTTTCCTGATCATTTGAAACTTTACGCTTAAAGTTTCATAAGACTCAAAATGAAATGTTACTAAGTTGGAACATAGAAGGGTATTTGCTATTGATAACCCAAAGCTAAAAATGGCAAAAAGTCATTTCTGAGACATGTGATTTCAAGGGTGCACAAAAAAGGGTAGATAGGATATGGTTACATATTTTGTAAAGTGTGATAAACCTAGATTTACATTTCTATCCTACCACTTATTAGGTACATGACTGAAGCAGATTAATGAATATATTTGCTTCTCAATTTTCTCATCTGTTAAAAAAATTCAATGGGGATGAAATTCTGCCCTATGTGATTATTAAAAGAGACTTTATGAGGTGTGTATTGTGAATGTCAAGCACATATTAATGCCTGCTTTAATGCAAGTCTCCCCCCACCCCATTAGAATCAAGTTATTGGAGGACAGCACAGGTTTTGACTGCAACCAGTGATTCACAACATGGCACTGCAAGGAACTCTATTCATCACATGTGCCAGGCGCCTGAGATGAAACTAGGAATGTAAATAAAATGTCAGAAACTTCTTTCAGTATGTGGAATGAAGTTCTTAAAAATGCATTTGTAATGTCTCTTTTATCATGTTTATTACATCCAATTCAGCAAACATTCATTGAATGCCTACACCATCCATATTCATTCTCCAGTTCAGTAGAACTTCAGAGAGCTATTGCTTTTTGATGTGAGGTCCTAGACTGGTGTTTCAAGTCTCTCATTCTGACATTGAGAAGTTTTCTGTCCTCAACTTGGTGGGACCAGTTGACTTGACTATTGAGCTCATGCTGGTATAAAGGAGTTCTATCAGCTTCATTAATGAACAAAAAGTAATGCTTTCCATATAGTAAGAGATCAAATACTTATTCACCTTAAAAAAAGGAAAAAAGAAAATTAGAGTTGGAGGAAGGGAAGACAGGAAGGAGGAGGAAGGGAAGATAGTTGGTACACAAACAGAGGACAATCAGAAAGACAAAGGGACAGTCAGACAGACAGAGGGCTAGTAGAATGACAGAAGATTGTTCTGTTATCTTCTTGTTCTCTTATATGTTGACCATGACAGTTCTTATCCACTTCCCAGGCTATTGAAACAAACATCTTAAAAATGAGAGAAAGCATGAGACTTTAAGTGGTAACGAAGACTGTCAATATTAAATGTCAAATAAAACAGACCAATCATAAAATATATTTGATTTTTTAGAATTCCTATAATCTGCATACCGAAGCCAATAAATGTTCACAAAAAAATAGAGGAAGAGCTCCTTTCTGAGTTTTTAAGTTGAGCGGCTTGGTTATTAAAGCTAATCAGTCCATGTCTTCCCCAGTGACATTCATCTAGTTATTGGGAAGCTCACAGGGGCCAAGCTTGACCCCTCTCTTAGAATTAGAGAATCAATCATGGTGATTGTTCCAACTCAAATGCCTATTTGCCCCCATCCTCTTATAAAAGTCTCTGGGGCAAGTTGAAGGCATCATACAGACAGACAGAACTGGATTCCAGCACAGCTGCTACACAGCTACAGAGCAACTCCAGTTGGCAAGGCCTAGCAGTATCGTGACTGAGGCCAAAGGGGTTGGAGGCAGAGCTGGGCTTGGGAGGAGAATCACTCACCCAAAGTGCTGGGACTCAGCAAGTTTCAGATACCCATGACAACGAATCCAAATATTTTTGCAACAAAACTGAAATCTGCCTCCCATAACAATGAGAGGATTAGCCTCCTTCTCTCCAACAACTTCACTGCCACTGGGCTCTCAGGGACTTGGAGAGACTCTGTACCACCTGACAGGGCCTGCGTTTTTCATTCAGCCTCACCTCAGTCAGGGCCTGCATGACTATGGATGAACTGGGCAGGGAGGTTATTTTGCCCAGGGCCCTCTTGCTGGGGGGGACTGCAGGGCCGGGTTCACTAGTAAGGTGCCTCCTTTAACCCTAACGTGCCACGGCTGATAAATCCCCGCAGGGCAAACACTCGAAACTGCTTTTCCCATAGCAGGTGTGGGCTAATAGGTTAACCCCTCCCTTGTGATCAAAGGCCTGTGTTTACAGGCTGCCTGACCTTGACTGAGATCTAGGCCAGAGCTGAGAGAGGAGACGGGCAGCCTCGCCTCTGTTATAGACTGTGGGCAAATTGCTCCCTGGCTGTAGGTCTGTCTCTGCATTTTTAATTAATATAAAGGGGCTAATTGGTTGTCAAGGTCCCTCCTGGCTCTGATTTTTACCTGCGGCCTTTACACCCATATTGCAGACCCTTCATCCAGCTGGAATTCCAACGCTGGATGTAGATCACTTAGTCTAGTGCTCTAACCGACAGAAGCCCACAGCCACAGCTCAGAGCCAGAGACTGCAGGCAGGACACCTCTGACATGTCAGACCTGACCTACCCTCTCATTCTAGCCAGGTGGGCAAGGATGCCTTGGGTTGCCATCTGAATTGAGATTCCACCACAAAACTGCTTATTCCCTTCCTTTCTTTTGCTCTAAGACAAAAGCATCCCAGAGCAAAAGCAAACCCTACACACAGCTGCAGTCTTCACCAGGGTGACAGATGTAAAAGCCAACTGATGAAAAGGGTACGTCATATACTGGCCTACCTTCGATTAAGGACTCAAAACGAGGAGCATATCTTGGCACTTTGGAAACATCTCTGCCAATATTACAAAAATGGCCAAGCTCTGGGTGGCAGAAGGAGAGAAGACCCAATATCCCGGGGATAAACCCAATCTCATCAGCCTTAAACAGACAAGCACCACCACCAACAACAACAAAAAACCCAAGTTATGCTCTTGCTGAGCTCTCAGTATTAACTTTTCTGACATTGCGTTTCATGATCTGCCTATCCACAGGTGGGGGGCAGGGGCATAGAAAAACAAACAAATCCATTTTCCCATATTGATATTCCATAAAATAGCTGAGATCTCTAAAGTCTCAACAGTCTTTTATTTTCTATTCCAAAGCTTGTCCAGAAATTTCCTTTAATTAGAAAAGTGTCTTCTGTTTCATCTAGAGGTATGATGTTCGACATGGAGATCTTGTTTCAAAGCAACCCATTTCAGGCTGGCTTTTGTTCATCAGAGGAGCCTAGCCCAGGACAGGAGTTAAAATACACAAGACAGGGCAGATTCACCTCAGTGGTATGAAATTAAACAATAAATGAAGGAGGCGATAGACTTCAAAAGAAAAGCCCGCCCCTTGACGAAGGAAGGGGATGAGAACCAGGATACTCAGAAAGCCCAGACTGCTTTCCTTTCGTCATCAGAAAGCCTCTGAGGACTGATTCCTATTTGACTTGGAGACTGTAGCTTTAACAAAGTCCCTGAACATGACCCCTAAACTGATTTTAAATCCTTCTTCAGAAGGAACTCAAATGATAAAACACACAGCACCCTTCAGAGACCATCTGCCAGAAACCACTCAACAGATGGAGGGTTAGAACTCTATTAGCCTGCGGCCTGCCAGTCTTTGTTTAAACTTTAAGAGTATTTGCAGGTGTTAAACAGGCCCCCTGGACTGCAGGCCTCTTCGGGTGCAGGTTCTAATGAAGACTCCACAAGAATTACCAGCCAATGAGATCAGGACAGACCTGAGGGGCTCCAAGCAAGCCCATTTGATGGTTCATGCAGAGGTCTCAAAACATGTAAAATCTCCTTCTCAAATCAAGTGCTTAGACTATGTTTTCTTTCATTGAAAATTCATAAAGAAGGCTCTCAGAGAAAATTGAATTTCTATACTATAGCATACAAAATTTAGGCTAACAATTTAAAATACCTGAAGCTCGCAACTTTTCCTATTTTCATATTGGTTTCCTATGTGACCTTGAAACTAGTAAATGCCGGAGAGAGTATCTAACCCAAAGCCACCACATAGGGGAGGGAACTGAGGCCCACAGAGAAGCTACTGGCTCAAAACTTTGCAGAGTGTTGGTGAAAGAAAAAAGATCCCACTACAGTACAGTGTCTTTCCTAATATCTCTGCTGCTCTGGGCCCAGGGTGATGGGGAGAGACACTGGGTAGGGAGCGGGATGGCCAAGGACAGTAAATTGTGATATTCCAGTTATCTGTTGCTGGGTAACAAATTACTCCAAGACTTAGGGCTTAGAATAGCAATAACATTCATTTTGCTCACAAATATGCGGTTTGGGCAGGGCTTGGCAGGGGCAGCTGATTTCTGGTCCAGTCAGGGCCAGCTGGGGCATTCAAAGGCTGGGGGCTGGAATCATCCAAAGGATCTTGAACTCACATGCCTGGTGGTTGATGCTGGCTCTTGGCTGGGACCTCACTCAGGACATTGGCTGGAACACCTACAAGTGGCCTTTCCAAGTGGCTGCTTGGCTTCTTTACAGAAGCATGGCGGCTGTGTTCCAAAGGCAGGTGGGTAGGGGCGGTCCCAAGAGAGGGAGAGCCAGATGGAAGCTATTGCCTTTTCTAATGGAGCCTTAGAAGTCACTCAATGTCATTTCTCCTATATTCTGTTAGTTAGGTGTGAGTGACACAGGTAAGCCCTCTTTCAAGGAGAAGGGAGGAATGTCAAAGAATGTGAAGACATGTTTTAAAGCCACCACAAAAGAGACTTCTTTTTCTAGCACATGGAGTAGAATATAAGGGTGGGTTTCCACTATCTTAAACAATTTTTTAATACTTTTTAATAAAACAAAAATACATTCTAATAAAATAAATGGGTTTCCACTTTATTAAACAATTTTTTAAGAACCCAGGAAAACTTTTTTTACTCTGTGCCTACTCTACAAAGAGCAATATATTGAACATTTTATATGCATTATCTCATTTCAATTTCAATCCTAACAGAAGCCACACTCACATTTAACAGATGAGGAAACAGAGAATCAGAGATTAGTTAAATTGCCTACTCTCACTCAACTAGGAAGTGGCAGAGAAAGGTTGTATCCCGGGTCTGGATGTAAAGCCCAATCTCCCCTCACAGGTTATGTTTCTTAAAAGTAGGCAGGAACTGTATCCTGGTGATGTGTGATGCTTGACTTAGTGTGTCAACTTGCCTGGGCCAAGGGATGCCCAGATATTATTTCTGGGTGTGACTGTATAGGTATTTCTGGAAGAGATTAGCATTTGAATTGATGGGCTGAGGAAAAGTAAAGCAAATGTCCTTCTTGAATGTGGGTGGGCATGATCATTACCATTAAGGGTCTGAACAGAACAAAAAATAGGAGGAAGGTTGACTTAAGTCTCTCTTCCTAACTGCTATAGACATAGTCTTTCTTGCCCTTAGACCGGAACTTATACCATCAGTGGTACACTTGGTCCTCAGGCCTTTGGAATCAGACTAGAATTTATACCACTGGCTTTCCTAGGTCTCTAGTTTGCAGATGGCAGGCCATGGGACTTCTCAGCCTCCATAATTGCATGAGCCAATTCCTTATCATAAATCGAATTTTATATACATATATATGTATATCCTATTGGTTTTGTTTCTCTGGAGAACCCTAAATAATACATGGTGCAACACTCTAAAAAATGCTGAGCCCTGGAGAACTGTGATGTGATCAAACCCTCCAACATATACAATAAAATTAGCAAAACTCTCATAGATACAAAAATACTCAACAAAATATTAGCAAACCAAATGCAAAACTACATCAAGAGAATCATACACCATGATCAAGTAGGATTCATCCCAGGGATGCAAGGATGGTACAACATTAAAAAATCCATCAATATCATCCACCACATCAACAAAAAGAAGGACAAAAAACACATGGTCATCTCCATAGATACTGAAAAAGCATTTGACAAAATTCAACATCCATTCATGATAAAAACTCTCAATAAAATGGGTGTAGAGGGCAAGTACCTCAACATAATAAAGGCCATATATGACAAACCCACAGCCAACATCATACTTAACAGCAAGAAGCTGAAAGTTTTTCCTTTAAGATCAGGTAAAAGACAAGGATGCCGACTCTCCCCACTTTTATTCATCATAGTTCTGGAGGCACTAGCCACGGCAATCAGACAACACAAAGAAATAAAAGGCATCCAGATTGGCAAGGAAGAAACTGCCCCTGTTTGCAGATGACATGATATTGTACATAAAAAACCCTAATCCACTCCAAAACTACTAGATTTAATATCTGAATTCAGCAAAGTTGCAGATACAAAATTAATACACAGAAATCTGTTGTATTCCTATAGACTAACGATGAACTAGCAGAAAGAGAAATCAGGAAAACAATTCCATTCAAAATTGCATCTAAAAGAATAAAATACCTAGGAATAAACCTAACCAAGGAAGTGAAAGACCTATACTCTGAAAACTACAAGACACTCATGAGGGAAATTAAAGGAGATACCAATAAATGGAAACACATCCCATGCTCATGAATAGGAAGACTTAATATTGTCAAAATGAACATCTTGAGCATATAGGGACAGGATTCAAGAGGGAGGCATGAGAGGTGAGATAGAGAACTCCTCCCAAAACCACAGATAGTGTGAAAATATAGTTAATACAACTAACCCTAAAACAGCAACAGGAAAGAAGGCTGCACCAGACTGCCTACAGATCTCACTAACAGAGCAGACTTCACAAAACAGGGTACCGTACGAAAGCCTTGATCCTGTGGGACCCAAGCCATTCCTCCACCCCAGCTCACCAGCAGGAGGAAGAGAAATGGAGCAGGGGAGGGGGTGGAAACCTGGGACTGCTGAATACCTAGCCCTGGAGATCTGCTTTGCAAGCAGAAATCTGCATTGTGTGGTGCTCTGGAGTATGGGGAGCTGGGACAGGCAGAGTGCTTGAGAGACAGATTCCAGCTGTTTGTGGAGGACGGGATCCACGCCTGGCCGCTTTGAGACAAGGGAAAGGCAGGCGGTCTGAGAGGCTTCTAGCAGCAAGAGGGCTGCTGAAGGTGTGGGGTTTGAATGGAGCTTGCTGCACGGGAGAAGGGATGGGGGACAAGGTTGTCTGGGCGCATTCTGCCCAGCAGATTGGGAACTTTGGGGAGCTTCAGGCGCTCCATCCCCCTGGATGGCTACTCAGCTCCCAGGCCACCCACTGAGATACACAGCATGCTGAGCATTCCTCCTGCCTTGACAGCACTGGCTTGCAAACCGGAAGTCACTGCTCTGGTGTCAGGCCAGCCAGATAGAGGCCTCACCTACAAGAGCTAGAGACGCCAAGCACAGAGGCTTACACCTGTGTGCACAGCCTACTGGCTGTGATACTGGAGACAGGAAGGGCAAGCAGGAGTCAGGAAACAGATCTTTCCTCCCCCCAGGCACCAGCTCTGCTCCTCTACAAACCCCAACCTCACTCTAGGGGCTGAGCAGCTCCAGAGACTGGAGCTCTGGGATATAGAGGGCACCACACAGAAATATGAAATGTCAAAAGAACATGGTACAGACTAAAATCTCAGAAACCCCAGAAAAAGGACCAAATGAAAATGAACTCACCAATCTTCCGGAAAGAGAGTTCAAAATAAAAATCATAAAACATGCTTATGGAGGTACAGAAAAATATTCAAGAACTCAGGAATGAATTTAAGAAGAAGATTCAATCATTAGGAAATTCCATATCTGAAATGAAACATACAATGGAGGAATTTAAAAGCAGATTAGATGTAGTAGAAGAGACAGCAAATGGAATAGAAATTAGAGAAGAGGAATACAAAAAAGCTGAGGCACAAAGAGAAAAAAGAATCTCTAAGAATGAAAGAATATTGAGAGAATTGTGTGACCAATCCAAATGGAATAATATTTGCATAATAGGGGTACCAGAAGAATAAGAGAGAGAAAAAGGGATAGAAAGTGTCATTGAGGAGGTAATTGCTGAAAACTTACCCAATCTGGGGAAGGAGATAGTCTCTCAAGCCATCGAGGTGCACAGATCTCCCAACACAAGGGAACCAAGGAAGACAACATCGAGACATATAATAATTAAAATGGCAAATATCAAGGATAAAGACAGACTTTTAAAAGCAACTAGAAAGAGAAAAAAGATCACATACAAAGGAAAACCCATTAGGCTATCACCAGATTTCTCAACAGAAACCCTACAGGCCAGAAGGAAGTGGCATGATATATTTAATGCAATGAAGCAGTAGGGCCTTAAACCAAGAATACTCTACCGGGCAAGGTTATCATTTAAATTTGATGGAGGGATTAAACAATTTCCAGATAAGAAAAAGCTAAGAGAATTTACCTCCCACAAACCACCTCTACAGTGCATTTTGGAGGGACTCCTATAGATGTAAGTATTGCTAAGACTGAATAGATGTCATCCAAGGGATAGACAAAGAATAGAGGATATGATTCATAACATACAAAGAATGGAGAAGGAAGAAAAAGGAGGAAAAAAAAGAGAATCTTTAGGTTGTGTTTGTAATAGCATATGAAGTGAGTTAAATTAGACTGTTATATAGTAAGAGAATTACCCTTGAACCTTGGGTAACCACAAATCTAAAGCCTGCAATGACAATAAGTACATACCTATCAATAATCACCTAAATGTAAATGGACTGAATGCACCAATCAAAAGATGTAGACTCACTGAATGGATAAAAAAATAAGACCCATCTATATGCTGCCTACAAGAGACTCACTTCAAACCCAAAGACCTACACAGACTGAAAGTAAAGGTATGGAAAAAGATATCATACAACTAACAGAGAGAAAAAGCAGGAGTTGCAGTACTTGTATCAGACAAAATAGACTTCAAAACAAAGAAAGTCACAAGAGACAAAGAAGGACATTACATAATGATAAAAGGGGTCAGTCCAACAAGAGGATATAACTATTATAAACATCAGTGTACCCAACATAGGATCATCTACATATGTGAAACAATACTAACAGAATTAAAGGGGGAAATAGGATGTAAAGCATTTATTTTAGGAGACCTCAACACACCACTCACTCCAAAGGACAGATCAACCAGACAGAAAATAAAGAGACAGAGGCACAGAACATTGTATTAGAACAGATGGACCTAATGGACATCTACAGAACACTCCATCCAAAAGCAACAGGATACACATTCTTCTCAAGTGCACATGGAACATTTTCAAGAATAGATCATATACTAGGCCACAAAAAGAGCCTCAGTAAATTCGAAAATATTGAAATTGTACCAACCAGCTTTCCAGATCACAAAGGTATGAAACTAGAAATAAATTACTCAAAGAAAATGAAAAAAACCCACAAACACATGGAGGCTTAATAACATGCTCCTGAATAATCAATGGATCAATGACCAAATAAAAATAGAGATCAAGCAATATATGGAGACAAATGACAATAATTCAACACCGCAAAATATGTGGGACGCAGCAAAGGCCAAGCTAAGAGGGAAATATATTGCAATACAGGCCTATCTCAGGAAAGAACAATCCCAAATGAACAGTCTAAACTCACAATTGATGAAACTAGAAAAGGAAAAAAATGAGGCCTAAAGTCAGTAGAAGGAGGGACATAATAAAGATTAAAGCAGAAATAAACAAAATTGAGAAGAATAAAACAATAGAAAGAATCAATGAAAGCAGAAGCTGGTTCTTCAAGAGAATAAACAGAATAGATAAACCCCTAGCCAGACTTATCAAGAAAAAAAGAGAGTCAACACACATAAACAGAATCAGACATGAGAAAGGAAAATCACTACAGACACCACAGAAATACAAAGAATTATGAGAGACTACTATGAAAAATTATATGCTAACAAACTGGATAAGCTAGAGGAAATGGACAACTTTCTAGAAAAATACAACCTTCCAAGGCTGACCCAGGAAGAAACAGAAAATCTGAATACACCAATTACCAGCAAAGAAATTGAATTGGTAATCAAAAACTACCTACGAACAAAACCCCTGGAGCAGATGGTTTCACTGCTGAATTTTATCAAACATTTAGTGAAGTCCTAAAATCCATACTCCTTAAAGTTTTCCAGAAAGTAGAAGAGGAGGGAATACTCCCAAACTCATTTTACGAGGCCAACATCACTGTAATACTAAAACCAGGGAAGACACCACAAAAAAGAAAATTACAGACCAATATCCCTGATGAACATAGATGCAAAAATACTCAACAAAATATTAGCAAACCGAATTCAAAAATACATCAAAAAGATCATCCATCATGATCAAGTGGGATTCATCCCAGGGATGCAAGGATGGTACAACATTCAAAAATCCATCAGCATCATCCACTACATCAACAAAAAGAAGGACAAAAACCACATGATCATCTCCATAGATGCTGAAAAAGCATTTGACAAAATTCAACATCCATTCATGATAAAAACTCTCAACAAAATGGGTATAGAGGGCAAGTACCTTAACATAACAAAGGCCATATATGACAAACCCACAGCCAACATTATGCTTAACAGTGAGAAGCTGAAAGCTTTTCCTTTAAGATCGGGAACAAGACAAGGATGCCCACTCTCCCCACTTTTATTCAACATAGTTCTAGAGGTCCTAGCCACGGCAATCAGACAACACAAAGAAATAAAAGGCATCCAGATTGGCAAGGAAGAAGTCAAACTGTCCCTGTTTGCAGATGACATGATATTGTACATAAAAAACCCTAAAGACTCCACTCCAAAACTTCTAGAACTAATATCTGAATTCAGCAAAGTTGCAGGATACAAAATTAACACAGAAATCTGTTGCTTTCCTATACACTAATGATGAACTAACAGAAAGAGAAATCAGAAAAACAATTCCATTCACAATTGCATCAAAAAGAATAAAATACCTAGGAATAAACCTAACCAAGGAAGTGAAAGACCTATACTCTGAAAACTACAAGACACTCATGAGAGAAATTAAAGAAGATACCAATAAATGGAAACACATCCCATGCTCATGGATAGGAATAATTAATATTGTCAAAATGGCCATCCTGCCTAAAGCCATCTACAGATTCAATGCAATCCCTATCAAAATACCAACAGCATTCTTCAATGAACTAGAGCAAATAGTTCTAAAATTCATATGGAACCAGAAAAGACCCCGAATAGCCAAAGCAATCCTGAGAAGGAAGAATAAAACAGGGGGAATTACACTCCCTGACTTCAAGCTCTACTACAAAGCCACAGTAATCAAGACAATTTGGTATTGGCACAAAAACAGACCCAGAGACCAGTGGAACAGAATAGAAAATCCAAACATTAACCCAAACATATACAGTCAATTAATATTTGATAAAAGTGCCTTGGATATACAATGCGGAGATGACAGCCTCTTCAGCAGCTGGTGTTGGAAAAACTGGACAGCTACATGTAAGAGAATGAAACTGGACTACTGTCTAGCCCCATACACAAAGGTAAACTCAAGGTGGATCACAGACCTGAATGTAAGTCATGAAACCATAAAACTCTTAGAAAAAAACATAGGCAAAAATCTCTTGGACATAAACATGAGCGACTTCTTCATGAACATATCTCCCCGGGCAAGGGAAACAAAAGCAAAAAATGAACAAGTGGGACTATATCAAGCTGAAAAGCTTCTGTACAGCAAAGGACACCATCAGTAGAACAAAAAGACATCCTACAGTATAGGAGAATATATTCATAAAAAACATATCAGATAAAGGGTTGACATCCAAAATATATAAAGAACTCATGCACCTTAACAAACAGAAAGCAAATAATTCAATTAAGAAATGGGCAGAGGACATGAATAGACACTTCTCCAAAGAAGAAATTCAGATGGCCAACAGGCACATGAAAAGATGCTCCACATCGCTAATCATCAGAGAAATGCAGATTAAAACCACAATGAGATATCACCTCACACCGGTGAGGATGGCCAACATCAAAAACACAAACAACAACAAATGTTGGCGAGGATGTGGAGAAAAGGGAACCCTCCTACACTGCTGGTGGGAATGCAAATTAGTTCAACCATTGTGGAAAGCAGTATGGAGGTTCCTCAAAAAACTCAAAATAGAAATACCATTTGACCCAGGAATTCCACTCCTAGGAATTTACCCTAAGAATGCAGCAGCCCAATTTGAAAAGGACAGATGCACCCCTATGTTTATTGCAGCACTATTTACAATAGCCAAGAAATGGAAGCAACCTAAGTGTCCATCAGTAGATGAATGGATAAAGAAGATGTGGCACATATACACAATGGAATATTATTCAGCCATAAGAAGAAAACAAATCCTACCATTTGCAACAACATGGATGGAGCTAGAGGGTATTATGCTCAGTGAAATAAGCCAAGCCGAAAAAGACAAGTATCAAATGATTTCACTCATATGTGGAGTATAAGAACAAAGAAAAAATACTGAAGGAACAAAACAGCAGCAGACTCACAGAACCCAAGAACGGACTAATAGTTACCAAAGGGAAAGGGACTGGGGAAAATGGGTTGGAAGGGAAGGATAAGAGGGGAAAAGGGGCATTACGATTAGCAGATATAATGTTGGGGGGGCACGGGGAGGGCAGTACAACTCAGAGAAGACAAGTAGTGATTCTACAGCATCTCATTACGCTGATGGACAGTGATTGTAATGGGGTTGGTGGGGGGGACCTGATGAAGGGGTAGTTTAATAACCGTAATATTGCACATGTAATTGTAGATTAATGATAATAAAATAAATTATATTTAAAAAAATAAAAATAAAAAAAAATAAAAGAAGTGTGTAGTGTTAAGTTGGCTGACAGGAAGCTTTTGATTGGCAAGGCATCCATGGTGAATACACATTGCCAGCTGTATTAGCAGCTGTAACACAGGTATTAGCAGAACAACCAGTGAAGGAACAAGCCCCCACCCCCTACATGTACATGATCCCACAAAGTTCCCCTTTCAGAAAACCCTGGCTGACCTAGATAACTAGGCACTGGGGTGATCATGCCTCCAGTCCCCCACAACCTAATTCCTAACCTTATGCTTCAAGTTTGCAAATAACGAGTGACCCCACAAGACCCCAGACACCCCAACCTCATACCCTAATAAAGGCAGAGCCCCAGTTTCTCTCTCTCCACCACCAAACCTTGGGTGTGCCATGTACCCTCCAGGAACTGCAGGTAATAATCTTGTTGCTCAGAGTTCCCTCAATATATTGGTGGACATGCATCCTGCAATCAATAAGAACCCCAAGAGCCAATCCAGCCCACAACATTAGCTCTGGTAGCTGGGGTGAGAGAAAGTCTTTGGGGCTCCCAACAAGAAAGTGAGACTACCCAACTTCAAGACTTATGTAAAGTTACAGTAATCAAGACAGTGTGGTATTGATGAGAGAATAGGCAAATACATCAATGGAACAGAATAGAGTGCCCAGAAACAGACCCACACAAGAAGAAAGCGATCTTAGGCTTGGCAGTGTTGTTTTACAAACCACATCAAACACATGATCTGTTAAAGAAAAATTGTTAAAGTGTATTTCATAAAAATTAAAAACTGCTCTATGAAAGACACTCTTTTAAGAGAATGAAAATGTAGGCCACAGATTGAAAGAAAATATTTGCAAATACACATCTGATAAAGTACTTGCATCCAAAACACACAAAGAACTCTAAAAACTCAACAATTAAAAAAAATTTTTTAAGTGGACCAAATGAACAGATACCGTGGAAGGAAGACACACAAACGACAAGCTAGGAAGAGATGCTCGACATCCTATGTCATCAGGGAAATGCAAATTAGAACGATGAGATACCACTATGTACCTATTACAATGGCTAAAATCCGGCACACTGACACCTCCAAATCCTGGTAAGAATATGGAGCAACAGGAACTGTTATCATTGCTGGTGGAATGGCAAAATAGTACAGCCACTTTGGAAGACAGTTTGGTGGTTTCTTGCAAAACTATACATAATCTTACCATTCAACCCAGCAGTTGTGATCTTTGGTGTTTATCCAAATGAGGTGGAAACTACGTCCACACAAAAACCTGCACATAAATGTTTATAGTGGCTTTACTCATGATTGCCAAAATGTGGAGGCTACCAGATTGTCCTTCAATAGGTGAATAGACAAACTGGTACATCCAGATAATGGACTATTAATCCATTTTTTTAAATTAGCTATCATATCAGGAAAAGAAATGGAAGAACCTTACAGGCTTATTGCTAAATGAAAGAAAACAGTCTAAAAAGGAAACATACTGTATGATTCCAAGTACATGACATTTTGGAAAAGACAAAGCTGTAGAAACAATCAAAAGATTAGTGGTTTCCAAGGATGGGGATGGGAGGAGAGGAAGGCATAAATGAATGGAGCACAGAGGATTTTTACAGTAGTGGAACTACTCTGTACAATAGTGTAATGGTAAATACAAGAAATACACATTCTCATAAACCACAGAATGTAGGACATCAGGAGTGAACTCTAAGGTAAACTATGGACTTTAATAATGTGTCAAGATTGTACATCAATTTTAACAATACACCACACTAATGCAAGACATTAATAATGGAGGAAACTGCTGGGGAAGAAGAGGTATATGAGAACTCTTTGTACTATCTCCTCAGTTTTTCTGAAAATGTAAAACTTTCAAAAATAAAGCCTATTAATTTTAAAAAATGAATAAAGATTTTTCAGACATGAAATGATAAAGAGGGGGTTTCAGGCAGAAAGCAAACAATACAAGGTTTCCACCATGTAGAAAGCATGTAATGCAGATCTACACAAAGGAATGAAGAGCAATGGAAAGATTAACTATGTGGGTAAGTATATAAAATTATTTTCTTTGTTGTGGAATATGTTGTGGAATATAACAACGAAGCAAAACTGAAGGAACAAAATAGCAGCAGACTCACAGACTCGAAGAAGGGACTAGTGGTTACCAAAGGGGAGAGGTGGGGGAGGGCAGGTGGGGAGGGAGGGAGAAGGGGATTGTGGGGTATCATGATTGGTGCATATGGTGTGTGTGGGGGGGTCACAGGGAAGACAGTGTAGCTCAGAGAAGAAAAATAAGGACTCTGTGGCATCTTACTACACTGCTGGACAGTGACTGCAATGGGGTATGGGGGGACTCAATAGTAAGGATGAATGTAATAACCACATTGTTTTTCTTGTGAAACCTTCATAAGAGTGTATATCAATGATACCTTAATAAAAAAAATTTATTTTCTTTGTGTGTATGCCTGAGTCCTGGCTAAGGACACCACTTCTTACTTTATTTACTGCAGTGTTGTTTGTTTTTACTGTTGGCAAGTACTGCTTTTGCAATCACCATAACTGAAACACGTTTTATCCTCTAAGAGCTTTATGCACAGAACCCTGTGTTTGAGGACAAGGTCCATTTCTAACCACCAGACAGTAGTCAGGGCTGCTGATCAAGGGACTTTCCTGGCTAGAAGGAATCAAGTTAGAAAAACAAGCCCTGATGGATGATGTCCTGGGGGGCCCTGCCTTGTCCATCAGGAAGTGCGGCCCAAGCCCCTGTCACTCCCTCCAGCTACTCCATTTCCCTGCCCCCTACCCTACCCTGCCCTTCTGACATCTCATCCAGGGCAGAGGAGAAGGCCTCATGTCTACTCTCAGTGTCCTGGGCCTCTGAGTGAGACTCTTACCCAGAGATACATTAAACACCTCTTGTTGGCAGGGGGGCGGGAGGGTTGGGGGGAAGCAACCCAACTGTCGGTGGGTCTGTGAACCAAGCCAGGAGGGGTCCACATCCAAGGGGCTGGGGTCATGGCAAGGTGAGAAATTTACCACAAGGCGTCGCCACTGTACGGCTACTGTGTTGAAAGGATCCAAACTAGGTCCTCTGAAAAGGGAAAAAATTAGTTATTCCTCATTTTAAAGCATGTTCAGCTCAAGAGGGAAATTAAAACAATTTTCATACTTGGATTATGGCATCTGTGCTATCTGTCCTGTAGAGGTGACTGTAGTTTGATGTTGATCTGAAGATACCGGTAAACTCAAATGTAAAATGACTGGGAAGAGATTCCTCTAAAAAATAATTTCTCATTTTAAACCACTTTAATAAAATGTTAGTAATGCATAGACACAGGAAGGTGTCTGTGACAGTTAATTTTATGTGTTCACTTGGCTCAGCCATGGTGCCCAGATGTTTGGTCAAACACCAGTCTAGATGTTGCTATAAGGGTATTTTTTCAGATGTGACTAACATTTAAATCAGTAAATTTTGAGTAAAACAAATATCCTCTGCAGTGTGGGTGGACCTCAGACGTTCCAAGCAGTTGAGGCCCTAAGAGCAAAAACTGAGATCCTCTGAGGAAAAAGGAACCCTGACTCCAGGTAGTCTTCAGACTCAAGACTGCAACATCAGCTCTTCCCAGGTCTCCATCTGCTGGCCGGGGTTACTGATTTCAGGCTTAGCCTCCATAAATGCATGAGCCAGTTCCTTAAAATAGATCTCTCTCACTCTTAAGGGTTTCAGTGCTTGAACAATGTTTGAAAGTCACCAGTCCTGACCCAGGAATCTGACAAGCAGGGCAACAGCCAACCCCCCCAACACCTCCCCTTCCCCTCACGCCCACCCCCAGTGACTGGGCACCCAGCGGTGCTGCAGCTCCAGCATGACTGGGGATATGGATGGTGTCTGGGGCAGAGTTTTATGGGCAGGGGTGTACCCTGAGGCCTGGAGCAGACTGTCACCATCATGACCCCATCTCACTGAGGGACCCTGAACTGGAGAGCAGGTGGGGGCTTCCCAATGGTTCAGAATGAACTGGCCCCCACTGCAGTGAATGCACATGTTCCAGTTCTTTTTTACATGCCCCCCCATACTGATAAGGAAACTGCAACCCAGATAGTCAACATGCCCAGGGCCTATTTGGTGCCAACCGGGGTCTACAGCCCATGGCCACTCTGAGTGTCATATTCACAGGACTCTTGGGGACTATGAGCTGGGAAGTCTCTCCACTGCACTCAAGAACATGGGGAAGGCTGTGGACAAGGAGAAAAGCGCCCCTCTGTACATGCACACCCAATTTCTCAAACAATTTCAAAGGGTTCCAGACTCCACAAAAAGGCCCCCACAGATTCAGCATTCCAGGAAGGAAATGTGCTTAGAGGTCTGCCTCGGCATGAGCCCAGGCCTACTTCGAGGCCCTCCCTTAGACCTGAGCTCAGTGGGAATCATGCAGACATGCTTTTCTCCCCAGGGCCAGCACATGGGAGGGGACAGGGTAGCTGTTACCCTCTGGGAAAAGCAGAGAGGAGGGGTCCTCCAGGGAGGGCACCAGTGTGCTGGTAGTCCCAGACTGATCAGGAGTGTTCTGGGGTTCCTGGTCCCAGTGCAAGAACCATGTTTTAATCCTTACTCTGCTTCTGACTGAAAATGTGTGCATCAGAAAAACTGCCTTTATGAGCCTAGAAAAGGGATCTTGGACAAGTCTAGCCACCCTAATAGAAACCCCTGGATGGCTCTAGCGACAGTGAATCAACCAAGCAGCCCCCCCCAGATGATGGGGGTAAGGACAGGCCCCTGCGTGGATGCGGTGCACAAGGTCCGTGGGCCCCTTGGCCCGGCAGCATCACTCTGCTGATGAACGCCCCCAAGGACTTGTCTCTTGTGGGATGGAGGAGCCCTTCCCAAGGGAGCTTGCCCTGGGCCACCCACAACGCCCATTGCTGCGTTTATGGGGGGAACTTCCCAGCCCTTTGGTCACTCAGCACCTGCTCCCAGAAAGGGTTCAGTTGGAGCCATCTGCATGCCCAACCACCTGGGGACCTTTGGCAGAGACACCCACGCCAGCCATCCCCATCTCCCACCTATGCATCCACAGGCTCCTCCACCCAGAACTTGCCATTGCCTCTACTTATGCCTCCTGCTGCAGCATGGACTCCAGGTAGCCCAAGAGAGAGCCAGGCACCTGAGCCCCTCATACAGAGACCCCAGCAGCACATACAACAGATATGGTGCACAACCCAGTCCTCCTAACTCACAGCCTATTCCCTGGATGGATTCCTCCTGCCAGGACTACGGCAATTCCTTCTCTGGCTCTTCAATACCCACTGGATCTGACTGAGCCACCGAGGAGTCCAGCTGAGCTGGCACCCCCTTTGTTTTCCTGAGCAGGGCAGACCCAAGGGCCAGAGGCCTGGGGGCACATCCTGGCAGCACAGCCAACCCTCTGCATAACCCTGAGCAGCCTCCTGGTCCTCAGGCTCCTAGTCTGTATGCTGGGCACAATCATAGTGCCTGCACCAGGTGGTTGAGGGTTGGAGGACCCTATACAAGTCCAAAGGGCTCACGGTCACTCAGGCATGATCAGTCATCTCTTCTCTTCTGCATCTGCTCAGGGCTGAGCCAGGTAGGGCTTTGTGGGGGGTGAATCAGCCATGGTTGAGCGCTTCTACAGTTGGTGCCTGATGGGGTCTCAGATTATCGATCTCTGGCTTGGGGGCAGTCTCAGGCAGTGGCCCTGGGGGACACGGTATAGGACTTGCAGGCACTCTGAGCACCAGTTTTCTCTGCCATTTTGAGTTTCTACAAAGAGAACCATAACAGAATTAAGGACAAGGAAAACATTTTTGACAGTGTGTGAAACAGGCAGAAATATGTCTCACTTGACAGAAGATACCCTCGAGCAGAAATTAGTGGGTCCAACGAGGGGTGTCCACTGTTGGGGGCCAGGGAGAGGGTTGCACTTTTCACCCTTGATCTCCTGTCCCAGGGCCCATGTGGGGAGCAGATCTTCTCTATGGGCTCCCCTGCCATCCCACCAGGCCTCTCATCCTGGAAAGTGGTAGGTTCCTGGGGAGAGTCCTGCAGGGATAATATGCAACCTCCTCCACCTCTGTGGGGTGCTAGGTGTGTCTGCAAGCCCTACACTGGCTCAAGAAGCTTCTGAGGGTGTGCTTCTCAAGAACCAGAACCAGCCCAAGAAGGAACTCCAGTTAGTGGGAAGAGCACTCTTGAAGCTCAGGAGTCGCCATCCCCCTGTGGTGGGCAGGGCACGGCTGTTGCCATCATACATGCATCCCTGCACAGATCCACAGGTGGCCCAAATACCTCTCTGTTATTTCAACATCCTGTGCTGCCCTCATTGGGGCAACACCCATGGGTGGCCCCATTCAGACGGCACACACCACCAGGTTGGTATTCCATAGTGCTATCCACATGGCAGAACAGGCAGTTGTGGTGCCCCTTGGTAGCTTGCATGTGACTGTGACCCCTTCAGATGGGTGACTCAGGGCAGGGATGAGGGTTGGTGCCTGCCTGGGCCCAGGGAAGGTCAGGCAGGGAGCAGCCAGGGGGCTGTCATGGTCACATGGTCATACATCCTGTGGCCTGTGGGACATCCAAGTGAAGACCCAGGAGGTGCTATACCTGGGAAAGGCAGGCTTAGGGTATTAGGTCTTACACAGCACAAGTACAGGTAATTAGGGAAATTGAGAAAGGGAGGGGCTTGGGAGATGGAACTCTTAATTCAGAGACGCATAAGTGAAGAAGAGTAGCTGACATTCTTCTGTTATGTTGAAGGCTGGGTACAGTTACTGAAAGAAGAAGACAGTTTTGGGGAAGTCAGAGCTTGCAAAAGAATGTGTTTAAGAGGAGAGTCTGTTTTTGAGGCCTGTCATATATTACGAGGAAGGGGATTTCAAAGGCACTTCGCTTTCTCCCTTTGTGTGCTGAAGGTGGCAAGCTCAAGTGAAGGGAAAAGTGGGCAAGAATTGAAGGACCTGTCTGTGGGGGACACAGGAATTCTGGAAAGGGTTCCAGAAAACAAGGAATATTTAGGGAATCCCACAAAGAGGCCCACTTGAAGAACTCAGGGGAAAACAAGCCTACCAGTAGATCTTTGCCTGCCTCTTTTAATCAGATGCCCTTTAATCCAACCAAATGCATTAAAGTGTTTCTGAAATAGAAAGGCTTTTGTAAAGAACTTCAAGACTTTCTTTTGTTCACAGTGTCAGATGAGAACTCTAGGTTGGTTTCTCGAGGGCCCAGATTCGTCTTCAGGAGAAGTCAAAGTAAGTGTCTGCTCAGTTTAGCTTGAATGTGAATAGCAAGCCCTAAATCTCAAGTCTTATCATAGCAGAAACTGTTAGACAGACACAGATATGACCACAGTGTTCAGACTACTTTATTTCTCCCCTTACCTTTTTCTAAAAAGGAAGTGCTGTGGGTTAATGACTTAAAGAAATAAACACACCAAATGCCCCATGTCCTGTCTGACAGACATTTGTTGGAAGAGGCCCAGACTTCCAGATTTTTTTGTTCACATGTCAGATGAGAAAGGGGCCTCAGGGCCAGAAAGACAAAGTGTTGCCAGGCTGAAGTTATGCCCTAAATCTTCTCACCCTGGGCCCAGAACCCACTACAAAGTGTCGTCAGTGAAACCCAGCCAAGACAAGCAAAAAAGAGTAACTAATTGCCTTCTGGACCAAGGGAAAACATCATTCTCTCTTCCTCTCCCATCCCTTCCACCTTTCTTTCTCCTTTCCCTCTGCCTCTATTAAGTCTTCTCCTTGGCTTCCTCAGACAAGAGAATAAAGCATTCATAACACTCCCCCAACGCAACCCAGGAGGTTACTACCTAAGAGAAAGTTCTGTTCCCACATGTCCTATGTAGTGGGCATAAGTTTAGCCATCTAAATACTCCTGGGGTAGGAAATATGTTACTCAATTCCACACTGGCCTGGGGAAAGTGAGATTAGTAAAAACCCGCTCCCAAGGGTGCGATTCTGCACCCAGGAAGTGCAATCAGAGTTTTAAAACTAACAGACAATTCCACTCACATCATGGACTTTTATTAGGAAATCACCCTTTAAAACACATTTGCCTTTTTTTGCTGTGGGAATGAATTAAAAAGGAGGGTCACAGTGGTCTCTGTCAGAGCACCGGGGAGCCTGTGAGCGGTGGACTCGGTGCTCCTGTTCAGCTGTGACCCACAGCAGTGGCAGTGATGGGGACACCAGTGGACATACGCGACACGAGAAGACCCCAGAGCACACACATCTGCGCTGCGCGTACATAGTAATAAATACACAACTCCATTTGCTGTCGTCCGTGCCTCAAACAAGAGGAACCCAGAAGGGTAAAGAAAACCAAAAGTCTTTCTTTCCATTGGACCAAGGGAAAAACATCCCAAATTATCAAAACTCCTGTTACAAAACACTTTTTTTTAATCCATTATTAAAATAATAAATAACAAAATATATAAAAAATAAACTTGGTTGGAAGCATTTTCCAGCAATTATAACTAGTAAATGTGGTTACTCCAAAACTTCTGCTAAGAGCTTCCATTGGATTCATTCTTGTGGACCATAACAGCCCAGCCCTGCCCTCACCTGGGGAGGTCAAGGCCTCACGCTTGCCAAGAGCATCAAGGGAGATACTGATTTCCAGGCACCCTTTTGGATAAACCCACCCAGGGCCGCCCCAGGCTGCCAACTAGAAGTCACTGTGAGTTGGAAAACTCCACTGGGAGGGCAGGGCGAGGTAAACAATGAAGCCAAATCCAAGGTGTCCTGGGCACCCCAGAACAGCAAGATGGCTCCTTGAATGGCAAGGCCTACACCTGGATGCCCCTCACAGCCTGCTTGATGCTCTCCAGGAGGTCCTTATTCTCGGGGTTCTGGTAGCACTCCTGGTTGGAGTACATGTCGGTGAGAGTGCTCACGTAGGCGTCGAAATTCTGTTCACATATTGGCTCCTGGAGGACAGAACCAGTTTAGTGAGCCCTGCCCATGCAGTGGGCCCCACGGCTTTCAGAAGCCATGGAAATCAATGGTGGAACATCAAACTGATTTACCCACACTACCTGAGACGAGCCCACATGGACCAGCTGGCAGGTCCACCCTTGGGCTGAAACAACCGTGGGCATTTTGCTACAGATTAGTAAGCTCAGGAAGGCTGGAGACACTGTGGGCCTGCCCAAGCTGAGCACCTGTGTCAGGCCCTCCCGGCAGGACCCCAGAGCCAGAAAGGTACTCGCCCGCCTTGCCTTCCCCAGAGTGCTGGGGAGCAGCTACCCCCACTCAGCTGGGGTGCCCACAGGGCCTCATACTGCTTACCATGTGTGGAAGGCGGATGTTGGCAAGACTTTGGATGAGGGCCTGACTCAGGCCCGACAGCTCCAGAAACAGGGCTTCATTCTGCTCCTCAATGAGCTTGTTTTCCTCCTCAATGTGCTTCAGGCTCTTCTCCATGGAGGAGATCTGCACCAGAGAGAGATAGGAAATGCCTCCTGGCACGCACAGGGGCCCTGGGGATGGTGTCCCTCACGTCCTTCTGGGGGCACACCAGGAACAGAAGTTGTGCTACGTTTCACATCTCCCTGGTGACCCTGCCTCCTGGGTCCCTGGGTGGAGGAAGGGATGCAGTCACTGGGCCAGGGGCTATGTGGGGCCATGGCTCTCCATGCTGCCTCTGTCCTGCAGGGATGGGGATCTGAGACTCCAAAGCTCAAATACCAGCCACCATCTGACACACAGTCAGCTGCACCTTGCCTCTTTTTCCTCATCTCTAATGGGGATACCTCACCCACCTCACTTGGTGTCCGGTTGTATTTGGGTTTCCCCCACCAGAAAGACAACAAAGTGCTTTAATGAAGTTGTGGAGGCAAGCAAGGCAGGCAACTCTATCTACCTCTGCAGCTTCTAGCTGAGTGGAGCCGGCCAACGATTTCTGCAGTACGCCCTGGGAGCACCCTCGAGTCTCCAGCACACACTTTTTCTGTGTACCCAGCAGGGCACCAGGAGGGAGTCCCAGTCAGAAACCAAGAAGCTTCTCCCAGGGGAGCTCTCAGTGTTCCACACTGGAATCCCAGAGGTTTGGCGATGATAAGGCTGACAGTCGTGGGCAGTCCTGCCTGCTCTGAGCAGCTCAGGCTACCAGGTGAGTCTGAGAGTCCGCATAACCCTATACAGAGTACACAGCCAGTGTGTGGAAGCTGGGAAGCTTGCCCCAGAGCCTGGTCTGGAGAAGACGTGCTTGGGAGGCAGCCCCCAGCCTGAGTGTATCTCACAAAAGCCTCAGGCAGAGGCAAGATCACACAGTTTGTGTGACACATGGGACCATCCCCTGGGTGCTGAATGGTGAGCTGCCTTTAAGGAGCTGTGGGTGGGATCCAGTGCTTTCCTCCAACCACATGGCTCTGTGACCTGTGGCTGGGGAGCATCATGCTTTCATTACCTGGTGGCAAATCTTTGGCTTTAAAACACTGGAGTAGGCCAAGAAGGAACTAGTGGTTACCAAAGGGGAGGGCGGGTGGGGAGGGAGGGAGAAGGGGATTGTAGGGTATTATGTTTAGTACACGTGGTGTCGGGAATCACTGGGAAAACAGTGTAGCACAGAGAAGGCAAACAGTGAATCTGTGTCATCTTACTACACTGATGGACAGTGACGGAATTGGGGTATGAGTAGGGACTTGATAATATGGGTTAAGGTAGTAACGACATTGTTTTTTCATGTGAAACCTTCATAAGAGTATATATCAATAATACCTAATAAAAAAAAAACATTGGAGTAGGGGTTGAGAGCCTGTCTTTTCTTTGCTTGAGGCCCTTTGCAGAGCACACAACTCAAAACTCCTTGGAGGGGAAAGAGTTCTCAGAGCCCTTCCAAAAGGATGCTACTGAATAATCTGTCTGTAAGAAGGTGGGTATCAGCAAATAAACAGAAAGCAGAGGTGCTGTCCCAAGGACACTGACCCTGGAGGCTGCTTGGACTTGGAGAGGGGAAGGAGCAGGCAGGGACAGAGGGTGACGGCCACCAGCCATGAGTCTTGGTGCCCAGAGACAGCCCAACACTCCTCTGCCTCTCTTGCCTGTGAACGTGCGGAAGATCCTGCACAGCAGAATGAAAATCCTTCCTGATCTCCACCAGCTGATGCTATTTTTACACAGGCACTGAGTAATAGGAGGTCAGCGTAAAAGCCTGCTTGCCAGAGGAGGAAGCAGCAGCATAATAGGACAGGTGGAGCTCTGATACCCTGCACCGTGGACTCCATCTCCCCGTCTGTCCTCTCTGCTCTCAGATCCTGCAGGGCCTGGTCATCTCCTTGTCCCTTTGTCCCTCCAGCCATAGAGGGCATGGCTATGTGTGGCTGCTCCTGCTGTGCCCCAAGCTCTGCTCCAGCCGTCACTCGGCTGCTAAGGGCAAGGGCACGGTCTTGTTTTCAAAATAAGACCTTTACTGCTTTTTTCTGGTAACAAATGTTCATTTTGGGGAAATCAGAGAGACATGACGCATACACTTAAGGTAATTTGTAATCCTATCACTCACAACAGCAGCCCTTTCTGGGTCAGACACTTGTGCTAATTGCTTTCCTCTTACATCAACCGCACAGAGTTGATGCCTATTATTATCTCTGTGCTCTTGGTGAGGACGTCAAGGTACAGACTGGCTAAGAGGCCCCTTAGCTGATGTGTGGCTGTGCTGGGGTAAAATCCAGCTCCAGCCAGGCTCTTAGAATCCACAGCATGGTACTGCTCTTACTGACAGGACCACTGACCACAACGGGACCACAGCCAACAGCTCTGCAGAACTCCCAGCACTATGGCAGGGTCTGTACTGAGCATCCCTGAGCACTGGCCACCGTGGCCTTGACGAGGGGCTCACCTCTTTCTGCCCACAGAGGAGGAGACTGAGGATGGGAAGGACTCCCTCAGACTGGGAGGCAGGCAGGGTCTTGGTGTGGGGGCCAGCTGTGCAGGGACACCCACCTGGGACTGCAGCTGCGCCACAGCGGCCTCCATCTCTGAGTTGGACTCGTTCAGGTCGCGGATCTCCTGGTTCAGCTGTTTTATGTCCTCATCGTTTTCCAGCACTGTGCCGGAGAGAAACCTCGGTCATGGCTCTCAGCCTCAAGCCCAGCACCAAGTGGGGGTGCGGCAGAGGCCCACTTCCTAGGTGTAGGTAAGGCCCCTTCCCAAGCGGAGGCCCCGGCCTGGCTTCCTGTGGTGGGCAGGCCATAGCCCATATTTCATGCTGGGAGAGTCAGTCTTGGAGACCACCAGCCGTGTGTCTGTTGTTTGCCTCCTGGCCCTAGGTTGTAGGTGGGAAAACATAAACCTCTTTGGCAGGTATTGATTTGCTCAGATAAATAGGGAAGTTTTACCATTTGTGGCTGAATCTCCTCAGCTTCCCTCTTCATTGAGACTAAGTGAGTTCACAGCTCCACAAACCCTGAGAACATAGCTTCTGGTGCCAGCAGAGTTCTCCGATGCCAACACTCACGGACACCCAGGTCAGAGCCGGCACGGCCACCAAGGGCTGGGAGCCCGGCCAGGGCAACCCAAGGTTCAGAGCTGAAGTTGAGAGACCTGTCGGCTCCAGTCAAGGGGTCTGTCTCCACCATGACTCCCTCCAGGAGGAGCTTTGCCTCCCTACCGCCTTCCCATGAGGGCTGCTCACTCACCCAGGCCACAAAGACCACACGCTGGGATTGCCAGAGGGCATCCTTACCATCACTCGTCTTGAATTTTGTGCTAAGAACCTCATCCCCTGAGACTTTTCCTTTTTTTCCAGCAAAGGTTGCTCTGGGACATCCAGACAAGCTGAAAGCAGAGGTCACACATTAAAAACCAGTCCAAGGTCACACACCACACAGGTCATCCAAGGTCGCAGACACCAAGGGCCAGTCTGAGGTCACACATCATAGTGAAGCCAAGTCCTCCCTGGCTGGCAGCCTGGTAGGATCCTGGTTCAGAACCTTCTAGTTCATCTCCTTTTGCCCCTGCTCCCCAGCTCCAGGACCCCCAACTCCCTCACTCCTTGTCCAGCAGCCCGGGCCATTCTCAGCTCGGCCACTGCCCTAAAGGCTTGTCCCCAGAAGGCTTGGTGCAAACTCCTGACCTCCTTCTCTCTGCTGCTGTCTTCCTCAAAACACTCACATCCTTTGCCATGCTAGGTATTTCACTTATTTGTATACAGTCTGTCTGCCCACCTGCACTGCCCCAGTCAATTCAAGGAAGGCCAGTTATCACTCTTGTCTGCTCTACCTCCAGAGCCTGGTACTCAGTGGACTCTCAGTAAAGGTTTGTGGAATGAATGAGTTAATCAATCTTGTAGGTGGAGAGACAGGAGCAAAAAAAAGAAAAAGAAGGTTTCTGGTAGAACCAGGTGGTGACCTGGTGCCCCTTGGACATCCCTTTGGCTGCCTGGCACAGAAAATCAGAGGCAAGGGTCCCCAGCCCTGGGGCAACTGCTGGAGGGCAGATGAGAGCCAGCAGGTACTGTCTGGGCCCAAACCCAGACAGAGAGGGGTCTTCTCACCAGGCCCCATGCAAAGTAGGCAGAGGCCTGGACCCAGAATTCAAAAGAAGAGACTCCAGAGGGCAGGGCAAGGCATGAGGTATGACAGACAAAGCTTTTCATGAGAAGCCAGCAGCCCATTCAGAGAAAGTCCCACCAAACACAGGCCTGTGCTCACTCTCACTGGAGGGACTCCATCAGGATGTGGAAAGGAGGTTTACGACAATAGCACATGGGGTGACAAATGCCACAAATATGAGCACCTGGTTCCAACAGACTTTCTAGGGCCGCCCCCAGTCGGCTACCAATTTGGGCCTTGCTTTTCCCTTCAGAAACTACAGATCACACCTGATTCTTAGCCTGGCCCTCCCTGGGGAGCCTTGCCCACAGCCCCAAAGCTGTGGTCCCAGATGGATTCACGGAAAGGGCAGGATGTGGGGACGGCTACCTCCGGTGAGTGAGGAAGCTCCCGTTGGCATGGCCAGAGCCATCACAGCCTGGAGTGGGGCAGGTGGGCCCCTCGTTCTTCAGTGACTTCCAGGAGAACGGCGAGCCATTAAGGGAACCTTCCTTCTGCCTCCGGGCAGCCAGAGGGCAGCCAGATGCACTTCTGTGAGAGGCATATTTGCCACTGATGTGACCAAGCCCCACACAGCCTGGAACTGGACACCTGGGCACAAAGAAGTCAGAGTTGAGCACTTGGTGCCAGAGGTGGGGGAAGTGAGCCCAGAGACCCAACCAAACTGGACATGGAGCTCTGCTGGGGGCTCCTGGATAAGCTCCCACTGCTAGAGCAAATCCTGGAAACTCGGGGAAGGACCTGGGCCTCTGACTGGAGGCCAAGGCAGCAGCGGTCATGTTCCCTCTGCACCCTGGGCCTCACACCACTACATAGCCTGAGAGTCAGCAGCCACCTTCCCCCCGCGTCCCCAGCAGGATCCCAGGAACCCTGGGCCCTGGGGCTGCCTCTCAGAGGCCCCTGGGTCTATGCTGAGACCTTGGGCTGGCGTCACTCGTTTATCACCCCAGCAATGTGGAATGAATGTATGGGCTGAAGCCACCCAGAAGCCACTTGTTGGAGACTTGCACCAAGCATGAGGCCTGGAGGGTCTGGGGGTCACAGGAAGTCACAGGTGCGCCTTGAGCCTGGGAGCTTGGAGGCAGCAGGGGCCCTGTCTCCCCACAGGTTCCAGGATGAGGCTGATGGTATCATGATGCCCATGGGTGTCCCAGAAGGAAGAATCCAAGGCCCCAGAGCTCATGCGGCAAAGACGACCTGGACGCCCGCAGTGACAGCCTCCCAGGGCCGCCTTGGATGGCGTTTTCCTTTGCTCCGGTTGTTCGACAGCATCTCTTTGGAAGTAACAAATGCCCAGAACAGGTGAGGTGACCTGAAAAGGCGCACCAGGACTCCCCTCACACTGCCACTGGAGTCCACGCAGTCCCAGGATGATGCAGACGAGGCCTAGGGTCATCACCGCCCTCAGGAGGGATCTGACCAGGACCTCCCTGTGGTGCCTACCAGCATTTCAGGGTTCTGGGATCTGAGGTCAGGGTCACCTGGGAACAAGCGCCTGACCCAGGATAAGTTCTTCCATCTTCAAGCTCTCAGTGTTCTCCCTCAAACAAATGATTCACTAACTTGCCAACTGCCACCCACTTTCTTTGTGCGCAGACCCACAAACACACCAGACACAGCAGGGACATGCAGCCCAGTTTACAGAGAGGGCCTCGGGATGCAGAGAACTCAGAGGAAAGGAGCCCTGGGGAGGACAAGGGCTGGGCTGGGGCCAGGGCCACGTTGCCCAGTGTCAAGGTCATCCCAGGCTCAGTGCCTCACTCCGGGGGTGGCCACAACGGACACTCCTTGACGGGGACCTGTCCTCATTTGTCCCCCTCACTTGGCTCCTGTTGCTTTCTTATGCATCCCACCACTCGAGCCTCAGACATGAGCAGTATCTGCTGACTTGGCCCAAGGTCACCTGAGCCACGAGCCCAGACAAGAGACACTGCCAGGGGCCCCTCTATGGGGTTTAGGGAGGTTGCATTCTTTGTCAGCCCCCAAAACCTGGACACCTCCTAGCTGTGGGGCTCCAGGGGACAGCTGGGTCAGGCGCTTGAGATGACAGTAAGGCCCTGACATCACAAGATCAAGAGGCTAAATGAGAGATGTTTCTTCACAGTTACAACACACAGTTTAAAGTCTTCTTTCCCACTTTCTTTGCAAAACCCTAACATTCCTTTATGTTAGGAGTTTATGGCCAGTTATTTGGTTGTCTCCAAAGGGATTTACCACAAACTGCTGATGTGACTTAATCTCAAACTGTGTAGACACAAGATGCCATAAAAGGGATCTTCTTCCAGCAGCCCCTCCAGAATCACACCAAGGCATGCTAATGAATCCCATCACTGATGCACCTATTAAAGTTTCTGCTACAGTCTGCCCTTATTTAAAGATGCTAGTCAATTATAAATAGGGTTAAAGTGTATGGCTATGGAGGATGTATGGCCTCTATGACATGGAGGTTCCCCTTCTTGCTGTGGAGCCATTAGGAACTTTGTCCTGTGAATGCTGCACTGTTTCTAAGTCACATTTTCCACTTTGCTGCAGAGATTATTTTAAAAGCAAAGTTGACAGCACATTAGGAGGAGGAAAACCACTTTTACCAGTTACCTTGAAAAATGCTGATCTTGATTTTAATCATTTGCAAATGCAGCACAATCCGCTTATAACATCCCTACCAGCAGGATCCTTCCAAATCCCAAAGAGCACTGCATCTATATGATCACAGGCAAATCCCTGGATTCTCAGAGGGAATGATACTCTTAAGCCACGCTCACATTTAGCAGGCAGCCTTCACCATACCAACATATTTTTGCACTGTTGATTTAGCATTATTGTTTTATTGCAAAAATTAAATAAACAAACAAGCCACAGCCTTATTACACCAAATGGCTAGTGGGGCCATCCCCTTTGGTGCTGGTCAATGGGGCCCCTCCTCCGGGGCCGAGCAGATGTTTGGCACAGTGTGGGTGAGCACCCAAGAGGAGGAAGCTACCTTGGACCGGGTGGCTCCCTCGGCAGGAGTGAGCATCTGGCTGCTCTTGGCTTGTGGGCAGCACACAGAGGGCAGATTTGCTTCCTATAGGCCTGCTAGGCCCTGCTCTGACCAAGACAGCCACCCACTAGGTTCTGGCCACCGGGCAGCCACAACCAGTCCTTCCCACTCCCCACCTGCCAGGGGACCCATTGCCTGCTATGCCTGGTGTGAGCACTGAAAGTCCTGGGAAAACTGGACAGTGGGTCACCCTGTTTGCATCTGTGGCACAGCCTTTGCCCCCACTAGCAAGTTCCCTTCTGGATAAACTTTCAGTGACTAAAGCCCCCCGCCACCTATGGCCACCCCTGAGTGGGGCACTCACAGGGTCAGAGTTCACACACAAGCCCTCTGATGACGTGTCAGCCATCCCCAGTGAGAAGGTCAGTGGAGGGCCTCAGAATGTCCTCCTTGAAGGGAGGGTGCAGGATGTCCTCTCTCCCCACCATGGCAGCATCCAGACCCCAGTTCTGGGTGACCCCCCTGGACTCCCTCACTTCACACCAGCTCCCTGGCAAGGTGTATGAGAGAGGGTGCAGACACGGACAGCTCAAGACCCACCATCTTCCTGACCATCCTCTCCTCAGCTCCCACATGTGACTGTTTCCATCAGGCCAGAGTCGCGCAGACTGCAGTGCCCATGAATGCTCGATGGGGCTGCCGCAGACCCTGAACCCATGCCCAGGTGGCCTCTCAGATCTGACCTCTGACCTCTCCAGCACTCCCAGACCTGAGAGGCCCAGGAAGGCAGGTGCCTGCGATGCCCTCAATCCAACACATATGGCTCATGCCCTTGTGGGCATCCACATGCATAGTAGAACCTTCTGTAAAAATGGATATTGTCAGTGATCAGCTGTTCTAAGGAAATGAGATTCTAGAAGGAGCTTTAAAACATTATAAAATACAGGAAAAGAACAGTTCTACAAACTAATGCAAGGGGCCAGCAGGACCCCGACTCACTTCATCAGCTCGGGGTCCTCCTTGTCATCCTTTGTGGGCGTCACCTTCGCTCCACTTTTCTTGGCACGAGGGCAGCCGGACAAGCTAGTTTTGAAAGTGGAAAAAAATGCCACCATGGTCCCAGAACAGCAGCTTTTCACACCCATGGGCCCCATGCTCCCCTCAGGTTCTGTGACCAGCAATCCAGTGGATCCCAGTTCCAAGGAACCTTCCAGCAGCGAGCCCTCCACTGGGCAGGAAGTATTACCAGGAGGTCCTAGCTCTGACTGCAGGGGCAACCTGAGCAGGCTTTGGGAACATCAACATTTCAGATTAAAGAGATGGCACGGGCTCTAGTTGCTGGCAATGTTAATCTCTTATTTGGAGCTTTAGAACTTCATCTAAGAAGAGACACCCCACCTCCACCGCCTGGCACCCCAGGTGTGGCAGGCTCACCTCCGGTGCGATGCGTAGTTCCCCGTTATGTGGCCAGAGCCGTCACAGCCAGGCGTGGGGCACCTGTGGAGGACAGCGGAGCTGGGACTAGACGTGTGGCCACGAAGGATGCCCTCTGTGCTCCACCGGTGTGGACCCCCTGGTGGGCCCCCACCTCCCAGCACTGAGGTCACATCCTGGCCACAGCTGCCACAAACTCCAGGCTTCAGAATTTTACCACCCAGTCTCCCCAAGGGGCCTAGAAAGATCAAGAGGAGAGGACATTTCCACTGCAGAGATTATGGGCTCCTGACTTGGCCTTCTGTAGGGTTTTAGGCTGGACTAGAAGGTTCCAGAACATATATGGGCCTTAAGTTTAAACATGAGTGCTCAGGAAGGCAAACGTAATACCTAAGAAGGGTTCATATTCCTCAACTTCATTGGGAGAAAGAGGGCTTGTTCTCATGGAGCGCTACCACCATCATGAACAAATGAACAGGTGTTTGGCCCACCATCCACACCTAGAGGTGGGATTCTTAGCAAGTGCAGAATCCACACAGCCAGAGGCTTTGAGGAGTGGCAGGCAACGGCAGAGAATAAGGAGGGGAGACATGAAACATAGCCCACTTTATGCACCCAAAGAGTTGTCTAACATATGACAAACATATGTTAGAAGGTAAGAATTCCACTTTAATATATGAGCATGGACTTTTTTGTAAGTTTTTTTTCCCTGAATGTCCATTGAGGAAAAATGAGTGTGTTCCTGCTGGTGTCAGGGTGGGGAGTCCACCTGATTCTGCTGGTGGGTCTCTACATGGGTGCACGGGAAGCCCCTCTGCAGTGGGCCTACCATGTCACACCTGGTCCCCAGTGAGGGGGAAGCTCTGACCCCAAGGGACCTGGCAGGACCTTGGAGGGTGCATCCAGAAAGCCTGTTTTCTACTATTTCTGGCTTAACCAACGTGTCTGGTTTAGCCAACATCCTCACATGGAGAAAGAACCAGGAGAGCCAAGGCCATTCCTGAATACAAATGTGGCCCAGAGGGTCGTGGGACCAGCCCCAGATGGAGCAGGACAAGGTCTTTGCCTCTCAGTCAGAAGCGGGCTCCATGGCACTCAGGCCCTGCGCTGAGCCAGAGGCCCCTCCTCAGCATCCTGCTCCCCGACACACACAGTGTCCACGTCTGGGGCAGGACAGAGGAAGCCGGTGCAGCCCAAAGACTCCCTGCAGCTTCTGGGTCACCTCCCAGACCTCAGCAGGTCATCACTGCCTGATCCCCATCAGAGAAACCTCAAAGGTGGCATGGCAACCAACATAAGGGGCCCGATGCCCAGGGGTCCTCTGATCCCCCCACACCCAGCTCCTTCTCCAGTCCCTGAGGACTTTCTTGAGCACCCCCTCATTCCTGCCATGCATGGGACACCTCCTTGGCCTGTCAGTCAGCCAACCTGTAAAATCACCCTCTTGTCAGGTTTTGGGTTAACTCAAACTCCGCTGAGGTTATGATGGCTCCTGTCCCAATCATGTGCACAGCATTTAAACCCACCCAAGTCTGGGACAGGGAAGTTTTTACATTTTAAGTGAAACCACCCACCACCTCCATCTAGCTAGGCTTCTCCCTTTCAAACAAACTCACAGCTGCTGGAACACACCTGCTCTGGCACTTTGTGTCTACACTGTCCAGGTCCAGGGTATGAGCTGCTCAGGACAGCCCCTGGGGACTGAGCAGTAAGCACAGCTCCGTGCGGAGGCCAAGGCGCCTGCAATGCCCACTGTCCCCTCCTCAACTCGGGGCGCCCTGCTGAACACTCCTGTGGCCAGCCCAGTTAAAGCCCGCTTCCTGCTCTCTGGCAGGCTGAATGCAAAAAGTGAGCATAGCGCTTCTCCTTCCTGGGTTTGCAGCTGCTCAGGGGGCCGCCTGGGGCTCCACTCCTTCTCAGCTTTAAGGAGATGTGTGACAGAACTCAGAGGCTCACGCTGCACATGGTGGCAAGGGTGGCATGGCCCCTGGTGGCCCTGGGCCTCATGGCTATAAATACAGCTCTGGGCCATGGGTGGCACCCAACAAGGTACACCCCACCAGCACCTGTGAATGAGTCTGGGGAGTGAAGAACATTGACTAGGTGAGAACACATGCCTGGGCAGTCCCCACCAGGCCCCAGCACAGGCGGGACTCCATCCCCAGGGTGCCACTGAGGCACATCTCCTCCAGGCAGGTGGGGCCATCCTGCACTCCTCGTTAGCCTGATTCAATTCAATTGATACGGCTTTTCACAAGAGTTGTATCCAAGACAGAATGGTGTTCATGCAATGGGAGAAGCAGGAATCTCTCTGGGCCAGCTGTGTAAGCCACTCCCACAGGTCAGCTGCAGGAACCCTCCGACCATCTGCTTCTGAGTAAGTTGTGTGTCTGCACAGGAGGATGACCCGTGTCTAAGGGATGTACTACAGCTAGATGGTGCCCACAAGCTCTGCCTCTGAGCCTCATTGCTGTTCGTTGGGGGGACCATTTCCCCATCATTCCCTTGCAGGGTATGTGGCTGTACCGCCACTCCCAGCACCCAGAATAGGTGCCCAAGACCGCTGTGTCCCAAGCCCCTGAAAAGAATGGGCACATGGGAGAGAAGAGCAAAGACCCTTGGGATTTGATTTGATTTGATTAAAACTCTGAAAACACATCATCAGAGACAGCTGCTGCACGCTAGTGTCGATAGGGAGGCTGCCAAGAGAGCTCACTTCACAAGACAGTGACATAGGTGTCTTTGCCCCCTTGGGGACAGGCCTCCTTCATCCATTGCTGCCACAAGACTGGTCAGGAGCAGCCCAAGCCAGACATTCAATAGACAGCAGGAGGGAGAGGGAGAGGGGAGCGTTGGCATGCTAGGCACAAGGTGAAGGCCAGCCTATATCCATCCCAAGCCCAGGCAAGGAGTGGGATCCACAGAAAGACTCCCGAGGGGAGAGAAGAGCTTTAGAGGGAGTTAGTGGCACCTTGGACACCATCCCAGACCTTGCCAAGGCTGGATGAGTGACTTGTTTCCACACTGGGAAGACTTTCTGTTGCTATTTCTAAACAAGGTTTGGGTTACAGTTCTCCACACATTTGGGAGGCACTAGCCCCCCCACCCCAGATGGCCATATTTCGGGGCCCAGACCATTCCCACCTTTTCCTTCCAGCAGCCCTGAGCACCTGCTCTGCAGAAAGCAAGGTCTACATCTAGAGTTCTAAATTAAGCCAGGCCCTCAAGCTGGAAAACCATGAAAATTCATCATAATTAAAAAGCAGGTAGAATTGGAAAAGGAAATAGGAGAGAGGAACATGAGAAAGACGGAAGGAGGACAGAGGGAGGGAAGAGGGGAGAGGAGGATGAGTGGCTCCTAAGCCTGCAGGCTGACTGTGTGCCGGGGCTCTGGGGCTGGACACCGTGAAGGAACCTGCCGTGCGGGCTGAGCCTCAGAGAACGCCGTGCTGAAGCTAACAATGGCTGTGACTGCAGGTACTTTGGTAACAACAGCTCCTGGCTGCTGGGACCCGATGGGCTTACCAGAGCAACAGAGAGAAGGCTGGCAGGCCAGGGGTGCTCTGGGAGGTCAGAAGCTTTCTGCCCCGTTACTGAATCAGCCCAGACCCCTGTAAGCCTTCAGCAATACCAGCTCATCTTGGAGGCACCAGGGCCCTGGCTCCTGTCTGGCCCCAGAACAGAATAAGCCAGGGAAACTCGGCCTGGATTCCAGGCTCCCCAGCACAGGGGCCTGAGGAAGGGGGAACCACTCCTGGAAAGGGGTGACCTGAGGAGACACAAGTGAACCTCCCTCCTCAGCCTCGGCTCAGCCCTGGAGCCCAGCACCAGTGCCATGCAGCTCAGGGCTACGTCAGCCGTGATGCCACCACTCAGCTGAAGGCATAAAAACCAAAGGCTCTGCCAGGCCCTAACTCTAGCCCCAAGAGGCACTGATGCCTTGCATCTCATTTGAGCAGGACTGTCAAGGAGGTCAGCCAGCACCAACAGGGCCTGCCCTACCTGTGTGTTAGGGGCAGGGAGGAACAGGAGCAGAAAGGAGGCTCAGCGAAGAAGAGCTGAGCATGGAGGAGAGGCATATCTGGGAGGGCACCAGGAGCCCAGACAGAAGCAGCTGGAAAGGGTTGCAGGAGAAGGGAAGGGCAAAGAGGTCTCTCTCTCAGCGGCAGCAACAACCTCATTTAGCAAGAGCTGCGCAGCCTCAGCCCTCTGGGCCATGACGAGATGTACAAGCCAAGGCCAGTACTGGCCTCCTCCCACATCTCAAGGGCAGTGAGGGAAGCAGGCCCAGACAACTGTGAGAGGTCCTCAGGAGAAGGAGAGGGTGGGCTGGACCATCAGGTGCTCCCTTCTCGGTCTTCAACCCAAGGAAAGGCTGGCAGGGCTGAGGGTGGCATGGGAGCCGGAGAGAGCAGGCAGACAGCGGCACTCAGCAGGGGGACACAGGCAGCAGCGGCCCCAGCCAAGCAGAATCGGCTCCCATGGCCCTGCCTCTCTGTCCCATCCCAGTGGGCAGGGCCAGCCTAGGGCTGGAGCCCTGGGGAAGGCCAATTTGGCTAGAACCTCATGGAAGAGAGAGCAGAGCAAGGGAGCCGCCCAAGATATGGGAGGCCAGGAGGGCAGACATACTTGAGGTCAGCAGAATGGGCAGCCATGAGGTTTCTGAGGCTCTTGTCAGCAAGAGGGCAACCAGAGAGGCTGAAAGAGAAGAGATCGGGTAAGCCAGAGAGGGAGGCAGAGGCGGAGAGGAGAAGGCCCACCACGCAGCGCCCAGGCCAGACCCAAGAGGGGCACGAACCTGCGGTGGGAGGCATAGTTCCCGGTGATGTGCCCACTGCCGTCACAGCCGGGGGTAGGACAGCTGGACAAAGGAAAAAGAGTGTCAGAACAGGGAGTAGGCTCACCTACCAGTTCTGCTGCCGGGGAGCCTTCTCGAGGAGGAAGGCTGGCACCTGCTCTGGCTGACCCACAAGCCAAAGGGTGACTCCCCCTCATCCTCAGAGCACAGTCCTCGCCGGCAAATTCCTCCCACAAAATTTAACTCAAGAAGGAGAAAGGAGCCAAGCTAAAGCTCAACTTGAGGTTAGGATGCCTCTGAAGCGCACAGGCTGTGTGTGCACACGTGCGCAAGCCTGTGAACATGCAGGCAGGGGGCTCCTTCCTGAACGGCATGGCCTTCCCTGGGGACAAGACCCCAGACCAGAGCCTGGATCTGGCCATGCTGGGGACAGAGTAGGAGGAAGCTGGTGGGGTTCAGAGCAAGGAGAAGAGGAACTCCAGAAACAAACTCTGAGCACAGGCGAGGCTGGTCCCCTGTGGTGCAGGTGCCAGGCATGGACCCTCCAGGAGAGGTGGTTCTCAGTGGGGCCTGACCAGAGGCCATGGGAAGGCTCACATCTACCTACAACTGCCTCACTCCCTACTGACATCTGGTTAAACCCTATGAAGAATAGCTCCAAGGAGCCGTTGGGCCACCACAGCTGAAGGCGCCAAGTCCTGAGGCACAGGACACATCAGGCCTGGGTGCTGTGAGCTCGTGCAGAGGGTCCACTCCCTTCACCCTTTGTCCTGCTCTGCAGGCCAGAGCAGGGGCTCTTCCTCATTCCCAATCATTTTTTAGAAGATCGTGTCAGACACCAGTGCAGTGTGGAGGTGACGGAACCAGGTGATCTGTCCCCACTGCTTGGCTTGAGGGTTCAAGTGAAGGAATCCCAATCTCTGTCCACCAAGGCAGTCAGGCCAGGAGAATAGTCAGAGCTGGGCAGGGGCAGGGGGAGGCCCGAAGAGCAGACCCAGTCGTCTGGGCTCAGATCGTGGCATGCTTCTTTCCAGAGCACAGAGGTTTTCTGAAGAGTCCTGTCAGCCCAGGTGGAGACTTACGTGAGCAGCTCCTTCTTTATGTCCTTGGAGAGAAACTTCAGCTTAAAGTTGGTCAGGGTGACTTCCCCAGGGTACTTCCGCTCCTCAAAATTCTCTTCCGACACTTCCTGGTCATCTGCTTCAGAAGAAGCAAAAGAATGGGCTGCTGGCTCTGACTGCAAAAAACCAGCAGGGAGATGTTTTAACCAGCTGGCGGGGGCCGGGTGCCCAACCCAGGGCCTGAGGGAGAGGGACACTTCAGAACAGTGTCCACAGAGGCATTTTCTGGAGTTTCCTGTCTTCTGGATGGGGGAGGAAGACTTACCCCCCAAGACACAGAAGACAGCACACCGAGGGGCTGGAGTGCCACCCCGCCACCCCCCATCCCCGCAGTCAGAGCTCCAGAGCGGCTCCAGGAGGAAGGCATGTACAGCTCCTGAAACCTTCCACGTGGCACATGGGTTGCCTCCACCTAACGGCCACTGGGTGACCACCTTCTAAACATGAGAGCCTACAGGAAATGCAGCTCCTTGGAGCTACAGATGGCATTCAGTAGGCAGTAGGCACTAAAAAAGTGTATTAAAGTACCATGGCCTTCATAAGATTGTGTATCAAAGATACTTTAATAAAAATTTTAAAATGTTTTAAAAATGCTATGGCACAGAGTAAATAAGGTACAAAGTATGATAAAAATAATCACAGTGACCTTGTGACCCTGTCCAGCGCTATGCCTTGACCACAGCAGGCACTTAATAAGTGCTCTGAACTCCTACAGCAGGCCTGGAGGTGTTCAATCATCACCCAAGAGCAGAATGCTGAGAACAGAGGAGTGAATAAAGACAGCCCCTGTCCTTGACGCAGGTTGGCGGCGGGAGGGCCGGTTTCCACAAGAGGTGAGAAGGTGAACACCCTGCAGGTGAATCTATCTGTAAGAGGCCTTCTGTGTGGCGTGCTCATGGTTCGAATCCCAATGCTGGCACTTGTATGTCCCACACAAGAGGTGTTCAACCTCTTGGGAGCAGGTGCAACGCTTTTAAACGTGAGATAATAGCAGCCCCTGGCAGGACTTCTGGAGATCAAATGGGGAAATCCCTGTGAAGATGGCACCTACATAATTGCTAGGGATCTCGTCAGTGTGTGGGCGCTACTATTATTGAACAAGAAAGTGACTCATTCCCCTGAGCAAGTTGGATGGAGCTCAGGATAAAGGGGCAGGGGGAGCATGGGAGCAGGCTTCAGTGGTGGGGACCTCAGGACCTCTGAGACCTGACTCAGTCCACAGACAGGATAGTGACAGTCTCGGAGGGGATAAAGATGCTCACAGGGTGTATGAGTGGAGAAGCGGAGGGGCAAGGCAGCCCAGGGAGACCAGCCTGAGCTGGGGATGGAGGAAAGGGGCGGGGGAGGGGCTGAGGGAGGGCTGAGGAGGCAGGGATGGGCAGCCAGGGTGAGGGATGTCTGGAAGCAGGACTGGAAAGAGGATGAGAGCAGACAGGAGGCACTGAGGTGGTGACCCTGGTCCCCAGAGGAGAGCCCCACCCTGCCTCAGACTGAGATCCCACCAACCAGGGAGAAAGCCACCCATGCAGCCCCAGGCAGACCTCTCAGGCCAACTCCCTCTACTGGGGTGCAGTCTGAGACGGGCACCTCTTCTGGGGCCTGACACCAAGCTGCAGCCATGTGACTGAGCCAAGTGATCTCAGCCTGGGTCCCAGTCTGCTCCTCTATAAAGGGGGGAACCTGGCTCACAGGGAGGTGGCAATTCTCAGAGAAGAATCCTGCCTGCCCCTACCTCCTCCTCCACAGGGACCTGCCCACTGCTCTCCTGGGACTGGGGGTGCTGGCAAGGGGAGGAAGAGGAGGCAGGGTCCTACAGGCCTTCCCACAATGTGCAGAGGCTGCCCAGAGCCTGTGCCATCCTCAGAGCTGAAAGTGCTCTTCTTTGGGGAAAAGCCTCAGTCAGCCCCCATTTGAAGTGGGTGGAATGACTGTAAAGGGGATGCCCACTGTCCCCAGACTACAGACACCTGCTTGTCGCTCTTCACCAGGCGGTGCTGGTCTTGGGACTTGGGCCACTGTCCACCCTGGGGGCTCGAGGCCAGGAGTTTTCTCTTGCCTCTGTCCAAGGAGCCAGGTGGCCTGGAGTGCCCTGGGGACAGCAAGGAGGGACTGCTGCCAGAGTTCAGGGTGTCCCTATCTGGACAGCAGGTTGGTGGGAGGCCCACAAAACCAGGGAATTCAGAGCTGTTTCTAAATCATCCCCTGTGAGATGTGAAAGAAACCCTTCTCCCTACTATGCTCAGAGAGCCCACATTGGTGCTGACCACCGTCCCTGTGGAGGAGAGAAGGCCACCTCTGTCTTGAATAGGACAGGCCACAGCATAGCCTGAGGGTGAAAACCCCTCCAGGAGGGCAGGCAGGGCCCTAGATGCCTGGAGGGTCCACAGCCCTGTGTGAAAAGGGGCAGGACCCCCTCCAGAGTAGGAGGCACATTCACATCAGTCCTCAGGCAAGGCAGGCTGACCTGAGGCAGGCTGGGCCATAGCCCCTGCCCCCGTGGCTGCCTCAGCCTAGCACCCACCTCCTCGGGCTCCTCCTCTCGCTGGCGGCTGGGCTTGGTGTAGTCCAGAGGCCGGTCCCACTCATCCTGGTGGGAGGCTGGACCCAACTGCGAGGTGGTCACGGAGCTGCTGGTGGCACTAGTGCTGCCCTGGCGCTGGGAGGCCTCGGGTGACCTCACTCCTGGACTGCTGCTGGGGAAAGCACCATCCCGCTTGCGGTGTTTGTGCATACTCAGGTCCAGGGTCCCATTTTCATCCACCTCGATGTCCATGGCCTGCAATTGCACAGGGGATGTCTGTGATTCTACCCCTCCCCATGAGAGCCTTCTGGTGCATTAAATCAGCACTGCAGAAAGCCCAGAACTGTGCTCCCTGGGAAGGAAAGGAAGCCAAATAGGAACAGAAAAGTCTCTGAGAGGAAAGAGTCCTGACTTGCCACTTCCTGAAACTCACACGGAGGAGACTCTCTTCCAGTCTCCCAACACAAGAGCAGCACACACAGTAGAAGGCCACAGTCAGACAAGAAACGTGCACAATGAACAGACTCGGGGGCACACAGGGTGACACATGATACCACCCTCAGACTCAGGGAAACAGTGGAGTACACACACGTGCACACCATTTGGTGCCCCTTAGACACAGCATGCAGCGGTCTCACAGGGGATTCACCCAACATCTCTGGTCATAGCAGGTCATGGCCAGGAGGGAGAAAAGGTAAGAACGGTAATCACCAAGGCAACCCTGGGGGCTGGTGCGCACATCTGTGCAGGCAGCATGTGGTCCTGACTGTAAATTCCACCAACCCACCTCTACCTCAGAAGGGGCTCCTTGCAAGGGACACGCCAACCTTGCTGGGTAGGTCCTGTGGCTTCGTGCTGAGGTTCTCAGGCATTTCCCAGCATCGTGTGGAGAGGTTCAGGATGGCGGTGGCGGCCATATGTGCAGCCTCGGCGTCGTGCGTGTAGTCGAAGCCTGCAGAAGAGGATGAAGTGCAGGGGCTGTGCCTGTGGGAAGAGGCCTTTGGGAAAGGTCTGGCTGCAAAAAGGGAATAACACCAGACTGTATACAACTGGACCGAGAGTAGCCACATAGACATATCAGGGGTCTTTGGGATGGCTGGGAGCACCCCAGGCAGCTACATGGAAAGTGGGTTTGGGGCCAGGCCATTCAACCTGCTCACATGTGCCCATACCCCACTCCCACTTGCCCTCTTGTAGGGTACTGAGGATGCTCTTTGGCTTGACCAAAATTTGGGCAGAAAGAGCAAAACCTTCCAAAGATATTCCAGCATCCCTGCTATTTCAAACAAAAACAAGTTTTCAGCAAGTGTTATTAAGAAACTAAAGAACTCTGCAAATGATAGGATGCGAGCTTGGAATATCGCTCAAGTGGGGAAGTTTTGTCACAACACCCCAAAAGGCTGATATCACCAGTAAACTTCCAGATATACAGAAAGCTCCTTGTGAGTGGGTGCCTGTCGGTGAAGGCTTGAAGCCCAGCGCTAACTAGTGCGAGAGTAGTTTGGACTCCAGCTGGCAACTGCATCAACCAGTATCTTCATTCCTGACTTGGCAGCTATCACCGGGTGCCGGTGCAGCTGGGGCAGATGGCAGCCCCTGGGAGAGGCCGGCTCCAGCCTCATGTGCGCACCGCAGGCGCTTTTCCCTTTCATATGATTTCCAGGGATGAGGGGCTTGCAACCCACAAATTAGTGCAATTAACTAACCAGAAAAGACAGGAAGGATTGTGTTCTTGAAGGTTTCTAGGAATGAACTTTGTTAGTACAAGTACCCAGAAAATTTGTTGCTGTTATACAAATATTACATAGTCATATAAGACCTGCAAGAAGACAAACAGCTTCTTCTGTCAGGGAGCCTTGGCTCAGTCTGGCCGTGGTCTGACCCTCCCCAGGGACCCCCAGGGGCTGCGTAAGAATAAGGTTGCTGGAAGAGGACAGCCACCAGAGGGAGTACTCTCACGCCAGACGCGCGGCCTTTGGCCCCAGACAACATAAAAGGCCTGGGTTTTGTTTCACAAACAGTGAGATACATCAAGTTTGTCAGTGAACATGGAGGTGGCAATGTGGATGAGGTGCACTCAGGGAAAGCGGCCATGGTAGACACTGGACAGCTCGGTCCTGGGCTTGCCTCCAGTCCTCTCCCATCATCCCCCCAGGGCAGAGACTTCCTACATGCTCCTGGCAAGTGGTCCCTCCTCCACTGCCCTGCGAACCCTACACCTTCCAGAAGTGGTTCTCCCCAACTTACATTTAAAGGCTTTAGGTGAGGTTTCGCTGGTCTGAATCTTTGGGGCAAGCATTCGTTTGCCAAAAACCTGAGCATCAAAACTTGCGTAGTCAAAGGTGACCTTGGAGAACTTCTCCAGCTCCTTGGCCAAGTTGGCCCTGGGTGTGGTGGGGGCCACACTCGGCCGGTAGCTTCCGTACGGAGGGACCTCAAGCTGCTTCACGAAGCACATGGGCCTGGGGTGCAGGGCAGAGTTGCAGAACCATGAGAACAGGACCCAGTGACTCGCCCCACAGCCTGGATGATGGACAGAGACCAAGGGAGACCCTCCCCCGTGTCCCACCACTAACGGGTGCCCAGGGCCTGATCTGTATGAAGAATTGCCTGAAAGGAGGAAGCAATAAGAACCTTGAAGAAATAAAAGCATGTCCCCCTGCAGACAGCACTAGCCAGAAGTGGGGCCTGAGACATTAGCCTAGAACTTAGGAGAGCAAGTTTCAAACAGCTCAGCTACAGCTGGTGTAAACCCTTGGCAGGGAGCCCCCAGGGGCATCCCTAGGATGGCAGCCAGCCGCTCGCTCGGAGGCAGACTTCCAGTGGAGGATACCTTAGAACTCCCCAGTAAGGAGCGGGTCAGGCATTTAGAGGGCATATGGGTGCGTTTTTGAGAATCAGCGTCAGGGCAGGCCTAACTCAGTTTTTCACCAGGTATGGGCTCTTAGCCTGCCACTGTCTTCTGCTTGCCAACAGTTGAGGTGGCCCCTGGGAGAGGCTGCTGGAAGGGGAAGCACAGGCAAGAAAGGGCCAATGCAAGCATTCAGTTCATGGCACCTGATCTCTTGGGAGAGTTCAGATTTTTAAATGCACAAAAGATGGTGTGAAGACACCAACCCAGACAGCACAGGAGCCAGGGCAGGAAGACCAGGCAGGGTAGAGAATGGCAACCATACAGGGTGTGCAGGGGCTCTGCACCAGTCAGCTCAGAGACAACGAAGAGAAGAGGAGGCCCAGGAAAGCCCCCTCCACCACCCAGCTCTCTTTGCTCCTGTCTCTGAGCCAAGCACTGGCTTCAGTCTACAAAGGGTAGGAGGATGGAATTAAGAACAGGCTGAGGGTAAAGGCCTCCAAGGTGCTAGACACTAGAAGAACTTACTTGAGTGTGGCCGAAAAACAGGAGCCTGGTGACAGAGAGACCCTGAAATCATGACAAGGCCAACTCTGAAGGGCCTTGGAAAATCAGACACCACCAGAGCATGGGCTCATTCTCCTCCCCAAGAAGAGTTGGGGGGGGGGGGGCACAGCTGGACCTTGGCCCAGGGGCATCTGAACAAGTTGAGGAAGAGTGTTCAGGTACCCCAGGGGGAAAATGAATCCTAAACTTAGCATCAGTCCTGCATTTCAGTGACTTCCTCAGCCAGGATTCCAGCCATCAGCACAGACCTACTATCCATGATGCCAGCAAAGCTTTGCAAAGACTCCCTGCACCTAGGAGTATAGCACCCAGAAACCCCAGATATGTGGCCACAGAGAATGGACAAAGCCTGGACAGCAGGCTCCTGCATCCTGGCCATGAGGGCTACAATTTTAGGTTCCTCACCAAGGGCCCCAGGAGGCAGAATGTCATTGTTCCCTTTAAGCCACATGAGAAACTTCTGAGTCAGTGAGATAACACTGTTCCATGTTTACAAACAAACTGAGATCTAAGTTTCCGGGGACACAGCCTCCAGGTTCGGAGCGTGTTAGGCCCCTACCCTGGCCTCAGAGGGGCTCACCTGCCTGGTGGGTTAACATTTTAGCAGTGACTTAGATCGGCAGGGAAATGATTGAAATAACGATTGAAAACCATCCTGTAACTGATAGGAAATGGAAGGAATGTCAGGAAGATGGAGGAAAGAAGCCGTTTCCAATCCCCGTGAGAACAGCTGGTGGAGAGACACCAACTACATGTGCAGGGCTGAAGATGCCCCATGGACAGGCCAGCGTGGCCCAGCATGGTGGGCAAGGCTGCTGCCCGCCCTCACATGGAATCCTTGGAGCAGGCCACAGTGGGTGGCCAAGTTACTCCAGCTGACGCTGCCAGGGAGGGCAGGGGGTCGGGTGGGCCCTGAGAGGAGGCGGCAGAGGAGGAGGCACGTCTGCTCTCCAGCCCAGAGGCTGTGCCGCTGCCCTCGGTCATGACTCAGACCACGCCTACACTCTTCTGGGAGGCAGACATGAAATAGGGGTCTGGAGACCTGAGGAGGGGAAGACTTGTGTGAGTCCCAGTTCCTTAGAGAAATAGGGACAGCAGGTAGGGAAAGATTGTGCAGGATGGAGCCACAGGGACTGGCCCACCAGTGAAGAGCTGTGGTTGGAAGGAGACTCAGCAGCCAGGCTCGCCAGGGGCTGGGCCAGCTTCTGTCCCGTGTGTGTGGGCCCCAGCACATGCCTGAGTCTCCAGCCTTACTTGTAGCACCCACTTCCCAGGGTCACATGGACAGACGGGACACTAAGCAAAGGCATCTGAATGCTCTTTCAGAAGACTCCCTTATTGATGAGGCATGTCAAGATGCACACACCTGTTCACATGTGCACACATACTTACATGCATGCAAAGTACACACACGCCCACTGTCTTCTGTCTTGGCACTTTGGGGACCCCAAAGGGGCAACATCCTGGGGGCACCGCCTGCATCACTCTCCCTTGGTATAGAATCCATCCCTGGGGTGGGGGAGGTGGAGGTAGGACTGCCAGGGACGAGCAGCTCCCAGTGCTCCGAGTGGCCCTCAGCTGGTGCTCTGCCCACACAGAACCAGCCTCTCCACAAACAAAGCCCAGAACAATCTCAAGATATCAGCACATGTATACACGTGCACACATGCATGTGCAGCCCTTGCAGAGACCGAGAAGCCCCTGCCGGCATTTTGGGAGGCAGCCCCTTCGGTTCTGTGGCTCGCTTCACTCACCTGAGGATCCGATCTGAACTGGAACTATTCTTGGAAGGATCTCCCGTCTGTGGCTGTTGCTTTTCATGAGATTTGGCTAATTTTTCAGCAGCAGCAATGGGACACCCAGACAAACTAGAGAAAGCACAAGGAGTAAGCTGAGTCCTCTCCTCCAGGCCCGTCTGTCTGAGCCAGGAGCCCTGCAGACATCAGCACGAGCCCAGAGACAGCTGCTGTTCCTTGGAGCAGGGCCTTCTTTTGAGTTTGTCCCCAAGTCCTCCAAGTACCAGCTCTCAACCAGCTTCTGTCTGGGGACCTTCTAAGCCAACGATACACAAAGACGAAATGCACCCAAAGGCCATCAAAGGTCTGGGCAAGGTGCCTTCCGCAACTGGGTCTGGGCTGTGGAGCTGCTCCTACCCCCTTCCTCTCTCCTTGCCCACAACCAGAGCTGTGTCCTGGACCCGTCTGTGGCTAACATTCCATCAGCTGACTGGGGGAAGCTCAGAGCCCATGGCCATAACCTAGGGGCTGATCCTAGAGGTCACGGACTAGCAGGGTCCTGCCAGGAGGGCAGAGGTCCCTCTGAGGAAGCACCCAATCTGAGACATCACAGGAACATAAAGAATGGTGCTGACTGTGAGCAGGCTGGAGAGGTGATGCGATCCCAGCAAGGCTCAGCTTAGCCTTTCAGCTGACCGTGTGCCCACTGGAGCAAAGGCGGTCCCTTCATGGACCTTGGGGCTCTGGGCAAGGGGACACGGTCACCTCCCGCTATGGGTGACGGCAGGCCACTAAGCCCCAAGTGTGCCCCGGGAGCCTCACTTGCACTGGGGCCTCAGCACTCCCACAGAGCAGCCCACAGCTGAGGCTCCACCATGAGCAAGTGCCTTCCCAAATGCAGCCTGGCTCTGCACAGGCAAGTGGCCTCTGCACTGGCACATGCCCATGGGTTTCCGGCTGCCCTCTGGTCCTCGGGACCCCCACTCCTAGGGTCACAGGAGACAACACCATTGGGTGACCCCCCAAAAGGTGTGTGCCCTGACCTTGCACCAGTCCTGAGGGTCATCACACAGGGGCCACGGCAGGCCCGACCCTGGTCCCAGGCCTGGCCCACCCCCATCATGACCCCAACCACAAAGCTCAGCGCAAGTACCTTCTGTGCGTGTTGCGGTTGCTGTTCACATGGCCCTGGCCTGTACACCCAGGAGTTGGGCACTTGAGCACACTCTCATGCATGGCCAGGACTGCAAGAGACCAGAGAGGGAGGCTGTGAGCACAGCCAAGAGGAGGTAGGAACCCACCGGAAGACTGCAGCTGGAAGCAGTGGCCCAGGGCGCTCCAGCCCCCCAGCCTCAGCCCAGTCAAGACATGTCCCACCCACTGTGGCCCCTCTGTCTCCCCAGAGCAGATAACAACTCAGCTTTAAAACTCCTGGCTGTTCGGTGTTCCTCTCCTCTAATGTTCACAGTTACTGCCTCCAGCCTAGAACTAAGAGCAGGCTTTCTCCTCCTGAGCCTTCAGAGCCAGAGGCAGGCCCCTCCCCAGGTTGCTGACTGTCTCCCCTCCCACCTGCTTGTGTGTGTGTCGGTCTTCCAGAGGCCCTGATCCCAGCTGCCAACACAAAGTGGATAACTGGGCACGATCCGTGTCCCCAGCCTTGAAGAGCCCAGTGTCAACAAAAGCGCAGGGCCCCTGGGCAGCCACCTCTCCATGTGGACACCATCCAAACACCAGAGATGGCCTGAACTGTACAGAGCTACTCACTCTCTGGGGGGATCCTGTCCTTGTGGGGGCAGCCAGACAGGCTTCGGTGGTGAGGGTACAACCCGGTAACGTGGCCAGTGCCATCACAGCCTGGTGTCGGACACTTGATCTCCCGCTTCTCGGCCCTTGAGGGATCTAATCACACAAGACGCATCAGCTGGAGAGCAGTCAGGAAGCTGGGTGGTGGGTGGCAAGCAGGGAGGGGCCGGGACAGCTCACAACCCTTCACTGTGGCTGTCCTGAGAGGAGAATGGCCAGACTGCCCTAGAGCCCAAGTGGGACCAGGAACTGGACCGTGAGGTGATCCTAGAGAAACTAGGCCACACCAGTTGTGCATGCGGAAAAGCCCAAAGACTGCCCAAACTGCCCCAAATGGCAGGATTTCAAACAGGACAGCCTAGATGGCAGCTAGCGCCTTCTTTTCTCTCTGCTGCTGACTTTACGTGAGACAGGCTGGCTGGCTTCCATGTGGGGACCACGCCTCCAAGAACCTCCACACCTCAAGGTCTGGCCTCTGCATAGAGGTGAAAGTATGTGACAAGGACCTTTCCAGGACATGTCCTTCGAATTTGACAAAATGAAGAGGATAGAATTGTTAAGTGACTTACCCAAACTCACAAGACTAATAAATGCCTGGGCAGAAATTTAAACCCAAATTTCAGTTACTGACCTCATCCAGCCTCTGCAGGCACAGAGAGGTCACTATTGAGTGTGGGGGCCAGAAGGGAACGCCTTTCAGGACGTGGGTGATCTCCTGAGCACAGCCAACGTCCCAGAGAAACTCCTTTGGAGCCATCCCTTTTAGGAGAACACAGAAGCCCCGACAGCTCTGAAGAGCTCTGCCTCTTGAGTTCAAAGGGCAGGAAGTTGGGCTTTCACCAGCCACAGGAGGGCAGAGCCATCCTGAGGATATCATAAACCCCTGCCCAAACCTGCTTCCTACCTGGCTGCTGTCCAGGGCTTGCATTGTGTCTGTCTCAGTGTCAGTCCCCTAAAACAGTCCCACCGTCTCTCCCAAGGCATGTGGTCGGCCCAGTTCTGCCCAGTGCTCCCAGCTCGGCCACCTGCCTCACCCTGAGGCTCTGTCCCCTGTGTCCATGCCCTCAACTCTACCCCTGAAGGCAGAACACCCTGATTCCCATCCTCCAATGTCTAGGTCCCCCAAACACCTGGGCCTGGGGCTGTCAGAAATTCTGTGCTCCCCCAGGATGCTCCAGTCATACCACTCCCCAACAGTGTTACACCAATACCTGCCCTGATCTGTGGTCCCCAAGTCCACCCCCTCCGACTGACACCCCAACACCTGCCCCCAAATTGGTGTGCCCTTCACCAGGGTCTCCTTTACCAAGTCCCCTCAAGGCCTGTGCAAGAGCCTGTGCTGGCCTGAATCTGAGCCCCCAAACAGCTTTCCCCCAGGTCTGTGCCACACTGAAAAGGTATTCTCTAAATAGCTGTCCACAGGATTGAAATTATGTCGCCATCTGTTTTCCTCAACATCTGCCCCAAGCCTGTCTCATATGAATGAGTGTTCCCAAAAAATCTGTGTCCTGTGTTCCCACCCACCTACCAGCAAGGCAGCCCCGGAGCTACAGCTCACCCAAGTCTCTCCGTGGCTCAAGTATGCCCCCCAGGGTCTGCCGGTGTCCTTCCGTGACCCAGGTGTGTCCCCCCCCCCAGGCTGCGGCTGAGCTGCTGTGACTGGTTCACCACCCCTCTCACCCTCTGCCTCCCACCTGGTGGCCATGCTCTGTGTCTCTCTAAAGATCGCCCTATTATGAGCAGTATGACCCCATTTCCTCAGTATCAGTGACCAAAGTCTGTAGCCATGAACATGTCTGTCCCTGTCTGTGTCTGTCTGCCCCAACCCCCACCCCCACCAACCCAGCCTGTAAGGGCTCTGGCCATCTCTCACTTGGCCTGCATCCCCAGTTGTGGGGCAGGTCTGCACATCTGTGAATGAAGGGAGGGAGGGTGAGTGTGCAGAGCCCTACCTTTGCTGCAGTAGTTTTTCCGTGTGGCATCCAGGGACCTTGCCGCCTTCCCTGGCTCGCTGGGGCCCAGCTGGCCCTGCTCAGAGGGTGGGCAACTCGGCTCACAGACAGCTCGCACCTGCTCAGCCTTCAGAGCAATGGCCTGCTCCAGGAGGCCCAGATTCCCTCGGGTCATCATGTCGTACATCTCAGACTCATCCGTAACCTCAGACTTCTGGGAGCGTGAGTCCTCATCCTTACCATCGTCAGAGCGTACCTCCACAATGACAGGGTACTCGGGCTTGGGGCTGAGAGGTGCAGGGTGCCGAGGCTCAGGGGCCTTCCTGGAGGGGGTGGCAGGGGCGCCCTCCTGGCAGATCACACTGGGAGCAGCTTCTTCCTCCTCCTCCTCCTCCTCGTCATCATCTTCTTCCTCCTCCTCTTCCTCCTCCTCCTCCTCCTCCTCCTCCTCCTCCTCCTCCTCATTACCCAGGGCAACCTTCTGCTCTCTGGACTCCTCGCTGGCCGCACCCTCCAAGGACTGAGGGCACAGCTCCTGTGAGCGCTCACCAGTGACCTCGATGACTTCCTCTGCGTCCTCTGGCTGAATAAAGATGTCCTTTTCCCCCTCATCGCTGGTGGCCCCTTCCTCAGCCTCCTCCTGAACCAGGTGCACAACACTGGGGCCTGGCTTGACCACATGGCCCAAGTCCTCCCCAACCAGTGTCTCTTCAGCGATTTGGCCCAAGTTTAGGAGAGAAGTTGCAATGATTTCCTGATAGCTGCTGTAGCTGCCCTTGGAAGAGCCCGTGGAGCTGATGATGGGGCTGGATCCAAAATGTGACTTGCCAGGGCTCCTTCCTGCATGGAGTCAGAAACGCCATGTGGGTGGGGCATGTGGGGAAGCACAGGGGGCCTCTGGTCCCCTTCACCCCCACCACAGCCTGGGGAAATGAAACCCCAGGAAATGAGAATGTGAGGTGGGTGTTTTCGTCAGCCCCCTGCCTGGACCTGGAGATTACTGTGAACTTTTTATAGGAGGAAGACAGAGTAACCACTACTGTATTTTTGAAGAGTTACTCTGATACTTTTCAGTAACAGTGCTCCCTGTTATGTGTACTTTCTCAAATCAGGCAAACCTGCATTTCATAAAAAGGAGCTTAAAGAATACATCTTATTTTTAGAAACTGTTCCATAACTGAAAAGCAGTAAATGAATTTATATATTTAAAGGACCCAAATTTAAATCTTTTAACTGCCAGGACTACAATGTAGTGGGCTCCCACCACACCCAGGCCCTGTGGGATCATGCACAAGGACCCCCAGAGACCAGGAGGCACTCCAGGTGCAGCCAGAGCCCCAGGAGCAAGGGGGGCATGAGGACCCATGTTGGATTGCCTCCAAAATAAAACAAAAGTCCATCTCATACCCTGCAAAGTCAGAAGACACCAGAAGCTGAGGGGTTTGGGCCTCAGGCTCAGTCTAGTCTGCTAGGGGCTCTCAGGGGACAGGTGCTTCCCTCGGGGCCTGGAGCCACTTTCACACCAGCATTTGCCAAGGGCTTAGTGCCTAGACCCCGCCAGTCCTGGTGGGCCCCAGAGGAAAGAAGGTGCAAGCAGGGAGATCTCTCCATTGCCCCCCTCCTCCCCGCTTCCCTGGGCACCCCCCACAGTCCCACCTGATGCCAAGCAGACACCTCGCCCAGTCCCCAAGCAGCCCTCCCCAAGAGCCAGGTTGGATAGGCCTATCTGAGCCCCCAGCACAGACACATAGTCCATGTCCATCTCTCACATGCACGCAGACACACATCCACAATTATACACCCAGTGTTCAAACACAGACGCACCACAGCCCCCAACTCCCTGCTTGGCCACCCTCCAGGAAGCCCCAGCAAATGTCGGGACAAGACGTGGTTTGTTCTCAGAAGGGCTTTCGCTCGCTCACCGCTCCAGAGCCACACTAAGCTCCCTTTATTAAGGGGAGAAAGAGCAACAAAGCACCTTCAGCTGGCCCAGTGCGATGAATCTCCTCCTGTCCTGACATCTCGGCCTCGGCCTCCTCCAGAGTTCCTTCCGATTCATCCGAAACAGAGGCGTCCTTCACCTCAGCATCCTCACTGCCATCGCTGTCCACGCCACAGCCCTCGTCCAGAGCCAGCTTCAGGGGGTGTGACTTCCGCTTGGACACCAGGTGCTCAGCCTCAGCACCCTCCAGCTTCCTCTTCTTGGCCAGAGGGCAGCTCTGCAAGCTGGGAGGAAGCAGACCCCAGCAGGGCTGCCCTGTCTACACCTCCCAAGGGTCCTCCCTCCCGCCCTTCACCCTCTGCTTTCCCTGTCCTGGAAGTTTTTCTTTGCCGCTCATTGCCATCTCTCAGCTAGAAGCCCCAAATTCATGACTGGGAAGCTCATGTGCTTAAAATTTTACATTATTTGTCCACACTAAAAAGCTCCTGATTGCACTTAAATTGCATTTCCTGCTTCTCTTGGAAGACTTAAAACCTCAGCGGGCCCTTGCACTGCAGAGTGGCCCTCTCACCACCCCCAGGCTGCTCTACTCCACGCCCTCCTTCAGACCAAGCAGGTCATCGGGAGCGCCCGGCCCTTGCCTAACCTCCAGACCCGTCACACCCTCTTCTACCCTCAGCACAGCTCGGCAGCAGGGCATCTGAGGTCAAGCTGTACAATGACAACAGCTACAACGGGTGGAAAGCTCAGATCCCAACGTTGTCAGGGGTGCCCTGAGCAACCCCATCTGACAATCCCGACTCAGGGCGGCCCTAGCAGGGAGACCTGGGCATGGCATGCATGGCACATAGGCCACAGCAGCGAAGGCATCATGGTCCCAGGGTCCGATGGGCAGCTCAGCAGTCGAGGGCAGATATGGAAGATTCTAGATCCACGAAAGGGCCCAGGGCCAGAGAGGGGCTCTGACACCCCAGCAGCCCATCCTGTTTCCCAGGAGCCTTGGTGAGGGCCCACGGGTCTCCTTACCTCCGGTGCCTGGAGTACTTGCCCCGGATGTGTCCCGAGCCAGTGCATCCTGGGGTGGGGCAGCTGTGGGGGACAAGCGGAAGTGGTCACTCGGGGCCGGGCCTGGCATGAATCTCGGGGCCCACCCAGACCTTGCCATGGGGAGAAGATTGGCTCCAAACAGTTCTTCCCAGAATGGCTTCTTGCACTGTGCTAAAAATGAATGAAATAACTCAACCCATTTAAATAAATGAATGGCTCATTACAATTTTATGAGTGCATTTAATTAAAAATCTGTATGTATAAGATCAAGACTTCTAAATCAGGCTTCTTTTTCTGCAGGTAAGTTTTTCCCACTGCAGGCAAACTGCCACCAGGTTTCCACACCCTCTAAGGTGGCCCCAGAGCCAGCACCTTAGCCTGGCCAAAGGCAGGAAACAGACACTGGAATTCTCCATGGCTGTCCCTGACACTGCGAGGCTGTGCAGCTCCTGCCAGGTCTGCTTTTTGCCCAGCACACAAGGAAGGAATGATGCTGTGAGAACATGCAGGCCTGGCCCGAGCCACAGGCTCCAGCTGGGGGTGGGCACACGTGACAGTGAAGACCAAACTCCAGAACCTTAATCCTGGTGAGGGTCCCAGCTACCCCTGTAGGGAGGGTGAAGCCAGGAGGGCCAATGAGCCAAGAGCTGCCCATGAGACTTCTGTGGGGCCTTTGCAGCTCCCACCCGTGGCTGGCAAGCATACCAAGCATACCAAGACAGAGGCACAACTCCCAGGAGTCCCTCACCCTCCACCATCACCTGCCTCTCACAGCATCAATTCTTAGGAAGCTCCAGAAACTTCTGATCATGGGCACAGATCATGCACCCAACCCACTTCCCCAGGATTCAGCTGCCAGGGCAGCAAGGGAGCTGTGTGCAGTGGCAGGCCAGGGTCCACTGGGCACATCTACAGACCAAGGACTGCAAGACGCTGCCGTCACCCCATTTTATAGAGCAGTAAACATGCCCAGTGTGATAGAGAACCCATGGAGGTTGCCTGCAGGAGGGTGACCCAAGGTCCTCCTGGGTGGGGTTGCCCCAAGGGGCCCTGCCCAAAACGGGAAGACCTTGCTCTTCTCAGAGTCAGTGTCCTGGGGTTTGAGCTCCCCACCTCGGATCAGGCTTCCCCCGAACCTGGGAAGGGAGCCATACAGGACTATCGATACCTGTAGGCTCTTGGTGCCCAGGCCCTGGATCTCTGTCTAAACCCCAGGGCTTCTAACGTGATTGGCCATGGGCTGACTGCAGGTGACTGTGGGGCCCAACTGTCCTGAAGGGCACCCTCACTGCCCAGTCAGGTCCTGCCTAAGTCTATCAGCAGCCTTTGGGGAACCGGTCCCTGCAGCCCTCCAGGGTGTGGGCCGCTAGAGCTGATCTTGGTGGGGGTTTTCATTGTGTTTAAAAAGAAGAAAGGAAAGGTTAGAGGGTGGGAGGGGAGAAAGAGGATGGGGGTGGGATCGACAGGCCACATTTTATTGTGGATTTCCTCCCCAGAAGGGAGAGCTGCTGCTGCCCCGCCCTGTCTGTTCCAGACTCTGTGTCTCACACTTGTTTTCACTCCCTTTAGAGCTTTGAGACTTTTCACAAAAGCTCCTTGTTATTGGGGATGTGAAGCTGAGGCCCCAATTAGTCAATTAATCACTGAGTTAATCAGGCAATTAGGTGACAGCTGCCTTGTAGGCCTGTGGGGCACGAGCGCTGCCCCCAAACAAGTCACCTGCTCGATGCCACACCTCCACCCACCAGTTCAGGAGGTCCCTGGCCTCCAGCTTGGAGGGCCGCAGCTCCAGCCCCAGCCTCAGAGAATGGAGAGACAGCTGGGGCCCACATGTGCAAAGCTAGTGAGGCCACTCTGTGAGAGGAAGCTGGAGACCCCTTGGACCCTGCTCCCCACACAGCAGCCAAGGGAGACCCAGTCCGAGCCCCAAGGCCCTGTGCCTCACGGGGCCCCTGTGAGCGCCCTTAGACTTGTTCACTGATGCCCTCCCTGTGCTCAGGGCCAAGGAACGGTGAGGAAGCAGCACTGCATCCAGGCCTCTGGAGCCTCCCCCAGCAGGAAGCAAGAGTGAACCCAGCCAAGCACTGAATGCCCCAGATGGCTCCCTGCGTGGGACAGACAGACAGGCAGGCAGGGGGCTTGCAGGGGCCCTGTTCTCGGTCAGCACGGAGGAGCAGGGCCAGGTGGCCACTCTGAGGGACCTAAACATAACCACTGGTATCAGGGAATCTGAGGCAAGGCTGGGAGGAACCAAATCCTAGGTGGAGCCCCATACGACCGCCCTCCAAAGGCCCCTGGAGGTGGGTAGACGACCCCCCTCCCATCTCTCCCCTGGGCAGGAGCTGGCCAGTAGCTTAAAGGGGAGGCACTCAGGTGAGGAGAGGCAGCCAGGCAGGGATCCAGGACATGGGTGTTACAGATGGGCTTCTCTCCCAGAACTTGGAGATGCCCCAAAGATGCTCCAAAAGGGATCCAGCCACTCCAATTGCCAATAAGGCAATGCCCCCGCGTTCCCAGCCTGACCACTGCCTCCAGCAAAGCAGCCCTGAAGTCATGTGAAGAACATGGGCCCTGACTGAAATAGGCATGGACATGTTACCCACCCTTCACAGTGCGAGGCAGACCAGCAGATCTGTTTGTGTCCTCCTGGGCCCTCAGAGTTAAAGTCAGGGAACAGTCAAGCCGGAAGTGGCACCCAGAGCTGGGAGAGACAGCTCATCCCAGGCTGATCCTCTCCCCAGCTCGCCTCATAGCAAGCGCATGCCACCACCCAGAGAACGAGTGTCTTCCTGTGAGCTCTGCTTGAGCCTGAGAAAGGGCAGGCTGAGGCAGGAGGAAGGCCATGGAGTTCTGGGACAACGGGGTGTGAGTCCTTTGTCCACGGAATGAGTCCAGCATGTAGAGCTTCACCATAACTGGATAACTTCTGTGTGAGTTTCTCTGACATCGTCATGTTCCTGTCCCAGGTCACAGCCACGAGCTTTCTCCCCAGGCTGTGTAAGCCCTGCCAGGGCAGTCTTTTCTGCCTGCCTGACCACAGCTGTGCTGTGCTGGGGAAGGAGGAAGCAGTCCCAGCTTGCAGAACCTGCCCATTACTACAGGTAAATGCGGCCACAACAGCCAACATGCACGCACATACCATATCCCCACGCACAGCTCATGGCCGACAGATGGTTCTGAGCACAGGAACGAAGGACTATGTCTTGATCCTTTGCACGAACTATTCTATTATACTCCACTCCCAAACACTTGAAGAAGTGCTGAAGACATTGTTCTATAACATTAAATAACAATGCATCTGTCCCTAGTTTCTCCATAAAAAAATGTAAGGGTCTCCCTATTACCAAGAAAATAGGTTGAGACCACAATATTCATGGAGGTAGACAAACTCCAGGTGCTCACATAATCCTCTCGCTTACACTAGCTGGGTCCTCTCTCAGACTATTTCCAATAAAACTCTATTTTGTGAGTCATTTTTGCTTCTGCCTCTTCAAAGTTACCAGAGACTGCTTTTGGTAGACTAAGAGAGACTACCTCTTTGGGTTTGCCTTTCCAATTTGCTCCATAACTTCATCTGTTGCCAAAATCAATTGCTATAACCAAAACTCAGAGCTTACTGGAGTCCTTGGCCCAGCCTCCTCCCCTTCATTGTCCCCAAGATGTCCCCAGGTAAATGTCACACAGCCTGGGGGAAGTGGCACCTCCTCCTGGAAGCCTTCTCTCCATCCAGCGCGGCCCCTCTGAGCACCATCCAACACTTTCTCCAGTGGCACAGCCCAGCAGAGGACACCTCCCCTCCAGGGAGCCGGAGAGCACACTCTGAGCCTCTAGGGGCCTGTCTGGCTGCCATCCACTCTCCCCACTCCTGCTCTGTGACCCAGGACTGGGCTTTAGGCAGGAGAGCATGTCATCCAGCTCTCCTGGCTGGAAAACCTTTAACCCTCTGAGCCTGGGTTTAAGGGGGGGTGGTTAATTCTACCAGGCAATGCTTCCATGACAATGCCTGGCATCAAGACTGTGCTGTGCAGCCTTTGCTGAGCCTGACCCAGGCCTGGGGCTCTAGCAGGCAGCCTCCCGCCTGCACCCCTGCCCCTTCCTCATCCAAGTTGTAGCCTCAGGGGCTAGAGGGGTCCAGGGACACTTGGGGTCCTCTCGTTTTCCTGATTGGCTGAAGCCATCCATACAAAAGCTATCTGGTAAGGAATCATATGGTCCTAGCCTCAGATTTGTTCACAGTTTAATGCAAATCCTAACCCCTAAGATTTAGGAAGCAGCTACTGCCCTGGAACTGTGCAGTCTTGTGCAGAGAGCTACCCTGGGCTAGGGTCAGAACTGGCAGGGAAAGAATGGCATTGACCCTCAGTGATGAAAATGTTCTGTTTGTCCCCATCCAGGAGCCGGGAAGCTCAGAGAAACTTCCATCAAGAGGCAGTTGTCACCCCTTGACCCCTCGGCATGAGCAGAGTATCTTCCTGATGCAGGCCAGAGATCAGCCATCTCGGGTGTGGGTCCTGGGGCACCGTGGTGTACTCAACACCAGAGCTGCTATGGGGGAAGGCAGGAGGACTCAGAGCCCCTCATCCCACCAAGGATGGGCGTTGGGTACATTATCTGGGCTGCAGCTGAAGCGTGGCCCCATGTCACAGGGAGCTTGTGAAAATTGAATGGAGCACCCGGTGCCCACCTGGCACATTGTGTACCCTCAACAAGCACCACCTCTCTTCTCTCTTTGCATGTTTCCTGTTCTGAGACTTCATCAATACTACTCCTCCTGCGAGAAAAGGGGGAAACTGGAGCCTGGAAAACATTCACTGGAGCTCTGTCTGAGCAAGATGGTACCAAGGGCTGGCCCCAGAGACCCAGGAGGAGCCCAGGCCCACAGAGTCTGCAGTCCGGAGGCTGTGTGGGGTGGCACCAGGACAGCCCTGACACACAGGCTTCCTCTCTGGACCTTACTCCCCGCTGAAGGCTTTGGCCAACCCCAGGACCGAAGCCAGTTGATGAGGGCAAGTTGAACTCCAGGGAGGACCTGGACCCCTCTTGTTTAAACCCAGCAAACTGCTGCCATGGACTGTTCTCCCTTCCTCAGGAAGCTCCCACAGAGCTCAGCCATGTCTGCATTTTCAATCAGTGGAAGGATCAGAACACAAAACTGCCGATTTCCTCATCTCTGGCCAAGTGGGCCTTCAGACCATGCAACGCAGAAGTGTTTGTGAAAGCCTGCTAATACAGCACCTGGTTGCCGACTGGGGACTGTGGTGATAGTCAATTCCTGGTGACCAGATGCGAGCATATCTATGCCCCTGTCGCAAGGCTGGCTGCGTGGTGGGGCCAGGACAGAGGTGGGAGAGAGCAGAGGTGAAGACAGCTGGACACATCGCAAGGAGAAGGGGGCCTCATTAGGGACAGCAGGGGCTCGGGGCCACTGTTGGTCAAATCCAAAGCGCCCCGTGTGGGACATTTAGAACACGTGGGGTCATGGGTATGGGCAATGCTCCACGCTAACAAGAGGCCTTTCTTACCTGAGGTCAGCACCTGCGGGCTCTGGGGGCACTGGGTGAGAGAAAGAGAGAAACAGGGAAACATGTGGGAGTCAAAATTGAAAAGGCACATCACCCTAATGACACAAACGGAGCAAAGAGTGGCAGCAACCTCAGTGAGAGCTGCACTCCACGTCTCCTGAGCTCCTGGAATGTGGGATCTCTGAGCAGCAGGTGGCTGGCTCCTGGCCGGAAACAGGAGCCAGCAGATAAAGCTGGATGGGGTGGGCGGGCCAAGCCTCTGGCCCTCAGCAATGGGGCCATCAGGGCAGAAACGCTCAGGGGTCCGACTCCGCGGCAACCTGAGGAGCTTAGCGCTCCTCCCCCCTGTGCCTGTGGCCTCACGGGGCGAGGCTGGCCAAGAGGTCAGCAGGGCCCTGCCCCCTCTCCCCACACCACTGCCAGGTCACCCAGCAACCTCCCAGTCCCCTCCAAGGCCAATAATGATACCCTTGGGGGCAGAGAGGCTGGTGAGAGAAGACAGGCTGCCTTTCATTCCCAGACAGAATGACTCCCCACTGAGTTCGTGTTCCTACTCTCAGGAGCTGTGTCTGCATCCCCCTCACCACCCAGGCAAGCTCGTCTGGGCCAAAGGTCCCTCCCAGCCCTCTGAGGCAAAAGAGGCCTGAGCCGCCAGACCTTAGACTCCAGGGGCCCAGCATAGGGGGCAAGCGCTGTCCCAGGGCCTGAGCATTGCTGGGGGGGGCTCTGTTCTCCTGAGGAAAGTGTTGGTGAAGAGGCATTTACAGCTTTAGGACCTGCACTCGTGGCCAGGCCCAGCCAGCAGCAGGGAAGCACTCACCTCGGAGCGTCTTGGATCTTGTACGAGCTCGCTTATCCTCACTTTCTAAACTCATCTGCAAGCAAAAAACAACTGCGATGTTAACTAGAAAAGCAGCACAGAGCCACCCTCCAGGGCTCCACAGGGGCCTCCGGCCATTTTCTGGCTTAGCTTTGCTGGTGAAGGCGAATCTGGGACAGAAGGAATGGGCTCACAGGTCAGGGAAGGCCTGCCTGAGCAGCAGGCAAGGGGAGGTGCTTCAGGGCAGAGGCCACCAGCTGTGGGGTGCCCCCCATCTCCTGCTCCTGCCCTTCTGCTGCCCCAGGTTCATGCCCAAGGAAGAAGCTGCCCCACCTTCCGGATCTTCGTTCCTGTTGGAGTTTCGTAACATGGAGTCTCCTGGAAAGACTGAGGAGCTCCACTCACTGCTCTTGGGGCCAGCAGGTGCTAAGGCACCAGGGCAGGTTGCCCACTGCCGACACCCCACTGTGCCCAGAGCCTGGCTTCCCGTGGAGGCCAGTGCCCCTAACATGCTAGGGCCATCCTGTTAGAAGCAGGTGGCAAGGACCTGAAGCAGCCAGAGATGGACAGCTTCAATTTCTAGCACATGCTGCCCCCAGGAGAGGAGGTCTGACCGTCCCTAAGGTGAGACAGGGTGCCTGAAGCATGCATGCTTCCAGTGGCACAGGGGTCTCAATGCACCGCTGCCCAGTGGAAACAGATCACACACTTGATTTTAAATTTTCTAATAGCCACATTAAAAAAAATTTTTTAGGGTGAAATTACTTTTAATACTAAACCTTACTTAGCCCAATCTATCCAAAACATAACCATTCAACAGCAACTATTATAAAAAATTATTAATGGGATTTTGCTTTGTATTAACTCTTAAAAACCCTGCATGTCAACTCTACACCCAAAGCAACAGGATACACATTCTTCTCAAGTGCACATGGAACATTTTCCAGAATAGACCACATACTAGGCCACAAAAAGAACCTCAGTAAAGAGAAAAATATTGAAATTCTACCAACTAACTTCTCAGATCATAAAGGTATAAAACTAGAATAAAACTTTAGAAAGAAAACAAAAAGGCTCACAAATACATGGAGACTTAACAACATTCTCCTAATTAATCAATGGGTTAACGACCAAATCAAAACAGAAATCAAAGAATATATGGAGACAAATGACAACAACAATACAAAGCCATAACTTCTATGGGACACAGCAAAGGCAGTTCTAAGAGGAAAGTATATTGCAATCCAGGCCTATCTAAAGAAGGAAGAACATTCCCAAATGAATAGTCTAAAGACACAATTACTGAAATTGGAAAAAGAAGAACAAATGAGGCCCAAAGTCACCAGGAGGGACATAATAAAGATCAGAGAAGAAATAAATAAAATTGAGAAGAATAAAACAATAGAAAAAAATCGATGAAACCAAGAGCTGGTTCTTTGAAAAAATAAACAAAATAGATAAACCACTAGCCAGACTTATTAAGAGAAAAAGAGAATCTACACACATAAACAGATTCAGAAATAAGAAAGGAAAAATAACGACAGACCCCACAGAAACACAAAGAATTATAAGAGAATATTATGAGAATCTATATGCTAACAAGCTTGAAAACATAGAAGAATTGGACAACTTCTTAGAAAAATACAACCTTCCAAAACTAACCAAACAAGAAACAGAAAAACTAAACAGACCAATCACCAGCAACGAAATTGAATTGTTAATCAAAAAACTATCCAAGAACAAAACCCCCGGACCAGATGGATTCACCTCTGAATTCTACGAGACATATAGAAAAGAAATAACACCCATTCTCCTTAAAGTTTTCCAAAAAATAGAAGAGGAGGGAATACTTCCGAACTCATTCTATGAAGCCAGCATCACTCTAATACCAAAACCTGGCAAAGACCTCACCAAAAAAGAAAACTACAGACCAATATCCCTGATGAACGTAGATGCAAAAATACTCAACAAAATATAAGCAAACCGAATTCAAAAATACACCAAGAGGATCATACACCATGATCAAGTGGGATTCATCCCAGGGATGCAAGGATGGTACAACATTCGAAAATCCATCAACATCATCCACCACATCAACAAAAAGAACAAAAACCACATGATCATCTCCATAGACGCTGAAAAAGCATTTGACAAAATACAGCATCCATTCCTGATTAAAACTCTCAACAAAATGGGTATAGAGGGCAAGTACCTCAACATCACAAAGGCCATATATGACAAACCCACAGCTAACATCATACTTAACGGCGAGACGCTGAAAGCTTTTCATCTAAGATCGGGAACAAGACAAGGATGCCCACTCTCTCCACTGTTATTCAACATAGTACTGGAGGTCCTAGCCACGGCAATCAGACAAAACAAAGACATACAAGGCATCCAGATTGGTAAAGAAGAAGTCAAATTGTCACTATTTGCAGATGACATGATACTGTACATAAAAAACCCTAAAGACTCCACTCCAAAACTACTAGAACTAATATCTGAATTCAGCAAAGTTGCAGGATACAAAATTAACACACAGAAATCTGTTGCTTTCCTATACACTAATGATGAACTAACAGAAAGAGAAATCAGAAAAACAATTCCATTCACAATTGCATCAAAAAGAATAAAATACCTAGGAATAAACCTAACGAAGGAAGGGAAAGACCTGTACTCTGAAAACCACAAGACACTCCTAAGGGAAATTAAAGAGGACACTAACAAATGGAAATGCATCCCATGCTCTTGGCTAGGAAGAATAAATATTGTCAAAATGGCTATACTACCTAAAGCAATCTACAGATTCAATGCAATCCCTATCAAACTACCACCAGCTTTCTTCAATGAACTGGAACAAATAATTCTAAAATTCATATGGAACCACAAAAGACCCCGAATAGTCAAAGCAATCCTGAGAAGGAGGAATAAAACAGGGGGAATTATGCTCCCTGACTTCAAGCTCTACTACAAAGCCACAGTAATCAAGACAATTTGGTATTGGCACAAAAACAGACCCACAGACCAGTGGAACAGAATAGAAAATCCAAACATTAACCCAAACATATACAGTCAATTAATATTTGATAAAGAGCCTTGGATATACAATGGGGAGATGACAGCCTCTTCAGCAGCTGGTGTTGGAAAAACTGGACAGCTACATGTAAGAGAATGAAACTGGACTACTATCTAGCCCCATACACAAAGGTAAACTCAAGGTGGATCAAAGACCTGACTGTAAGTCATGAAACCATAAAACTCTTAGAAAAAAACATAGGCAAAAATCTCTTGGACATAAACATGAGCGACTTCTTTATGAACATATCTCCCCAAGCAAGGGAAACAAAAGCAAAAATGAACAAGTGGGACTATATCAAGCTGAAAAGCTTCTGTACAGCAAAGGACACCATCAGTAGAACAAAAAGACATCCTACAGTATGGAGAATATATTCATAAAAAACGTATCTGATAAAGGGTTGACATCCAAAATATATAAAGAACTCATGCACCTTAACAAACAGAAAGCAAATAATCCAATTAAGAAATGGGCAGAGGACATGAATAGACACTCTAAAGAAGAAATTCAGATGGCCAACAGGCACATGAAAAGATGCTCCACATCGCTAATCATCAGAGAAATGCAGATTAAAACCACAATGAGATATCACCTCACCCCAGTTAGGATGGCCAACATCCAAAACACAAACAACAACAAATGTTGGCAAGGATGTGGAGAGAAGGGAACCCTCCTACACTGCTGGTGGGACTGCAAATTAGTTCAACCATTGTGGAAAGCAGTATGGAGGTTCCTCAAAAAACTCAAAATAGAAATACCATTTGACCCAGGAATTCCACTCCTAGGAATTTACCCTAAGAATGCAGCAGCCCAATTTGAAAAAGACAGATGCACCCCTATGTTTATCGCTGCACTATTTGCAATAGCAAAGAAATGGAAGCAACCTAAGTGTCCATCAGTAGATGATTGGATAAAGAAGATGTGGTACATATACACAATGGAATATTATTCAGCCATAAGAAGAAAACAAATCCTACCATTTGCAACAACATGGATGGAGCTAGAGGGTATTATGCTCAGTGAAATAAGCCAAGCCGAAAAAGAGAAGTACCAAATGATTTCACTCATATGTGGAGTATAAGAACAAAGAAAAAAACTGAAGGAACAAAACAGCAGGAGACTCACAGAACCCAAGAACGGACTAATAGTTACCAAAGGGAAAGGGACTGGGGAGGATGGGTGGGAAGGGAGGGACAAGGGGAAAAAGAGGCATTACGATTAGCAGATATAATGTTAGGGGGGCACAGGGAGGGCTGTATAACTCAGAGAAGACAAGTAGTGACTCTATAGCATCTCACTACGCTGAAGGACAGTGACTGTAATGGGGTTGGTGGGGGGGACCTGATGAAGGGGGTAGTTTAATCACCATAATATTGCACATGCAATTGTAGAATAATGATACCAAAATAAACTATTAATAAATAAATAAATAAGACATCTGCTCAAAAAAAAAAAAACCCTGCATGTCTCCTTGACTCACAGCACAACTGAGTTTGACCAGCCACATGCCAAGCACCCGCGGCCACTATGCTGGACAGCCTGGCTACATGGGAGGGAAGCAGTCTCGGGCGGAAGCCATGGCCAGGCAGGAATGGAGGCCCAGGGGTCATCTGGACTGGACCCCAGGCCACCCTCCCAGAGATGTCACTTCTCCAATGAGGATGAGTGGAGCCTGCACAGTCCTGACCCCACACATCCTCTGGCCCCCCTGCCTGAGCCCGTAAGTGCCCCCTCTCGCCTACATTCCCTGCCCGAGACCAAGTCCCATGGGGGACACAGTCCACATTGTCCTGAGAGGTTGCTGAGGGAGAGCTCGCAGAAGATGACGCCTGGGGACTAGGGTTACAGACAGGGCTTGGGGGGATGTCCCCAGGGGCCACAGGTCATCACACAGAATCCTTGACCTGTGTCATCATGACAAATCTGGGCAGGCAGGTTGTGATGAGGTAGGAGGTAGGTGGGAACACCAACACACTGTGTGACTCCGAGGGACAGCAGCCAGGTGGGAAGGGGCCTCTGCCAGGCAGGTGTGCCTCACATGCCCCATATACCCCAGGAAAGCCAGGACTCACCGCCTGGTCCCATGGTCAGGAGGGAAGGGAGCAATTCCACCTGTCCCCAGCCACAGCCAAGGCTATCAAAGGGAAAGCCGGACGGTGGGAAAGAAGTAACAGGAAAAGGGGGGAAGGGCAGCAGGTGAGGGGTTTTAGTCCCTAAAAGCCATCAAGAGAGAGGAGTCTGAGGTACCACCCAGGAAGAAACAAGAAATTCCCCAATTAGGAAGATGAAATTTACAAAGTGAACCACCCCCATAGACAGTACTGCATACAGTGATTTATGTGATTTGTTAAGGAAGAAAAATAAAAACCTGGAGTAATTTATGAAAGCGGCCGGCTCCTAGCTGCTGGGCCAGTGTTATGGACTGTGCGTTTATTACAGCCTTCCACTGGCACAGAAGACAATTACTGTAATTTCTATTTTTAAAGTGGAGGTTCCCCATGGACCAATGCCTCACATTTAAAGTGAAGAGAGGAGCAGGTGTCAAAGGGACTTCATTACATTTATGAGCCTTCAAATGTCGTCTGCACGGAGCCCCAGTGCAGTGCCTTCCGTCACAGGCCTCACAATGGAACTGATGCGTCTGATTGCAGGGCGCCTGCTTTCAGCTGAAATGCAATCTACAGCTCTTTTTTTTTTTGTCAGTTTTCCCAAGGAAATTGGCAATCATTCTGCTAGGTTAAAGCGTGCCTTGGCAATTTGGATTTCCTGCAGATAAATTATTCAAAGAGCAGAGAATAGAGAGGGTTGCAGGGATGCGTACTGGGCGCTGCATGCAGACTATGAGTGCCCATTGATGAGGCTAACAGCTGTGGCATTCATTTGGGCAGCACCTTTCCATTTGCAATTTATCTGCATCAAATGGTCAATAAGTGAGAAGTTCTCTTCAGTGCATGTAGCTTTGACATTAAAAGGGAAAAAAAAACTGAACTATGGGAGGAAAAACTAGGGTTAGCTCCTTAATATGAGAATGAGTTTGTAAGAGCAGGATGACTCGGGACATCAACAACGAAGTAGGGAAACATGGATTTCTGAGCTGTTTGAAAGCAGCAGTGGTGACTGCCTGGAAAGCAGCTGAGCAAAGCTGTGATAAAGCCAGCTCCTGATTCACGTAAGATATACATTGTTTCCCTTCCCGGAGAGCTCAAAGCAATGGCGTGGAGGGTGGGGGGTCTCTGCTGTCCTCGTGCCCTTGACATCTGTGCTGCATGTTGGAGATGGACACTGATGCCCATGGGAGCCCAGCACCACCCAGGCTCATGCTACTTGGCTTGCCAGAAGCCCCCCAGGGCCACACACAGACAGGCCACTCACTGACATGAAAACAAGCAGAACTTCCCAATTTTCCATTGATTCATTTTTAAAACCCTTCACTTGCTCCAAGCACAAACCAATCAAGTTCCTATTTCTGAACAGCCCACGAATAACCAAATGGCCTATCACTTTGGGGTTGAAGAGGCACCCTTGTCCCAGCCAAGCATCCCTCAATCCCCATTCTTAGTCCGGGGCCAGTGACCTCTCAAGAACACCATCAGTGCTCTTTCTGCATGCAATTTTATTCTGCCATCAGGAATGTGTCCCTGTGCTCTGTAAACTGTCTCTCCACTCTAATTAATATTTCAGTAGTTCTTTCTTCAACAGGAAAACTGTTGGGGAGGGGAATAATTTACAAGTGCAAATACATCCCATTTTGCCACATCTATTAACCAAGAGAATTGTCTCTTCACCCTTCCATTTTCCTTTATTAGTATCTTATAATGGTATTCTCACTCAAGAGAGTGTTAATGCTTTGTTCTGCTTTGTATTTTTTAGTACAGTCAAGATTAATCATGTAAGCCCTTTTTAAATGTAAACAGTTCTCACAATGACATGCTACAAAGACCAGCCCCTTTTCAGACCCGTCTGCCCAGCATCCTTGCCAAAGCTGAGCTCCCTGAGTTTGATGTTTACAAACTCCAGAACCGAAAGAGCCTTGAAAGCTGTAAATTCATCTGGACTCCTAGACTGTGGTTGTGAGAAATGCACTTAGAAGCCAGACACACAGCCTAGAGCAAGCAGAGAGGGTAGGCTCTTCCTTAGAGTTCAAAATTATCCCGTTAGAGACTTCACAGGGCACCAAGTGATGTCCAACAGGCTCTGTGCTGGTCTTCACCTGTATCCCCAGAGGCCAAGTATACCCACCTGTCTCCAAGTCCACAGGGGTCTCTGTAGGAGGTTCTTCTTCTCCTTCTCTTTCTTGCTTTCTCACCTATCCCCGCTCTCGCTCTCTCTGCCTGTCGGCGTGAGTGTGCGTCTCTTCTGCCACTCTCTTTTCCTCTTGGTTCTTCCCAGGCCTTCAGAGCTGAAGAGCTTCCCTCCTCTCCACCCTCTGCTTTCCCCTTCTGCATGGATGGCTGAAGACTGAAGGATACATGCTGAAGCCTGGCCCCAAGCAGCCAAGACCCCATCCTGCTCCCCAGCTCCTGCAGGACCTCCCAGCCCAAGCAGACCAGCCTCGGTGCCCAAGGTCACAGGCCCCTCACTCCAGGGAAAGAGGGGTGTCAGCGGAGAACTCAAGAGGGAGGAGGATGCCTGCCCAGACTTGGGAACCTGTGTGGGAGTGGGGAAGCTCAGTGTATCAGTGAAGACTGGGGACATTTAGGAAGGATAGACCTGGAGAGCAGGACACCCTGGGACAGCCGGCACATCTCAGCGGTCAGGCCTGTGCCCTCCCTTTTCCTACCCCTTCTCTCACTCTCCACCCTGTGCCTGCTCATTTCCCTCACAGTCCTCATCTAATCTGAAATAAGCTAGTTTATTCATGTTTTCAAGGTCATTGTCTCCTGCAGAGAGCAAATTGCCATGGCCTCATTCACTACTCAGTACATATTATGTAAGGACAGATGGACAGACAAATGAGGACAGCTGGAAATGTCTCTGAGATTCTGGAGCTGGGGAAGGTGGCCAGGAGCAGTTGGAAGAGGTTGAGCAGAGACCAGAGCCTCAACTGGGTGGGGTTTCCACAGGGGACATTCACCCTAGCCCTGGGCTGAGGATGGGTTAGTGTTTCATAGCTGTTAGAATGCATTCCCACAGCTAGAAATCTGGAGAATTAGAATGGACTTAGGACGACTTTTTAATGCCACAAGATGATATGGATTAGTGTCCCTGAGGGAGGGCAGAGGCACTTTTCCTCCCAGAAGACCTAGATAAAGTGGGGGCATCCACTGACTCCCAGGAGGCCACAGACAGCCCTGCCTATGAAGAAGGGGTAAGGAGGTGGCAGGGAACTGGCCAAAACCTGCCCTCTTGACTCCAGCAGCAGCTTCCCAGTAACCCCTTTCTCCAGTAGAGGGTGGAGAAGGGCAGCCATCTGGGCTTGTCTTACTCTTCTCGCTTGTGCACACCCAGGGCAATGCCAGGTCGCACACCACTGCTATGTAGCCCTTGCACAGAGACTACTGGGGCACATCCATGCTCCCGCCATAATCTGTACCCTCTCTCCCCCAACGCACTCCCACGGACTCCTCCACAGCCCCATGCCTAGTCCGTTCACTGCTGCCTGCCTGTACACCCTTCCTAGCTTCTCCTTCTTCTGAGCAGTTACATGCCGGATCTGCCTGAAGCACAGCCGTCCACTTCAAAGATGTAAGTGGACATTCTGCTACCTCAGCACATACATCCCACTTCCTAGTCTCTGATCTCTGGGGCCAGACCACGTACCCACACGCTTGCAAACCCTTGATGGCCATCACAGCAGCCCTGGATCCGGGCAGTGACAGTTCTGTCCCCCCTTCAGGGTGTCCCACTGTGTGTCTGAAATTCTCCTGACATTCTACCCATTGTTCAAGCTACTGGCAGCTGAATAGACCAGCCTTCCCCTTGGGTTGTAGAAAGGACACCCCATGGAGCATTCTTTAACACATGTCTTGGGAGGGGTTCTTCTGACATCTCTAAGCATGGGATTGTGGCTCACCCCAACCCCCAAATTAAAAATTAAAGCTACATAATAGACACCCTGATAAAGCAGCCATGTCTGGGTTTATCTCTTTGAAACTCCAACATAAATGGAATTTCTACCTACCCAGAAATAGAAATCTGACCACATCAGGGTGAGGCAAGCCAGAAAGGCCACGCCCAGTGATACCTCCCTCCCTCCCTCATCATTAGCATCCATGCGGGGAGGCAAGAAGAAGGCCTGGATAGATGTCTGTGTAATCAACACATTCCTGGATTGCATATCTCTAGCCCTCGACTGAATACTATGTGATTTAGGACCCAAATGTTTCATTCTTCAAGGTCAAGAGATTTAAGGACCTAATACCAATGCCTACTCCTTTTCTCCTTAAGTTAACCAAAAGAGGCACAACCCCCAGCACTTGCCCCAAGCCCACAGCCCCCCAAGCTTCCCTTCCAAACCCACCTCTGAGCTATCCACATGTCCAGTGCTGAATTGAGGCCTGGCAGGCAGTGCATGCCTCCCACACAGGATTCCTCTGCTCCCCACCTCCTGCCCCAGACCACTCCCTCGTGGCTGTGTGATACTGTGCTTTCCGGTGGCTACCACTCCCTCTGTGACTTGACCTTCTCGGCCTCCTCAGGAAGGTACCACCTATACAGCTGAGCAGTCCTAATTGGCTCTCTCTCCATTTGGCCTCTCTGCTCAGAATAGTAGCTCAGACCCTACTGGCCCACACTAGAGGAAGCTGACTCTCTAATGAGACAGTCGTGAAAGGGCTGATGCTGCTGGGGGCACTCACCCTGGGCCAGCCTCGGAACTTGTCACGCCTGCGCCCACAGAGACAGCAGCCTTCCTCCAGTCCCTTACACACCTCCAGCAATGGTAGATGTGTCACCCAGAGGCCCTGGCCTCAATCAAGTAATTTTTCCAGTCACATGACCTCTGCTTGAATGCTGAGGGACAGGGTGGGGTGAGGATGTGAGGCATTCATTTGCTCAGGTACAAATTTAAGGGGGAAACAAAAACTCAGACAACAGTTTAATGCAATATTTTAAAACATCAACATTAATGCAGAAAAAAATCCATGGTGAACAAAATACCAAAAATTTAAATAAAAACAGGATTGGTATTCCTGACTTTTCTCTTGCCTGAGGCTCCACCACGGCAGGGCAGGGCACCGATAGCCCTACAGGAATGAAAGTGTAAACTGAGACGCTACAACAGACCCATTAACTTGCACTTTCTAGTCACTAGACTGAGGGTAAAGCCTTGGGCTTTGAGAGTAAAGCACAAGCTCCCTCAAACGAGGTCATCACCTGAAGCCTCACGGCTCCTGCCGTCCTCACCCTGGGCCCTGGGTCATGGCTTGGGTCCTTGATGGAGAGCTTCTACATGTCAAGAAATGACAGGTCAGAATCAGGGAGATGGGAAGGGATGCCCACCAAGCCAGCTGTCACCTCCACTTGGTAGGGGCTGTAAGTGCATGTGATATCGGGGAGCGGGGGTGACGGAGAGCATCCCTGGGCAGGTGGGGAGCCTGAGGCGCCTCCATCAGTGACTTCTAGGCAGGGATAAACAGGCCATGCACCATCTGCCTCCACTTCGGAAGACTGAAATAAACAAGGTCAACAGACTTCATGAGTCACTGCAGCAAAGCCTATCGGGGATTCCCAGCCTGTCCAGGTAACAGCAGCGAGAAGAGAGCACAAAACTGGCATTTAGGCAGCCCAGGGAAGGCAGACCCCAGAGCCGCAACCTGGAAAAAGGTGAGACTCTGCTGTCACATTTTAGTTTTACTCCTTTCAGATATCTTCCTTTAATTTTACAGTGATCAGATCAGTGATGGCCCTAGCCCCAATTATCCTTTGCCTAACCTAGACTGATGATGCCTAAACCAAACATCACCTCTGTGCTATGCCTAGGAGTGATAAAGACCTTTGCCCAGGCCCTCTGAACACCTCACCTTGCCTTGTCCACCCAGGAGAAGTCTTGAGGTCCCACAGTTGCTGGCCTTGTCTCCGTGTGTCCACCTCTGACTCAGCAGCTCACACCGGAACTCATTTTCTGAGGGTCAGGAAAAAAAACACCTAATGAATGCCAGCTGTGCCAGCTCCAGGGCAGAGAGAAGAGACTTGAGGCGATCTTGTACACAGCATTTATTCAGTCCCCTTTTCTGGAATCCACCAGAAAGATGTGCAAAGTTGTGGCCCCACCGTTGTTCCAGGGACAAGAGATGGAAGCTCTTGGAGGAAAATCACTCTCTCACTGGGACACTGCTCAGAGGCATCTGGCATCCTGCAACGTCAGCCTGGCCGCAGTCGCTTTTCATGGGACATGCCCTAGGGTGGGCATGGATTTCCACCAGCACAGCTGCTTCCACCAGGAGCTGGTGCCAATCAGGTACGGTCCCTAAGTGTGGGCACTCTACCCCAGACCCCAGCATCTTTCCTCTCCCTGTGTTTCTGTCTCTCTCCAAGGCAATGCCTCCAGTTAATATTTAATTCCTCAAATAAATTCACACGTCGAAAGCAGAGGCTGAAGGCATCAGCTGGACGTGACAAAGAAATGCATTGTGTACCTATTCCCTGCACGGCACTCCCTGTTTCCATGACAACCAGCTTTCTACCACCGCAGCATTTCAAAAGAAGGTCATTAAGTAACCAACAATAAAAACAGAAAATGAATATTTCTGCATTCTGCTCCGCTTCTGCTTGGAAGTGACTTTGGATTCTGCTGAAGGCCCATCAGGCCCACTGTCGTCATGCTATCCTTCTCTTCATGCTTTTTGGCATGTATCCCCAAAGGCTGTTTTTCTAGAATTGCACCAGTCCTGACCCAGGCAGCCCTGTGGCTCAGGCCACAGCAGTCGCTTGTCTGGAGATGCCTCCATCCCATTAAAGGGCCTCCTGTGACCTCCAGGAGCACAAACACGGAGGGAAGCACAGAGGTTGTCAAGGAGACAGCCTAATACAAGGTCTTCAAAGGAACGAGAGAAACACCAGGATGTGTTGCCTACTGTGAGCACCTACTGTGTGCCTGCCCCATGCTGAGCTATGAGTCACCTGCAGGGGACCCAGGTGGCCTTCCTAGTGAGGTGTGAGCTGTGTGAGCCCTCCAAGACCCTGGGGTCTCCAGTGCACCTGGTGTCATCTGCACACTCCAGGTGGGGCCAGGGCCACCCACCGGGCATTCAAATTTCCAAACAGGATTGTGGGGGATGGAGTATGGGAGCCATCCAGGGTCCTGAACCCACAAGGAGGATGCTTCAAACAGCATGGGTGAGAGGGTGGAGCAGACAGCCTCACCCCATGGGGATGGGAGGAAGGAGATTCAGGAGATGAGTCAATGAGAATTTGAGGGAGCTGAGAGTCCCCGCATCTTCAGTGATGACAGGCTGGGAGACCCTTGGCTGCAAAGCACATGGGGTTCACTTTCCACACCTACCTCCCAGGAGAGAAAACTGCAGCAATGCTGCACTGGGCTGATTTGCACGGCTCAAGGGCAATTTCCTGTCAGGGAGACATTTGTAAATATGTGAGGTGGCCGGGGCACATCCCACTGACAGCTGAAGGGAGGACACAGATCCTAAGATCTGTGCTTTGAGCAGGATTGTTCCCTCCCCCTGGGCACACCAGCAGAGTGCCTTAGAAGCACCCCCACCCGGTGTGACTCCCCTGTGCTCTTTCTGCTCCAGGTCTCCCCTGCTTCCCAGAGAAGCCCAGGGGAGGAGGGCCAGGCTAGGCTCTGGGAGGGAGCCTCTGTTTTTGATTGAGGGATGGCCAGCTTACAAGGTTCTCCTCTCTCACCCGCCCAGGAAAGTCTGGAAGGGAAGCCTGCCCACATGCTGCGTGCTCCACACCTGCTCTGGGGCTTTAAGAACATCCCGTCCAGCATCACCACCTCTAAACAGTCACTCCTGCCTTCTCTGTGAGAACAGAGCAGCGCCCAGTGATGTCTTTAGCACCACACCCTGGGATGCAGAGCCCCATTAAACAAGGCACACAACCTCAGGACCAGAATCTCACTTATGAGGACCAGCTCCTACACTGACATGATTCCTAGGAGATTTTCGGCACAAACTATAGTCAATACTACAAGTCCAGTAAAGACCTTCTCCTTTGCTAGGTAACGACCAAGGGGACCTCTCGACCTCCCGCTGGGATCTGCATGTGGCCATGTCTCTGCAGACAAGACCCTTCCTTCTGGACACACTCAGCAGCCCTCACCCCATGTGCACAGCAGCAGCATGTGCCCCCATCCAAAACAGGTTCAGAGCCCCCAGACCAAAGGAAGGCCCTGTGCAGAAACACAGGGACCCCAGGATGCCCCTTCCAGAAGTCATGCTCCTGGCAGATACCAGCAGGTGGCAGGGAGGGGACAGGGACGGGGAAGGCTAGAGAACCTCTGCTCCTGCACCTGGCCATCCCTGGCACAAAGGGAATGTGTGAGGGAGCCACTGCCATTACTGTGAGGAATCTGAAGTGAGGAGGTTTTCCACTTTGGATTTTTAGGTCTCCAAGGCTCTCTTCTGAATCCCTGCTCACAGACGGACAGCAAGCAAGCTACTAGGGAGGAGGTGTTCCAGACCCCTCCCCGGGACCTGGCACAGTGCACCGTGCCAGCTCCCCATTGCCCCGGCTCTGTCTCCACAGAGGCCTCAAACACTTTTATGGGACACGATGGGCAGACAAGAAAACAAGCAGGGTCTATTGCCAGGTGACACGTGAGTCTTACTGGGCCAGAGCCCTGACCCAGGCCACAGCCCTCTCCTGATGCTACCCACCTTCCGCCACTCAGCTGCAGACCCACCACCAGCCCAGCCAGGCCTGCATGGAGACAGCTCCCATGCAACAGCAGCACAAAGTCCTAGAGCCAGAGCACTGGCTCCTTCCAGGCCATGCTGCCCTAAGGCCACCTGGGGAGACCTCCACCTTGAGATCCCTGAGCCCACAGACAAAACACACTTCTTTCCTAAGACTGATGTCTGTGGTCACTTCCAACCCCACAGCCTCCTGGAGGGTCCCACACAGAAGGGTATGTCCTCCTGGAATGGTTCCTAGACCACCCTGAACCCAGCCCTGGCCCAGCACTGACAGCAACCCCTGCCTCGGTGTAAAATCCCCCTACCTGCCCCAAAAATAAAAACAAATGACCAGAAGGTTGAGTGAGAGGCCAGGTGGTCATTGAGGAAAGTCTAAATGTTTTCAGAGCCAGGAGCTCTTACCACCTGCCCCCACTGAGCATGCAAAGGAGGAAAGGTCCTCCCTTAAAGGGAGCCCATGTCTTGGCTCACCCATGTGCACCCCGGCTCACCCATGTGCACCCCGGCCCACCCAGACACACACTCAGCAGAGATTCCCACCACTCAGCAGGACACACCAGTGCATGAGCCAAGCCCTCCTCTGTCCCCTCCCAGTCCCTGACACGGGGGGGCCTGCATCTCGCCAATGCTAACCTCTCCGTCTGGGCTTCATGTGTCCTCCTTCCCACCACCAGTGAAAAGGTCAGGAATATCAATCATATCCCACATTCCTCTCAAATATTCGGTCCCTCCCTCTCAACCGGACTCTTTCTGGGGCTTCTTGGCTCTTCAGGAAGGTCGAGGCATCAGGAAGGCTTTCTTTTAAAGTCTGTCTGGATGCCACACCCAGCCCCACTTCCTCTCCCTCTCTATCCCCTTCTTAACTGTATTTCTCAAGGGACTCAAACTTATTGACTCTGTTCCTTGCTCCCCACCCCAACTGGCTTGCACCTAAAGCTTCCACCGAACAAGCAGTCCTGGAAGAGTGGCCAGCACACCCACACCACATCTAGTTGAGCGCCCTGCCCACCCCTGCAACCCTGAGCCTCTCCTCATCCTGCACAGCCTCGTTCAGCTCCACTTGCCAATCCCCTTCTGACTCCCGTCCCTGCTCATAATTAGATCTGCTTCTCACAAGACTTGAGTTTGTCCTGGGACCGAAAGAGCCACTGCTATTTTCTGAATCTTGCCAGAATCTGACCTCTCCAGCTATTTTGTTTTGTTTGCAGATACTGACAAACTGATTCTAAAATTCACATAGCCATTCAAGGAACATAGAATATCCAAAACAATGAGGTTGGACCCCTCTTGCTCCATATATGAAAATTAGCTCATAATGGATCACAGAACTCAATGTAAGAGCTAAAATTCTTGGAAAACATAGACATATATCTTCCTGACTTTGCATTAGGCAATGATTTCTTAGATGTGACACCAAAAAGCACAAGCAATAACAGAAAAATTGATAAATTGGACTTCATCAAAGTTTAAAACTTTTGTGTGTCAAACAACACCATCAATAAGGTGAAATGACAACCCAAAGACTGAGGGAAAATATTTGTATCTGATAAGGGACTTGTATTCAGAATACATAAAGAACTCTCACAACTCCATAACGAAATACATAACTCAATTTAAAAATGGGTAGTGGATTTAAATGGACATTTCTACAAAGATAACATATATATAAATGGTCAATACGTAAAAAGCAGTCAGCATCTAGTCATTAGGGAAATGAAATTAAAGCACTTCATACCCACTAAAATGGCTATATATTTTTTTAAATAGACAATAACAAGTGTTGGAAAGAATATGGAGAAACTAGGAGCCTCATACATTGCTGATAGGAATGCAAAATGGTATACCACTACTTTGGAAAACAGTCTGGCAGCCCCTCAAAATGTTAAGCATAGAGTTAACATATAAACCAGGAATTCCATGCCTAAGTATAGATAGACCTAAGAAAAACAAAAACATGTCTACAGAGAGGCTACAGAAAATACAACAAAAGTTACACAATTATTTTCACAGCTTTATTCGTACTAATGAATAAAAAAGCCAAAAAGTGGAAACAACCCAAATATTCATCAGTTAAATGGATGATACAAAATACCACTGAACAGCAGTAGGCAATAAAAAGGATTAAAGGGCTCACACACAGTACACTGTGGTGAACCTCAAAAACATCATACTCAGTGACAGAAGTCAGAAGGAAAAAAATACGTATTACACAGTTCCATATTCTGTTTCCAAAGGGACAAAAAGTAGCTTAGTGGGGCAGGGGGAAGGGTGCAACTATTAATGGGCTTAGTTTCTTTTTGGGGTAATGAAAATGTTCTGAAATTAGATTGTAGTGATGCACAACCATAAATATGCTAAGACCACCAAATTGGATATTTGTAATGGGTGGATTATACGACAAGTAAATTATGTTTCAAGGAGGCTGCTCTTAAGTCAATGGCACACGCATGGGGGCCCACATGGAAGACTCCCGGAGGCAATCTTGACTCTCACCTGGGCTTGGGAACAGAGGCACAATGACCAGCTCCAAGAGAGGAGAGGCCTGCGCAGGGCAGACACCCTCTGGAGCGCCTGCTCAGCCCAGGGGTGAGGCAGAGGATGGCGAGAAGGGCAGGAGTTCCTGCTACACCAGGTCGTGGCAGAAACAAGGGCAGGGCAGGCAAGGGCTGTTGCAGACTGAGGGGGAGTCCATGGGTTCCGAGCAGGTTTAGAGGAACCACTAAGTGGATGCTCACATTAGAAAACAATTTTCTGAAGACAGGAGCTGCCCAACAAGAGAGGAACTACCTCCCACCAAGATTTGTGAACCCCTGGCCCAGAGGCATGTGGCCAGTGAGTGAGGCCACTTCTAGGGACTGCTGCATAGTGGTCCGAGCAGGGTGCATTTGGTTCTCCCAGCCTGGCTTCTGTGAGCCTATGTCCTGGTCCAGGCTGGACTGCCCACCATCCATTATCCTCAAGACCACGGAGGTGGGTTCAGGGGTGCAGCAGGAGGTGGGTACAGGCAGTGATGCAGGGCAGGCCAGGTATGGCAGGTGAGGCATCTCAGACCCCACCCGACAGCTCAGTTGGAGCCACCAGGAGAAGACACCTCTTCTGTGCAGCCAAGAGCATCGTGGCACAAACACAGACAAGCTCCCACCACCACCTCTGGACATGTCCTAGCTGGCCAATGAGCCCAGGGCTACAGCCAGTCTGCCCCGCATGCTGACCTCCATCATAAGTGACCAATCACACAGAAGATCCGTGCGCTGCCATTGTGAACTGGGGCTCACATGGGGACCCCCAGGTGCCATAAGGCCCAGTCCATAAGGTGGACAGGGCTGGCCTCTTCAGCTTTCCTAACGCAGAGTGAAACTTGGCAATGTGTATCTCTCCTCCCCCTCTCTCCCACTCCCCACCTCAAAGCCATAAATTGAATGTATCCATGAAAATCTGGGCCCTGGAACTGAGTATAAACACATCTTGCCATTTAAAAGGAAATATTGGTTCGTATTTTTCCTCTCAATCCTCATCCATCCCCTTATTGCTGCTACTCAGGTTTAAGGAAAGCCCAGAAAGCAGGAAGAAAAACGTTTGAATGAAGTGCAGAAATGACTTAAGGCACACACAAAACTGAACACAGACCTCAGTAGACATCTGGGGGGACCAGCCCAGAACTCCACCCTCTGGACCCAAGACCCTCTGCCCCCAAAGCTGCCTCCACATCAGGCCCCAGAGGCCCATGGAGGGCACACAAGGCTCACGTCGCACAGCTGCCAGGCACTGCAGAAGGATCTCTCCAAGTTCAGCATGAGGCCCCTTCCCAGACACCTGTGTCTGGGACCTTCCCTAGGTCTGTGGGGGTGGGGAGCATCCAGGAACCTGCACTGGATGAACAAGTAAATGTCTTAGGAAGCCCTCCCTGCACACTGTGGCCCATGGCCAGGAGAAGGACAAGGGCAGAAACAGTGAGCCCTGTGCAGAGCACAGGCCACCCAGTCCCGGCTGCGGTGGGGGGCGGATGTTAGTATGGGAGTTATTTGGGAAGTTATAATGCTATTGAGTCTGTCTTCCCCAATTTGGAAATAAAACATAAAACCAAAATGAAAAATACAATAGAAAAGTTGCAAGACAAAGTCGAGGAAAAATGCTAGGAAAGTAAACAAAAAACCAAAAGATAGGAAATGAAGAAAACTGAGCAAGCCCAGCGCCCAACTCCACAGTTGCAGAAAGAGAAAACCAAGAAAATGAGAGGGAAGGTACGAATTGAATAGTAAAAGTAAATTCCCAGACCTAAAGGAAATCATATTTTTAGACAAAAGTCCCATTAAGTAACCAGCACAGTGAATAAAAAAGAAGATGCACTCCAACCTAGGCAAGCACTGTAAAATTCTAAAACACGGGGACGGCCAGAGGCCCTACAACCTTCCCAGGGGGAGATCACAGAAGAGAGACACCACCCTCACGGCATCAGATTCCTCAATAGTGAAGCAAGAGCTTCAAGACTATCAGGCTGAAGGCCAAGGGCGTGCCCTCTGTTCCCCGACACAATATCAATAGAGGAAATAAAGAATCAAAACATTTCCAGAGATGTGTGGTGCCGAAAGCAAAGCCCCAACACCGAAGGCTTCCCCCTAGAGAACAGCGGGTGGGGTGGACCCTGTGGAGACGCTGACAGCCCTGAGAATCCAAAAGGAAGTGCTGTCTGCCCTAGGGACACTGCGGGTCCCAGGCAGGGGCTACAGGGACTGCAGGGCACCCTGGGGACCCCACATTTTCCTGCGGCCCCGGGAGCTCCCAGACCTGGGACCCACTCCTACTCACCCCTCACCTCTTAGCGGTGGGGCCACCCCATCCCACCCAGGCCTGGGGCCCCTTCCGGGCTCTACTCCCTGGAGGAGTGCAGCTGCCCTGGGGGTTCTGTTCCTGGGTTTTCGGGGTCTCCTGGAGGTGCTGGCATCCCACCTACTGGGCCAGCTTTTGGCAGGAAATGCAAACAGGGCCAAGGGGAAAATGATGGCAAGTTTTGCTCTTTTTCTTTCTTTTTTTTTTTTTAACTGGAATTCAGAGAGAAGTAAAATGAAGACTTGCTGAGCAGAGCAAAGACAGACCTGCTTCTGCTGAGTTTAGGTGAAAACGAGAGGAGAGAGAGGTGGGGGCAGGGGACCGGCAATGCTGCAGCTCTGCACATTTCTCTCATTATTTTGCTTCTGAATCAGCCTGGCTGGTACGTTCTCTCTTCAATAAAAGCCAAATGCAAGCCATGTCCCCTAATCTCTCCAACAGCAGCTCACTGCTGAGAAAATAATACAGACGCAACTTCCAGCACCATCCACTTTCCTTCCATTTATATGCAAATGGTGACCTTTCACCCAGGCTGTCTCAAAGAAGTGTTTCCTTAAAAATGCAAATAGCATGTTGCCGGCAGTTACTGTCGCTGAGCCTTTCTTATATTATTGTTATTACTTCTTTTAACCTTACCAGCACTGTAAAAACAACAGCTAAACTGCTCGGCAGTAATAATGACTTTCCAAACCGAATCATAGGACGTGCTCTCCAGCGGCCTGTCACCAAGCCTGCCAGCAGAGGAAGAAGGGTCTCAGGAGGGGGGTTGGTGTGGGCACAGCCCCAGGCAGGCCAAAGTGTCCTGGGAGGGGCATGGTGGTGTTGAGCAGCCTCTAGCTCAGAGTCCCTGGGGCCAAGGCCTCCAGCACCCAGGCAGGTGCCAGGAATGTGCCTGGCACACACTACTTGCTCCATGAGGATGCACACAGATGTCACCAAAAATACTTCCACCGCAAGTGGAGTTCAACACTAAGGGTTAACACTAGAGTCCCCAATCCTAATCTCCCTCTGGGCTGGAGAGACCCCGGGAGTGTAGGGGCTGGGCACACATGCTCCACCCCCAGACAAGGAGTCAGGAGACACCCAAGAGCCCTAAGCCATCACATGCCAGGCCAGCAGAGAAGACTGGGAGCACAGGAAGCTGGAAGAAGCCAGGGAAAGAGCCCCAGAAATGGACAAGGCAGCTGTTCACAGACGGCATTGGGGAGGGGCTCCCTCTACCCGCCAACCCGCCCCACTGACCCACCCAGCCTGCAGGTCAGGAGAGGAGCTGGGAAGGTGTCCACTCTGTCACCTGCACCCACCACAGCTTCCAGTGTGCCCGAAAGACTCACCCACCCATCCTGCTGCCTCTCAAGGCCCAGAGCCTGGGCCACCCCAGGTGCTCGGGAAGGAGAGTGGTGAAATGACCAGGCTAACCCCAGAGCCTGCCTCACTGAGACACAGCCAGAGACTCTCAGACCAGGGCACTCAGAGCTGCTGTCTCCATCCTGGGGGAAGAAGTGGTGCACAGGACAGCAGAGGCGATGGAAGGGGCTGGGACAGTGTGGGCCTGGTCCGCTGGGGTGGGGACTAGGGCTAGCTTCTGGGAGCCCTCCTTGTAAGTCCTGGGGGTCTTGAGAGGCAAGCTTGGCCTTCCAGGATCAGGAGAGGACTTCTCTAGAATTCTGCTCCAGGTCTCTTGTCCCCCAAGCCCCAGAAACTCTCTTAGTCAGAACTTTCCAGCCCAGGGAGAGGGGAAATGGCCACTTCCTTCTCCCTAGAAGGCATATTGTATTTAGGCTCTTGAAGGTGACCCACTGGAACAGGCTCTCTCTGGTATAAACAGATGAAAACTAAGTTTCTTAAAGCCCCATTTAGGGTCTGTCTGTGCCTTTCTTCACACCAGGTTTAGAAAGCAGAGGGCTCTCGACACCTCTGGGAAACCCAGGTAGGGTTTTGGGGAGAGCACCCTCCAACCGGGACTCACAGTGCTGGAGCCTCCCAGCTTAGGAGCCATGGCCCTATTTCCTCTGCCACCTGGTCCCACTACCTCCAGCAAATGGAAGCATTCCTATTTGTGAGGAGAACAGGGAACCCCGGGCGCTGCAGTCCGGCAGCTGCTCCCTGATGCGTTTAACTGTAGCCCCAGTTCCAGGGTTCAGAGTGGCCCCCGTGGCAGTCAGTTTTCGCAGGTGGGGGGGTGCAGAGCCCACCTGTCAGCCTCCTAGCAATACCCAACAACGTCCCACTCTACTGCCTTTAGGGCTAGAAATATGGGGACTCGGGGTGCAGATGCTAATTTCTCAATCTGCATGTACAGTGCAGAGCCAACACTGAACAGAATTTAGAGAAAACACAAACGTTTTACACAGATCAGAAGCGGCTGGCCTGAATGACTCTGAGGTAAGGGGCCCACACCAGGAGGGGAAGGGCAGGGTAGGGAAGAAGGCCCTGCCACTACCCTACACTGACACACATCAGAGTGCTCTCTGGGAATGCATCCTGCATCACAAGAAGAGCTGGACCCTAATTCCCATTATCAGAGCCCATTTGGGTCCCTAGATGCCGAAAGCGCAGGCTGCAAGCAGAGCATGAAAGCTCAGACCCTCTGGCACAAGGGAACCCCACACCCAGCAGCGGGTTCTGAACTTAAAAACTACATGTATGCTGCAGGTGGACCAGCAGATCAAGGCCAGAAGCCCACAGATGGCTCCTCAGGACACAGCCTGAGAGCTTTCACGGGTCACAAAGCTTCACTATATTCAATGCAAATAACACACCCACCTTCTCCCTTTGGGCTAGTGCCCTGAGGAAGTAGACACCTGATTTCAGGGCACTGGGGTCTCTGTGGGCTATTCTGATGGGAAGCATCAGAACCACTGAGCGAGAGATGGCAGCAAGCTCACAGCTTCTCACTGCTCCCACAGATCGTGAACACCGCCAGTCTGTGCTGCAGGGAGGTGAACCCTCACAGGTACCCTGCTTTGGTGCAAAATGAGACTCAAGGAGCCGTCCATGGTTACAGTTGGGGCATGAGCTTCATGGAAGCACACTAAGATCGCACAAATATCCAGATAATCCGGCCAAAGCGAAACCAGACCACTAACAGGTAACAACGAAGGCACCCCTTCAGTTTGCATGACATAGTCTGACTTCCTATCTGGTGGACATGGTCTCAGTGCAGACCTCAGCCTCAAGAAGGAGCTGATAGTAGAGGGGAAATTCAAACCTGAAGACTCCTCACTGAGCACTTAAGTAGTTTTTCTTCCCACCTAAGTTTTCCTTCCTACCTCAAAAACAAAAATTTAGAACACTCCCTGGCTATGTCCAGCCCGGTGTTGTCAAGGGAACCTCAGGCCAGAACCCTTGGGGGTCCTCCCTCCGCCAGGTAGGCCCCAGACCTGGTGTGTCCTCAGGGGCAGGCAGAAACACCCACAGGCCAATGCAAGGTCACCACTGCCAAGAGAGGTGGTTCAACAGGCAAACACCTAAAGGGGGACAGTGAATCCTGAGAGGTCCATCTGGGGATGCAGGGTGGCATCTGTATGAGGCCTTGAAAGCAAAGCTGAAGTCCAGCTGCAGGAGGTGACCCAGTTTGGAGATGGAGAACAGGGTTGGGAGGCAGGCTGGAGCTGGACCAAGGACATCTCCCAGGTGGTGACAGTGCCCAGGAGGACAGTGAGGACATCCTCCCGGACTATCTGGGATGCTGGGCAGCAGGGCTGGGAGACCTTCCGGAAGCCATGCAGAACCAGGTACCTCTTACCTAGGAAGCTAATGGGCCTCCCAGACTCAGCCTCTCATCTGTAAAACGTGGTAATACCAGCGTCCACCCTCAAGGCATGTTAATGGGCACTAACTGGTCAGCCCAACCTAGGCATGGCGTCCAAACTAACAGTGTCAAATGTGTCTGTCTGCACCCAGGACATGAGCCATATTTCTGCTTTATACATGATGGTCCAGTCTCAATGAAAACAATGTCAAATGAAGTAAGCCCTCCCAATTTCAAATCCCTATTGTTGCCTAAACAAAACTTTGTTAAGGGTAGAATGTGTGAAAAATTGCGCAATTCCATGTGCAAACCAGTGATTACCAAACCAACTGACTGTTCAGTTAGCAGTCTGGAGACTGCGCAGGCTCCTGGCGCCAGGTGGTCACCACCCTGGGAACATGGGACTGGGAGGGCCTTGTCCCTGGGCAACTTATCTGTCACAGGCAAAGCTCCACATCCATGAAATGCCTCATGGACACCAGGCAGCTCCTTTGGTCGGGGGCCACTTGGGCTGCCCAAAGGGGAGGGCTGCTGACACTGTTTTATCTTCAAAATTCAACCAGTCCTGCAGTTGTAGAGTCTGATGTACTTCAACAAGTCTACTCCTTGAGATGCACAGGGAAATCAGGGATGTGCCTTGAGGGCCCTCAGAGCTGTGGTCTGGCTCACTGCGATTCAGGGCACTATACCACGCTTTCAGTTTGAAGTTGGGAGCCCAGGCGAACCTCTAGGACCTTCTAAAGCTAACACTGGGGGCAAAATGGAGCGTCCACGCTCCGGCTCCCACAAAGAACACTTGAGAGCCTCTTCCCTCCCATCCAAGAGAGGCCTGGAGGGGCTGCAGGCTGCAGGTGAGGGGGCCCATCTGGTGAGGGAGCTCCAGGGACATACTAGCTCAGGCTGCTACTCTAATGTGTAGTTTTTAGGCAACAAAACAGGAAAAAAAAAGGAAAGGCCCCAGATGGCTTCTGCTGGAGCCCTCAGACCAGTGTCGAACACGATCAAGGTGTGAAGTCAGGCGTGCGGTGGGGGCCCAGTGGGCTAATCTGTCAGCAGCTCCAGCCATATGGTGCAGCCGCTCTTCCTCCCATGTCTGGATACCACATGCACATTCCCACCTTGCCAGCCATCCTGAGCAACATAGAACTGACCACGCCAGTTCTCCCAGGGCGTGATCACGACCACACAGGCCCTGCTCCCTGGCTACAATCCCAAATCAAGCCCTGGGCACACCACCCAAACAGTGCCAAGTCTGAACAACTCCAAGGGACCTTGGCGGTTTGCAGGTGCCTTAAAACAAGGGGTGGCCCTGAGGCCTGATGCGAATCACCTGCGCTTGATGGCCCTGCCCACGTCCTAAGGCAAAGGCAGATGTCCTCACAGCCTGGCTGGGGCAGTTTAAAACCTGGTCCTCTGTGTTACTTTCATTCCATCTGATTAAAATAACAATTGCAGTTTCTTTTTAAAGTGCAAATTTTAAAATGAGAGTGATAGGTGATGCTCTCTTCTAAGGAGAAGAGCTCAGTGCTCCCAAGCACGTGCCCGCCAGCCTGGGGAAAGAGCTCGGAGTGATGGGCTCCAGTGGCGTGGAAGATACAAAGGGAGCCCACGGCGACCCGAGTTTCCACTTGCACGTCTTCCCTCTACTATTCTCTCTGAAGCAGGCTTGACGTAAGTCCAAGAGCAAAAGCATTTTAAGTCAAGTAAGACACGTCTCTCTCATTTTGTTTTGAGGGTTTTTTAAAGTGACATTTGGGAAAATTCAGCCATCCATGAGAGACAGAAAATATGCTGAGGACCTTAAGCATTCCACCCCAAGCCCCCAGCAAGCGCTCCAGACCAGGCCGTGGGCTGCCTGCCGTGGGGGGCCCTGAGCGAGCCAGGTCCTGGTGTCTTCAGGGAGCAGAAAGCCTGCCTGAGGGTGGTACCCATGGCAGCTGCTCTCATCCCTTCTGGGAAAGAGCATTTTTTAGGCTGACTAATCTCCTAATGATGCTGGCTCCCGAAGACCATTTTCCTGTAAACTCACACCACAAAATTCCTGTTAAAATTACATCTGTAGACAACTAATTTCTGGTTTATTTGTGAGTTCACAAGGAATGAGCAGAGGCGGAGGACCTAGGAACCAGTGAGTGAGGGAGGCCCCCGCCAGGCTGCCCTCTGATACTACCCAGCTTTCTGCAAGACAGAAGCCAACAAGAGTCTCCCAGGCCCAGAACAGGTGCAGTTCCTATCTTTCCAACACGCCTGGGGAACATGCAAATCTTCCTGGCCGCCCAATGCCCTGCCTACCTCAGATCAGGTGACTACTGGCAGTCCCTGCCTGCCCAGAGGCCACTTCCCTGCCTCCCCCGTTCACGGTGCTGGTCCCACCCTCTCAGCCCAGGCAGGAGCTCGAGCAGCCCCACACCTCACTCTCAGCTGCAGATGTGCCTCACATGGAGTCCATCAAGGAGGAGCTCGGCCGCACCAGCCTGCCCACAGCCATCAGGGCAGCTGCAGGAGGCCCCATGACACACACCCCCCAGGATCCCATACCAGAGCTGTTGTGGATCCTCCTGGCCCCATGCCCCAGACTCGCACAGAGTCACCTATATCATCTTCATGGGCACATTCAGTGACCCCGGGCCACAGGAGGGGTAATGGGGCCCAGAGAGGAGGAACTCTGGGCTTTGGCAGCACCAGGGAGAGCATCTACCACAGCCGAGGGGTCAGGCCAAGCTCCAGCTGGAGCCAGCACTCTTTAGGACAAGTTGCTGGGACCCCTGGGGACAGAGCAGTTTTGCAGCCCAAAAACTCTGCCCACTGGGCAGGCAGGGTTGCCTCAGAGCAGGTCCTCCTCCCCTGGGCACCAGGGGCACCAGGCAATGGATGACCGCTGCCTCTGCCAGAGTCTCCCAGGAGGGTCTGGAGCATTGCTTCAGAATATTTGAGGCTGCCTCCAGACCTGCAGGCAACAATGTCTGAGAGTCACACAGGCCCCCTGGGTTACACTTTAGACAGAAACAGCCCCCTTCCCTGGGTGAGCTCCCTGGTCCACACTGGGACCCCATGGTCCAAGGGGGTCACAGCCCAGACAGTCCCAGGATTGGAAGGCCTTCATGCCCAACTCTGTGCAGCCCCTGCCCAGCCCCCTAGATCAACCAATACCCCTGTGAGGTCCAGTGCCACCCAGATGCCCAGGGGTTTGGAGACCCTGTAGGGGCCTCAGCGTCCAGCCCCACAGGACAGGGGGGCTCATAAAGCTGCCTCCTCTTTGCAAACAAACTGACCTCTCAACCCTGACCTGGCCTCCTCTGCACAGTGAACAACTGTGGGAAGATGGCAGGGTCCTGCCCCTGGGTGACACCTCCCCACTGGTGCCACAAAACTCCAATCTCTGCTCTCCACTCTTTTGTTTACAATTAACTAGCAGGGCCATAAGGGAGGAGGTAATAATCACAGCCAAGGACCAATGGGAGCGGAGCCATAGGCCAGGAGCCTGGGCCTCTCCCAGTTGCCACCCAGTGCAGGTGAGGACTCCCCCTCCCCAGGCTGAGCGAGGACAGGGCAGGCTCTGCCCACATTTGGAGGGGGCAGAATGAAGCATCCTCTCTTGCACAGAGGCTGAGGGCTCGCCTCTTCCGGGCTTGCCCAACGCCGTCTTGCCTTTTGTTCACTCAGCCACTACCCTCACAGCATCCTCACATTTCTCTAGCCTTTCTTTTTTTTTTAAACCACCAGGGCAAAATTTCTCACCTCCCCCTCCCAAAAGAATAATGATAGTAACCACTGCTGTCATCACCATTAGAGTGACACCATCTGATGGCCCAAGACCAAGCCCAGATCTTGCTACCAGACTCACCTCTCAGACTTTTTGTTTCAGAAATTAAACACCCAACTTTACCAGCCAATGATGCCCACCGGTGCCAAGGGGATGCTGAGACAAGAGCCCTGTGACTTAGAAAGACACACGGCCCTCCCAGGTAAGGACCCACCGCACCGCCACATAGGGGCCCCTGGGGGCCTGTTTATTTTCCTGATGCACAAAGAAAACAGTGCATCCCCCGGGCAAGATGAAGTCCACAGCCCTGAGCACGCTGCCCAACAGGCAATGGCATACATTGTTGGAAGCTCACATAGACTTCTGGGCCAACCCTGGTTTTTAGTTTTAAATAGACAAACTCAGTTACAATAATACCATAAGTAAGCACATTTGCGACCATCACACAGCCAGGAAAGGCGCTCAGAGGAACGGCCAGCATTTGGTTCTGCGCGTCTACCCCACTGACACACGCACTCTAGATGTTGTTCCTTAAGTTTAGAAATATGTGACACGCAAAGACAAAATGCTCACATGACCATCTCTACTCCGTGCCTCGAGCGGGATGGGGGGCTAGTCACAGACGAGGTACTGACTCCGAGTTCCCCACTCCAGGAAGGTCTTCTGCTTAAGGAGCCAGCATTTTCCCTGGGCACATCGCCTCTGGGTCCCACAGCTGCAAATATATCTGTGCTCCTCTTCCAGAAATGTGCGTAAAGTTTCTCGTCTTGATACAAGGTCCCCCTCAATGTTTTCTCTGTTAGACTCAGTACGTGTCCATTAGGCTCTCAGAAAGGCCAGGCTCGTGAGCAAGCCAGCAAGGGTCAGAGAAAGAGGAGGAAAGCAGCCACGGGCAGACCCAGGAGAAGAAAGCCTCGGTCCCTCAGAGCAGCTTTAAAAAGCCATCCCCAGACCTGCTTTTCCTGCAAAGAAAGCCTTCATCTTAGAAATTAACTCTGCTTGCACGCCCTCTCCATCTCCGTCTGAGGGGAAAAGCCAAGCCCTGGATATATCTGCCTTTGTCAGCAAAAGAACGTAACATTGACTTACCTTTCCCCACAGCTATTGTCTGTCCTCTTTCAAAATGACATCACGGAAAGCAATCATGAAATTTACATGGGGGGTGCAGGGTGGACGGGGGAGGAGAGGGAAGGCAGCTGCCTCCCTAACAGCGGTCACATGTGGGGAAGCCTGTGTGAGGGTTTCAATTAAATATCTTCTCCCCTTAGTGTGCGAACTCCTAAGCCAGCTAAAGGCGACGTCTCATTTACTTAATGACCGCTCTCATTAGCAGCAGTGGCACGGGCTGGCGGAGAGGCTCCTTTGTAAATACGCTACCCATGAACCCTTGGGGCTCCAATATATCTGTTTACTCTCCGAGGTGAAATAAATTTACAGTATAGCATCAGAGAGATGGATCTGCTGACTTGGGAAGTGAGAGGTGCCCAGGCCGGCAGAGCCCCTGTCTCCTGCCCCAAGCCTCAGCCAGCAGAAGGTGCCTGCATTTGCCCACACAGATCCATAATTCATGTGCAGTATGATGGGGGTTTCTTTATGCAAAACACACAAAAGGGCAGAGAGCGTCACAACCGCCATGCTCACCCCCCTCTGCTTTCTCCACCAGTGGTTCAGTCCAATAATTCCTAATAGCAGCAACCGGAATGACAGATGCCCTGGGTTAGCACGGCTGCAGCGAAAGTACTTTACAATATTTATTGGTGGTTAGGAATATGACCTACCATCATAAAGAACGGACTGCAGAATTTATACTCAAATGAACCAGGAGGGCTACAAATTAGCTCATCTGCATATTCAAGAATCAGTGACTTAAATAGGCATGTATTTTTTTAAGTGCATAAATGGTACTATGGCCACAGACCAAAAATTAAAGTCACACACACAGAACAGATCAGGAAAAGATCCTTTTCTTTATCACATTCCCTTTTTGTTTTAAGTTTTGAAATAATAAACCCTCTCAAAGAGAGCTTGGGTACTCCCTGAGGCATGAGTACTCTGTGCCCTAAAATCACTAAATTTATCCCAGCCGGAGAAAAACACCCTGCGTTAAGTTCTCTGCTCTCTTTTTGAGTCTTTTTTAAACTGCCTGCAAGGAGTCCTCCCATTAAACCCAAGAGAAAAATCCATCACACACAACAGAAGTGCCCACCTGCTCTTTAAGCAACCCAAGTGTCTGCTTTCTCATCTGTCAGTCTGTGATTTTTTTCCACATTCAGGGATGAACACTGGAATTTCCTCAGGAAAAGTACCCAGGAGCCATAGTATTCTTGCTTACTATCCAAATTCCCTTTCCTTACTGATAAACCGGGCTAACAGTTGTCCATCATCATAATCGGGTGTTGGACACTGTACTGTGAAACATGACTCAAACTGAATTTCGGACGCCTGCTAAGAACGTGCCGTCACAGGCCAGCGTGAGGGCCAGAGAAGCTCGTGGCTCAGAAGCGCCCTGCAGAGATTTCAACAGACAGGAAATACCATTTCTCCGTGAGTTAGGCAGGAACACGACGCCCCCAACCTAATCAGCACTAAAGGGCTCAGGCCACCAAAAGCAGGAATGAGATAGAACTAAAACATTTAGTTTTCTCGAAGAAAGCATGTTTTGAAAATCAACTAAAACTCTCTCATGAGAAACACTTTCAAAATGCAGTGCTCCTCTCACATCACATTACACGCAAAACCAGTGAGCCGCATCCAAAAAGCAAGTAAGTATGTTTGGTTCTCATACACACACCACATTACTCTCAACCAATAAAGCGAAATGCACTCAGGGCAATCTTGTACACTGAGCAAAACGAAATAAATGTAAGCTTTCACTGGTTAAACTGAGGATGAAATATTAATTAGCCAAATGATAACTGTTTGAGGCTCCTACAATGACTGCCTACCATTGTTTTTGTTCTTTCACGAGCTCAAACCATGAGCATCGAAGGACATATTCAATTGAGAGCTCTCCTAAAAAGTCATTTTCTGTCTCCTCTGGACACGCTGTGTGTACCGGGATATTTTACATCCCAAACCTTTGGCATTCAGAAATTCTATTAAACTCTTATCAGCAGGCTGCAGGCTCAAGCTGCCCTGCTCACCATTGTTCCGCCATGAAGATAGAATCAAAGGGAGGGCCGGTGCTGCATCAGCCGTGTCCTCGAGCAATACCCAGTGTTCCATGAAAGTATTTAATTCAGAAACGCAACAGTCTAACTTAGGAAACAACAAACAGAGGTACAGACAGGGAGAGATCAGGATGCAACGAAAAGGCCTGGGGCAGCACAATGATCTTTTCAGGTAACAGATCACATTTGCAAACCTAAGTCTTCCAGCATCTCACACCTCCCCCATTGAAGAGCCACGGCTTCCGGAGGTGTGCCGCTCTGGCGGTCGGGATGGGGCCCCCGGACCCCACCTGCGGCCGCTCGGGCGTGCATTCCCGAAGGGCTCGGAAACTTCCACCTGGAGCCTTGTTCCAAGAGCCTGGAGAGAAGCCTCGGGGCTCCTGCTGGTTACATAGTAGGAGCCGTTTCAGAAGACCGGTTTTGATGAGCAAAGTTTCAAAATCCTTAGCTGACTCGGTTAAGAGAGAGGAGGAGCCACAGGAAAGGAGCAGGGAGGGGAGTTTGCTGGCAAGCCTCGAGGCTTGGCGGCTTCCCGCGGCCCGAGCGGTGGGGTGGCCGCGCGACGCGGTCTGATCAGCACTTCGGACAGCGCTCCCTGCCCGCTCCAGGCCCTTTGTCCTCAGCACAGACTCAGGCAGGACCCCCACGGCCGCCACTGAACTCCGGGCTGGGAGAGGAAATTCCAAAACAAGCCTTCCAGCCCTGCCTGTAAGTGACAATAGCAAGATAGACCTGAAAACTTTCTTACACGGGGTGAAAAATCATCAGGATGTTTTTTAATCTTAAAATATTTTCTTTCCCATAACCAAGCATGGACCACATTATTCCATTGTGGGGGTAGTAGCCTGTGACTTTCCAGTTTGGGAAGAGCCACAGGGAAACAACCTCTGCCTGGTTGGCGGGTCCTCAAACTCCATATGGGGAGAAAAGGGGGAGATTCGCAAAACCAAACTCGGGGCTTGCTAAGGAAGTGCTTTGTGGGAGCGGATGAAGCAGGCTTAATGACTGCTCGGCTGGTACACTGACTTCAAATAAATGCAATTACGTGTGCAAATCTGCACACAGACATCCCAAATGTCAGTTCATTTGCTTCATAAAAACTCTTTCAAGTAATTTTGGTCTAAACTTTTTGCATCTGTAATTGGCACCACCTTCTCCGGTGACCAGCTGGGGGTGAGGGTTTTCTTGTTTCTTTCTGAAAGCTTCCCTGCAGATGGGCGCCTGCCTTAAAGCTGCAGACGACAATTAGAGCCGTTGTGTGCAGAGCCGAGATGGTCAGCATTAATATTGTATACGAACAGCTGAAGGCGAGGGGGGCTGCTGCCCCAGGCAGGCTCTGGCAGATGGAGCAAACAAAACCAAGAGCCACTCTTAACACCACCCTGGGCTGACTTTGTATGCCTGCCTCACATTCGCTGGCTTGTGAGACTCACATATGCACACACACTCACACATATTCTGGGCCATAGTTGAGACTGTTGCATGCTGAGACATCAAACACACCATTCCCGTGACCTGGTGTGAGCACACGCACAATGTTTTGGAGGTACCGTGGGGGATGTGCCCACACTAACTTGCTGTAACACGGTGTTAATGTTTCACACACACAGAGTAACTGCGTGTGGTGGGGACTCGGGCAGCAGTGGACATCTCCGGCCACACACACCTTCTCTCCACCCGCCTTCTCCCAGAGCATGGTTCCTGCGCCTCCACACATCCACCTCCACCCATTGCCCGCCCCACCTCCAACCTTTGGAGGCAAGCCCGCAGACACGGCAGCCTTGACAGGGTTCTGCAAACCACTCGACCAGCTGGAAGGGGAGGCATCAGGCTGAGGGCCCTGGCCTCACTCAGGAGGGAGCCTGTGTCTGTCACCTCCTTGGCTGCCCAGAAAAGGGCACAGAGCACTGACGGGACACACAGCTAATTAGTCCCTTCGGCATATTGGCAGAAACATGTGAACAGGCCTGGAGAGGGGTGTGTGGGGATAGGGGGAGGTACGCACCGAGGAAGGTCCCACAGAGAGTCATCTTTGCTGGGCAGGCTCAATCCCACTCTGAAGCCTGGACACTCGATCACTTCACTCTGGAAAAAGTTGCTGCACAAACTTCTGTGTCCCGGGTCCTGGGGGGGGGGGGAGGCCCTCTCATCCAGCCAATCAGGGCCAGGGAGCAGATGATCACATATTGATGCCCTGCCAATGAGGCTCCCTTCCCCACACAATGGGCCCCGCCTGCAGGTGGGGGGAAGCAAAGACACAGCCCCTCACACAGTGGAAGAACAAGGCAGGGAGGGAGGCGTCTGTTCCAAGATGCTTCCCCCTCCTCCCCCTCTCCCGCATCTTCCCCGGCTCCATTCCCCTCCCACTTTCCCTCCCTCCCTGCTTCACCCCAGAAACCTGGTGGCAGACCAGTCGGGATGGGGTGGGGTGGCATCGGGTTGGGGGAATCTTGGCCTCCCCGCAACGCAATCATTGGCTGCTGACTGGCTACGGCCCCTGCGGCCCCTGGGCTGCGGTGGGCTGCAGTGGGGCGCGCACTGCCACAGAGATGGCTGGCTTGTGGGGCGGACTCACAGGGGCATGGGGAGAGGGAGGAACTCGGGTTTGCAAATTAGTCTCAACCAGCGGTAAGGGGAGGCAGTGGGGGCCTCTCTGGAATGATTTCTCCTGCCTCGCCCTGTCCTGCGACCGTTCACTGCCCACCGGGGTACTTCAGAGCACAGTTTGGCCATAACCAGACCTGACTGGACAGTCCACCTGGCTTCCCCTGACACTGAGAAGCTCCCACTCACCCCTGAGGCATCTCAGGGGTCACCTCCTGCATGGTCTCCAACCACCCTGAGCTCTGAATACTTGTCTACCTCTGTTCAGGCGCCTGCCCCTGACCTGTGGAAGCCTGTGTGCGGCCTGCTGCAGGTAAGGCGCATGGCAGGAATCCTGCATTCACTGGCTCTGTTGGAGGCCTGGGAGGCAGGGCTGGGCAAGGCTCTCTCCTGCCATGAAGGAGCCCAGGATGGACCCATGGGAGGTGGGACGGGCAGACCAGTCCTAAGAGCCCCCTCACACATTCCTCTGGAGCAGATGTCCTCAAAGCTGGCCCTTGGGATGTTGGGATGGAGAAAAGGAGCTACCTGTCCCTTTCCTCACAGACCCATCAGTAGGTAAAGCCTGTAGGGAGTACCCAGCACTCCCAGGCTGTCTGCCTTACAAGCTTGGGGAATGGGTTTTCGGTCAGGTGTCACTGTCCTGGAGCCAGAATGAGGCAGATCCCAGGCTGTCCCCTGTCTCCTTACAGCTCTGTGACTACCAACAAACCACTGAATGTCTCCAGGACTCCAGTGGGACCTCCAGTGAAGGCGGCTGGGCACCCAGCAGGAAAAGGGCAGCAGCTGGTCCATGGCGAAGCCTGCCCAGGCTGGGGCACAGCTGGGGGTAGGCTGGGCTGCTGAGGGTCTAGGTAGCAGTAGAGGCAAGGCAAGAGCCATGTGGGACTCCAGGTTTGACCTGAGCCACTGAGGGGGCTGTGCTGCTTACTGAGCTGGGGTCCAGCGAGAGAGCAGGTCCATGGGAACTGACAGCTCTGCTCCAGGGTATGGCTTTCAGTCTGAGGCTCAGGACCAAGACCAGGCTGGAAATAAAAGGTGAGTCATCTGGTTAGAGGGCAGCACAGTGAAAGGATAGATGGGCTGGTGCAGGTGAGAGGGGCAGGGAAGGTGACTATATAGGCTGCTGGGGTGGGCTGGGAGGTCCCTCCTCTGCAGTGACAGACGTGTTTACACAGCCTTCCCATGACTCAGTTTCCCACACCAGTTTGCTAGTGAGGAGTCTCACTCTGGTGGTCCCCCCACCACACCCCTGCCTCCCAACTTGGAGAACCCAGGAAGCCAAAGCCTCCCTCCCAGCACCACAGACACTGGGTGCCGGCAGGTGGCGATCCCGCTTGTACCGTCTGAGCAGGACTCCCCAACTTGGGGGAAACGTGTTCTTTGGATGGAGATGATTACAGCTGATTTTTTAAAGAAACAGTGGGGGATTCTAGAAAGGCCTGGGCTTTCTCCTTTGATAAAACCAAACTGCCTCATAGTCCATCACATGACAAATCCCCTTGGACAAGTTCAGAATCCAGTGGAACAAAGCAGATGTATCCTCTGAAGGCCTGAGGAGCTGCACGGGGATCCTCTGGGCCCCTCCATGCCCCACCCAACCCTGCTCACAGTGTGCTGAGGGACCAGCACAAGAGCCCCAGGTCCGCATGGGCCAGCCAAGTCAGAGTCCATGTTCTAACCAGGTGACCCCAAGTGACCTGTTGGCCCTTTACAGTGTGAAGAGTGCTTACCTCTGGCCATCGCACCCCTGACAGAGCTCCCTATCTGCAGGATACAGCTTGGCTGTCAAGGGCAGCTATCGCCCCAGCCTCTCAGGTGCTCTGCAACCAAGGCACCTCCTTCCCCTTGACCAGAAGCTGGGCAGCACGGAGCTCAGCCACCCCCACCTGAGGGAAGCCCTTGGGACATCACCTACCACAGCTCTATTCCCAGAGGAGACTCAGCAGGCCCCATACTTAGCACCATGCCTTTGAAGTGAGAGCCACAGCAGGGTCTGCCCTGGGGGCCTGGCATGGGCTCTACGGCCCAGTGCCTGGTGGGGAGGGAGTTCAGTACTGTGGCCATTGGCCATTCGGGCTGGCTTTAGCAGAGCCCTCATGACATGTGCACCCAAGAAGCCCCACAGGTCTGCCCCTCTGCTCCCCTTCCCTCTCTGCCATGACCTGAGACCTGCCCAAGACCTCTCAGAGCACAGTCTAGACACCCACCCCTTCTGAAGGCTGGAGGTAGCCAGAAGTGAAGACTCAAGCCATGAGCAGGCCCGCCTGCAGCTCAGAGGCAGAAGGGGCTTAGGGCAAAGGGACATGGCTGAGTGACCACCAGCCAAGACTCAGCAAGTCAATCCAGAAGACCCACCTCACTAGACCCTCAAGCTCTGGTGGTGGCCTGAGCCTGGTGGTCCTGGGGTCGACAGGCAGCTCACAGCAGATTCAGCAATGGCTCACACCCAGGGGCAGCTAGAGGTTGGGGAACACTGCCCAAAGAAGTGGAGGCCACCATGGGCCACAGCACAAACCTCCAGGTCAGACCCCAGGGAGGGCTAGAGAGACTCCAGAGAAGCCTCCTCTTACTTTGTGTGCGCTGTGCCAGGTTGGGGCCCAGGAAGCTGAGAACAGAGTCTGGTAGCCCTCCTCTCCTTGCCTGGCAATCTTGGGAGAAATAAGGGAAGGCAGAAGGGTCCAGACCTGAGCAGTGAGAGGCTGGCCCTGCCTCGCTGTCCTAGGCATGCCCAGGATGATGAGCAGAGACCATAAGCCTCCTGAGGGCAAGGCATCGCCAGGACAGAGGAGGAAAGAGGAAGAGAGCAGCAGGCCTGGCAGGAACCAGGAGAGAACAACTGACAGCATGGCAGTGGCAGGAGGCTGAGGCCAGGGTCCAGAGACCAGACCAGGGTCCATGCATCACCCACGTGTGCACACTCCTAGGGCGGCAGAGGGCTCAGCGTCTTGCCCTGCTCCAGGCTCTGTTTAAGTGGCTTTAGAATTCTGCTCCCAGAACAGATGGTCTCAGAGATAAAGCCGTCCAGGAGCCTGGACTCAGAGTGGGGCTGCGGGCCGTTGCCATGGCAGGCCAGGCTGGTGGCGTCAGCTTATTAGTGGCCCAAGAGCATGGCTCACAGATGCAAGATGGTCTCATGGGAAGGGAGACCTCCCACAGAGCCCAGGGGCATGCACCCTTACCTAAATGTCCAGCTCCCACCACACCAAGAGTGGAGTTTGGTGGAGCCAGTGGACACTGGCTGGCCGCAGGCTGAGGACTGAAGACAGCAACAGCCTGGCCATGTTGGGAGAACTCAGTCCTGAGATGCCTGAACTGGGTTTTTAAACACACTATCCTAGGGGTCCCAACCACACCAGCACTGGAGGCAGAGAGCCAGCCTGGGCCAACCCCACACACTGGGTGTGACAGCAGCTGGTTCCTGAAGAGCAAAGGGACAGACCCTAGTTGGTCCCAGTCTCACACTCAGTGCCCTTGGGGTGAGGGCCAGAGGTGACCAGGGCCCTCCTATCCCAGCTGCAGACATGGAGCCCAGAAAGGTCAAGGGCAGCTGAGCCCTCCACAGAGCTGGTAGTGGGGAACAGACCCCCATCCTCCCAACAAGCATGCTCACCTCTCCAAGCGGCCCACACAGAATGTCCCAACCAGTCACTCAACCCACAGGCCCAGCCCGAGAAGGAGGAAGGGGACACGTCCCCTGGCGCCAGGCACCGTGCATTTGCGTGCATGGCGAGCCCTTGCAGGGGCCAGCAATGCTGTTCCCACCTGCAGATATGGCTGAGGGCCAGGGCTACATCTGGGCCTTCTGCACCACAAAGAGAGGTCTCTGTGGTGCCTTCATCAGCAGGAGCTCACTGGGACAGGCTCTCCATGCAGGCCACACAGCCTGAGTGAGGAAGGTCTCACCCTCAGCTTCAAAGGGAGGACAGTGCCCAAGCTTCACCTGCCTCCCCGAGTCCCAGCCCTGGGACGAGCAGCAGCCATCTGGTGGGAACACGAGCAGGGCAAGAAGGATAAGGGCAACAGGGAGGGCTGAGGGGCCTGGGCAGGTGCCTGAAGGACGTGCCCATGAGGACAGCCACAAAGAACACTGACCACAGGGACTCCTGCTCTGCCTAGGACTGCCAGGGCCCCAGGCCACACCTTCCCCTGGACCCCCACCTTCACAGGTTAGAGCAGTGTGGAACCTACCAAACCCTGTGTAGTACTCCCACCACACACGCACACGCATGCACACATGCACACCTGAGCCCTGAGCCTGTTGGCTGAGGCTACAGCGAGCCCATCAATAGCCCTGAGTCTCCACACCCAGCCTGCCATCAGATGAGGATGTATGGGGTGTAAATGGGACAGCAGGAGGGTGAGTGGGAGAGAGGGGGTGGGGATGGATGCATCAGATTAGTACCTGTGAGGGGCTACATCCAGCTGTAGCCACAAGGGATGTTCTCACTGGAGCTCACCAGGATAACAATCCACAGTACCCCTGGAACTCACAACCCTGCAGGCACCCACCTACTGGGCCTGCCTGGCTGACCACCCCACTATTGGAGTGAGCATTGAAAGTCTTCCTGGGGGACCTTTGAGAAAGTACAGCATGGGCCAATGGCAGGGACCCCCACCTGGTGCAGGGACACCCCCGATCCCGGTCTGTCCCAGCAGACACAGGGCCTTAGCTCCTCTTCACACAACCCTTGCAGGCTATCCCCTAGGCCCCCATCACCCCAATTATACATAGACAAGGGGCTGAGGCTCAGACAGTGACTAAATGAGACCAGCTCCAAGGGAGCTAATGTCAGAGTGAGGGCTCCCCACAGGCCCCAAACACCAGTGGCCCCCCTCCCCACCACACTGCCACAGGAGCAAAGACAGCTCTGAGGAAGTGGCAGAAGAATAAAACCCACTTTCCGCATGGCCATTGCCTCACCACCTGTGCTCCTGTGCTGTTGGCCCTCCCAGCATGGGCTGCTGGTCCCACCCCCGACCCTTCAGCTGCACCCAGGGGCACCTGTATGCAAATCCCACAGAGGGCACAGGGTTGGCAGTGAAGGAGGGCTGAGAGGAACAGATGGCAGGGTGCCAGAGAGGAGGGCACCCTCGATGACCTTAGGGTGACAGCTGTGTTCTCAGAGTGACCACAGGCCCTATCCTGGAAGGGATAAGTAGGATCAAGGTGGGAGGGGCAGCCTGGAGCCCATGGCTGAGCAACAGGGCACAGAGTGCCACCTGCAGTGGGCCCGTCCATCTACACAGCTGCTAAGTTTCCTTGGGACACTGTGTCGGACCAGTTTGAGTTTGCATAAAACAATAGTGAAGATAATGGCAAGATTAGTAACCATTGACCAAACCCCTGCAGGCTCCCTCTTACAGTCACCTCAAGGAATCATCCCTGCACTTCAGGTAAGACTGATTCTATTGTTTTATGGGCTCAGAAAGGCTGAAGGGCTTCTCTGAGAACTATGGAATCTGGCCACAAGGGAGATATGGCACTGGAACCCGTCCTGCACCAGCCAGATGGACTTGGACACTTGAAAACCACACCGATGTCTTGCAAAAACACAAAGAGCATACACAAGAGCACGAGGCAGAGGCTCTGTGCAGGGAGGGCTGGTACTCTGCACGCAGGGTCTGGGAGGTGAGGGCCAGACAGACACCACGGGGAGCCTGGGGACAGGTCCCAAGTGTCTGAGACTCAGCTATAGGCTCAACTGCACAAGACCCCACACACACCATCCTGCACCCTCACGGCTTGTCTTGGGCCACCCCAAACGACCCTGACTCTGCAGGGAATCCAGAAATATGAGGCATATCCTGCCATTTGCTTCTAAAACAAAGAAGACTCCAGTCACAGCTTTAGACTCCAAATTAACAAAGCAGCCTACAAACTCCCACCACTCCCACCATGTCTCTCCGTGCAGCTGAACATTCACCATAGATGTTTGTAAAAGCTGATTCCTCCCCAGGCCACCCAGAAGGCAGATGCAAATGGAGAACTGGTCTGGGATTGGTGCTTTGAGTCATAATTGCTGCCTCTATCTCCAGCTTCATCCTGGAGCAATGGTAGGTGGGAAACTCCTGCAGCCAGCCCACATCCTGTGGACCAAGGGGCCCAGGGGCACCGTAGGAGCAAAGTGCAGACCCACCTCACCAGAGAGGAGCTGCCACATCTTCTTGGCTCACCTCCAAAGCTGATTCTGTTTTCCTCCGCCTGGCCTGCACCAGGACCTCGTAGCCTGCTGGGGCCGCCACCCCAGCAGCCATGCCAGTCGTCTCCTCAGGGGTCCCCATGGTCTCCCCAGCAAGACCTGTTCTGGCCAATATTGTCCCCAGCACTTGCCACTACAGAGGGCGGAACGAACCCTGATGGTCTGTGGGTAGCCACCTCCTGCCCACAGGTGGTGTTCTGATCTTGGTATCCCCTACAGCTGCCCATGGAGACCCTGACCCTTCCTCCTCCCACAGCCAGGGCCCTGATGTGCAGCTCAGTGGCTTTTCCCCCTTGAGCGCCTACCTTGAAGCCTCTGTGCTGACGCTCTCTCCTCCCCAAGCTGGCTCCTTAGGTCCCCTGCTCTCCCTGAGAGGCCTGACACCTGCCCAGCCACCCCGAACACCACTCTCTTGTCTGCACAGTCCCCGTGACCTCAGACAGGTGTGCCAGTCTCTGGGGCACGCTCCCCTCCCCCAGAAACCACTGTGGGCCTCAAAACCAGCTGTGAGCCCCTCATGGAGACAAGAGGAGGGTGAGGAAGCCATGACCAGGAAGAACCCAGGACCAGTCAGCCCCGACAGCCTGCCCCCAATGGCCCTGAGGCCTGTGGACCCCCCTGAGGGTCACCACATCTCCACAGGCAAGCACATGCCTCGAGTGGCAGAAAAGGGGGAGACCGTGCTCCTGGGGTCAGAAGCAGGAGTGCTGCCCTGGGTGTCCTCCCACAGTGTGGGTGGGTCCTGCCATTCCAATCCCTGCAGCAGGGGGCAGCAAAGGCAGACCAGGTTGTGGTCACGGCCCCACTCGTCCTTACCACGGCTTGCTTCAGCAGCCTTCAGCTGAGGGAGGGATTACACTAAATCCCCCACAGTGGACTTGTGCTGACCACCCTGCAGAGTCAAGGAGACAGAGCTGCCCCGTAGGGCATTAGGCATCTCAGGGGCTCAGTGGGTAGGCTCCCAGAGCCCATTCAACTCCCTCCAGACCTCTTTGGGTAAGCATACTTTGTCCTTGAATCAGGGTTCAGAGGTAGAAATTCTCAGCACACTGGGACCTTCCTAAACCTAACCATAACTACCCTCTACCTAGTCACTTGGCCTTTGACCAGGAGTCCTCCCAAAAGTCCTCTGGACTATGTGGGGTTTAGCAGGGTGGGCTACCAGGGCCCTGGCTTTAGGGAAGGCAGCAGGAAAGAGAGTACTAGAGGTTCCGCAGGGAGGCTGAGCCCAGTACTGCCAGCTGCTGGGGGAGGGGACACCTGCCAGCCCACGTGCCCCCACCATGTCCACAAACAGAGCCATCCCACCCCTTGAATCCTGGGTTTCCAGGGCAGACACCAGGATGGCACACCCTGGTATTGCAAGAATAATTACCATCCTTGATATCAGTTCCTAGCACCCAGCCCCTCGCCCATAGTAGGGTGTTGACTCCCTCCAGCAACCTGTGAGACTCCGGTATCCCTTGTCAACAGACCAGAAAGCCGTGGCCCAGAGAAGAGAGGCAGAATTCGAACCCCAGGCCCTCTGCCTCCAGAGTTTGCACCCTGCCCCTGTGGTCGGATGGGGAGAAATGGCAGCAGGCAGCAGAAGCCACATTGTACCGAGGGGTCATTTGTGTGCATGCTATGTGTGCACATGTGTGTACATCTGTGGCTACATGCCTGTATGCATGTCTTGTACAAGCGTACATGCACATTAATGCTTGTGTATGTGCTTGTCTGCCGTGAGTCTATGTGCCCACATCTGTGCATGCATGTCTGTGTATCTGTACACACACACCTGTGTTTGCGCATATGCACATCTGTGTGTGAGCACACGTGTGCACATCGTACATGTGCATGTGTCTGTTAAGTGCACTCTGCCCCACAAAGGAGAGACAGAAAAGCACAATAGCCACAGGTCTAGCCTCTCACCCGCAGGAAGAAACTGTGAATCAGCCCCCAGCAGCTGCTACCTGGCAGGTGCACAAACGGACACAGACCAAGGTCCAGCCTCCCGAGTCAGCCCCATTGGTGTTCACCTCCCTCTCAAGCCAGGGCCTATCGCGTTGCCCTTACGCCCTCCTCCTGAGCCTACAAGGCCTTCCTCCTGGGGGGGCCACGTGCATCACCCAGACCAAGGCTTCTTGGGTCTCCCACTGCCACAGCCCTTTGCAGGTGCAGGCCACAGCATGGACACTCCCCACCTGCCCACTACTGAGGAACAGGCTGCATCTCATGGTCTTGGATCATGTGTCCTTCCTCCAGAGGCCTGCCTGGACCCCCTGGCTGGCTGAACCTCCCCCCTGTTTGTGCCTCTGCCATCGGGCTGGGAGCCATGCAAGGCAGGCATCTAGTCTGCTCTGCTCAGAATGCTGCCTAGTGCCCTGCCTGGCCTGGCATGAGTACCTGACCCTACCTGCTGGGTCTCCCCCTCAAACCCGAGCCAGAGGTGAACTCACAAGCCACAGTCACATGCTGCCGGCAGCTACTCTGCCTTCTGCAGGTGGTGGTCCAAAGTGTCTTTACCTCCTCCCCTCTTTGGTGGTTTGCACATTTACGCTGCAGTGTGGGGCCACGATGCTGGAGATCGGTTCATCAGGAAGTGAAAACTCATAATGGGAACAGCAAGCACCAGGGAGAAAACGTCTGGCTGTTAAGCATCCCTCCGTCTTCCTCTGGTCTCACCTTGTGTTTACACAGAAGCCCACAGGGGAGCTGGGGGGCGGGAGGGCAGGAAGCAGCCCCTCTCTCCAAGAGGCCCCCACCCCAGGAACTAACACACAAGGTCAAATAGAAGCTTTGATGACACAAAATGTGTCCACCATGAAGAGCTACCCTGGATTTGAATGATGCCCTTTCAGGCAGGGGCATCAGGCACTCTGCTGTGCATTGACAGTGACAGGAGTTCGTGGGTCACAGCAATTCTGGGGGTGGTCCCACTGTCTCTAGTGGAATTTGACTGGGTTGTGAGATCTGCAACTCTGGAACCCCCTGCCTTGTACCCCTCAGCATCCCTTCCTTGGTAGACCACTACCCCCCAGCCCCAGCACACTCACCTGCACAGTGGCAGCTGTGGGGACACAGGGCACAGACACCTGTATATGCTCAGACCAGACATGATGGGACCTGCAGGAAAAGCATGGACAGCCAGAGAAGACAAAGGTAGCTGGATATGGCTGTCAGTTTAACAAGTGGGAGCAGGCTGGTTCCCTTCATTGCCTGCCAGAGAGGAGTAAACAGCCCCAGAGCCCACCCCAGACCATTTCAACTGCCCACTGGGAGCCATATTGACCTTCCTGGCTTGCCCCCTATGACATGTGAGGGCATGGGTTGGGGGGTCCCTGATGAGTCAGGCATACCCTTTCCTTGGCTGGAGAACAGGTGGGGCCTTCCCCTCCCCTGTACATGCCCAGCACCTCCCTGCACCCATCTGACAGAAGCTACCCTGTCCTGTGCCCCCTCCTCAGGCCCCATCACTTCAGGGTAAAGACACAGGGTACCCACCCGCCTGCAGGATCCCATTCACGCCTTGGCCGGGCCCCTCTCTCCTGAGCTCAGCCACATTCTTCTTCCCACCTCCCAGGACTTGCCCTGCCCACGTCCTTCCCCCAGATCATCCTGCTAAGCCTTTTCTGGGAAGTTTCCAGACTAGGTCAGCGTGTCCCTGGAGTCCATCCTGGCCCCTTTCTCTGGAAGCCCTCATGACAAACAGAACTACACAGGTAACTGTGTTCATCCACCATCTACCTCCTTGGAAGAGGATCTGTCTTATGCAGCCCCAGCTCAGGGCCTGCTCCACCAGATGGGTGTAGACACGTGAGGGACGCCAGACTGCAGACGCCCACATCTCAGGGGGGCTGCACTGCTGAGGGGGTCTCCCAGAGGAGGCTTCCAGAACAGGCCTTCTTTGAGAGGCTGGGGGAGCGGGGAGGGGCAGGACCAGAAGCCTTGGAGAGGGATGGGTGGGTCCCAACACAAAGGGTTCTGTCTGCAAAGTCAGGCCCTGCACCTGCCCTGCACCCCCATCCACTTGCCCGGACAAGGAGCCCAGGCCTTCGGCCAGGGGTCTTCTGGAGCACAGAGGGTCACCTCCTCCAGGCAGCTCTGGAGCTGGCTCCAAGGCTTTTGCAGATGCACACTGCTGGACACCCACCCCTCTGAGGGCAGAGATAGGGGCACAGCCCCACACAGGGTCTTCCTTCTGAGGCGCAGCACCCTGCTACACAAAGGGGTGCAGGGGTGCCAGGCCAGGAGCCTCCAGAGGCTACAGGGAGGGAGCAGAAGCTGGCATGCTTTCCCCTCCCCAGAGAACTGTAGCAGACTCCTTCCCTCCCTACAGAGGCCACAGGAGGGAGAGCAGCTGTCTTGAGCAGGAATGCCACTAACTCACCCAATGCCCTCAGCACCCTGAGGGCAAGGACTTAATTCCCCTCCTCCCTCAAGCAGGTCAGGGAGGTCAGTGACCTGACTGAGGAGGAGAGAGTAGGGAGGGAGGAGGATCAGTGCCAGCCCTCCGAATTTGCACCAGGCACCCTAGTTTAGGGGCTGAGCATCTAACCAGTGTCCTCACCTTGTCTCCTCTGCACGTGAGCTCAGGCCTGGCATCTCAGAGAGGCACTTTTCATTTCCTTATCTCCCCTACCGGTCTCTCTTCACTCCAGTCTCTGGGCCCATGTCTCTGGGTCTCTCCCCTGGCCACCTCCCCTCGGCAGACCCCAAGAGGTTGCATTTCTAGAAGTAAGACAGGCAAGTCTGGGTGTCTGCAGCAGCTGCCAGGCTGTGGGAAAAGGCGGGTGGGGGCACTTCCCCTCCAACAGCCTGGCTGCTAATTCTCCCTAATTGCTTTAAAGTTGTAGTAATTGAACTGATTGAAAACAGAGTCTGGGCGGGGATGAAGGAAGGAGAAGTCAGCAGCCCATCCCCCAGCCCAAGCTGAAGCCCCCCAGCTGCCCAGGGCCTCCACCAGGGAGGTTCTTTGTCTTCTGCTCCCAGGCCCCACCCAAGCCCCTGCCAGATTTAGATTTGGGGCTAGTGGGCACTGGGAGAAGGGGCCAGACTCAAACGCAGGGAATGTCCCACCCAGGACAGGATACAGGCAGCAGCTGCATGCAGACAGGACAGGCCCACAGTCTCCTTACACAGGCAGAGTCCACAAGTAACTCTAAATCCCCACCAGGCCCTGGGCTGCACACATCCCAAGCTGCGGGCCCGTGACACACTCAACAAACATCAGCCTCCACCAAACCAAGCCCAGAGCTGAGCACAAGGGGTCCTGTGCCCCCACCCCCACCACAATTCAGTGCTATTATGACAAATCTGTTCCCCAACCAGGAGACCCAAAAAGCAGGCCTGGGCTGGATCTTCTCCTGGTCCCCAAGAGAAGAGGCCAGAAGACATTTGGAAAGGGGAGCATGTATGAACGACCTGTCACCAGCTTGATACAAGTGTGGGCACTCTCCAATCAATGTGCAAGTCTCCAAAGCCCCTATCAGCACAGAGCCTAGTTTCCTGCTTGAACCTCTTCCTCCCAGATGCCCACCCTATCCTGGAACCACTGGGGCTTCCTCAGTCCTGCCCCTGACCCCAGTAGAGAGAAGCCAGGTTCCCCACTGCAAGGTGGAATACTGGTCCTCACAGCTCTGTTGCAAACCTCATGCTCCTTGTCCTGTGGTCTCTCTGCTGTCCCCAGCCTCACAGGCCACTGTAGGGCCAAAGATCATGGCTCTGGTCTCTTATGCACGGCACAGATCCAAAGCCTGGGCCTCCCCCCATCGTCCCACTGTGTGCCAGCCACAAGTCCCTTGGCCCTTGTGCCAAGCCTGGTGTTTCTCTTTCCCCCAGAATGAGCCCTGTTGGGGAGGGACCCTGGTGTCCTTTCCTATCAGCCAACTTCAGTATGGACACAGCCAACTGGTTAGAGTGGCTCTAACATTTCATCTAAAAAATGAAGGGGTTGGTGACAAGGGGATAGTCTCTCCCCTTTTCCTTCCAAGCTGCTACAACAAAAACATGTGCCCTCCCAGGCTTGGCCTTGTGGCACAGCTGGACTCCCAGCAGAAAGGCTCTGCCACAGCAAGTGCCAGGCAATTTCTCTTCATTGGGGTGGCCGGGAGAGGACTCCAGAAATGCCACCCAGAAGACTACTCACATCCATTCCTGATTAAAACTCTCAACAAAATGGGTATAGAGGGCAAGTACCTCAACATCATAAAGGCTATATATGACAAACCCACAGCTAACATCATACTTAACGGCGACACGCTGAAAGCTTTTCATCTAAGATCTGGAACAAGACAAGGATGCCCACTCTCTCCACTGTTATTCAACATAGTACTGGAGGTCCTAGCCACAGCAATCAGACAAAACAAAGACATACAAGGCATCCAGATTGGTAAAGAAGAAGTCAAATTGTCACTATTTGCAGATGACATGATACTGTACATAAAAAACCCTAAAGATTCCATTCCAAAACTACTAGAACTAATATCTGAATACAGCAAAGTTGCAGGATACAAAATTAACACACAGAAATCTTTTGCTTTCCTATACACTAATGATGAACTAACAGAAAGAGAAATCAGAAAAACAATTCCATTCACAATTGCATCAAAAAGAATAAAATACCTAGGAATAAACCTAACGAAGGAAGTGAAAGACCTGTACTCTGAAAACTACAAGACACTCCTAAGAGAAATTAAAGAGGACACTAACAAATGGAAATGCATCCCATGCTCTTGGCTAGGAAGAATCAATATTGTCAAAATGGCTATACTACCTAAAGCAATCTACAGATTCAATGCAATCCCTATCAAACTACCAACAGCTTTCTTCAATGAACTGGAACAAATAATTCTAAAATTCATATGGAACCACAAAAGACCCCGAATAGCCAAAGCAATCCTGAGAAGGAGGAATAAAACAGGGGGAATTACACTCCCTGACTTCAAGCTCTACTACAAAGCCACAGTAATCAAGACAATTTGGTATTGGCACAAAAACAGACCCACAGACCAGTGGAACAGAATAGAAAATCCAAACATTAACCCAAACATATACAGTCAATTAATATTTGATAAAGTGCCTTGGATATACAATGGGAGATGACAGCCTGTTCAGCAGCTGGTGCTGGAAAAACTGGACAGCTACATGTAAGAGAATGAAACTGGACTACTGTCTAGCCCCATACACAAAGGTAAACTCAAGGTGGATCAAAGATTTGAATGTAAGACATGAAACCATAAAACTCTTAGAAAAAAACATAGGCAAAAATCTCATGGACATAAACATGAGCAACATCTTCATGAACATATCTCCCCGGGCAAGGGAAACAAAAGCAAAAATGAACAAGTGGGACTATATATCAAGCTGAAAAGCTTCTGTACAGCAAAGGACACCATCAGTAGAACAAAAAGACATCCTACAGTATGGGAGAATATATTCATAAAAAACGTATCTGATAAAGGGTTGACATCCAAAATATATAAAGAACTCATGCACCTTAACAAACAGAAAGCAAATAATCCAATTAAGAAATGGGCAGAGGACATGAATAGACACTTCTCCAAAGAAGAAATTCAGATGGCCAACAGGCACATGAAAAGATGCTCCACATCGCTAATCATCAGAGAAATGCAGATTAAAACCACAATGAGATATCACCTCACACCAGTGAGGATGGCCAACATCCAAAACACAAACAACAACAAATGTTGGCGAGGATGTGGAGAAAAGGGAACCCTCCTACACTGCTGGTGGGACTGCAAATTAGTTCAACCATTGTGGAAAGCAGTATGGAGGTTCCTCAAAAAACTCAAAATAGAAATACCATTTGACCCAGGAATTCCACTCCTAGGAATTTACCCTAAGAATGCAGCAGCCCAATTTGAAAAAGACAGATGCACCCCTATGTTTATTGCAGCACTATTTACAATAGCCAAGAAATGGAAGCAACCTAAGTGTCCATCAGTAGATGAATGGATAAAGAAGATGTGGTACATATACACAATGGAATATTATTCAGCCATAAGAAGAAAACAAATCCTACCATTTGCAACAACATGGATGGAGCTAGAGGGGTATTATGCTCAGTGAAATAAGCCAAGCCGAAAAAGACAAGTATCAAATGATTTCACTCATATGTGGAGTATAAGAACAAAGAAAAAAACTGAAGGAACAAAACAGCAGCAGACTCACAGAACCCAAGAACGGACTAATAGTTACCAAAGGGAAAGGGACTGGGGAAAATGGGCGGGAAGGGAGGGATAAGAGGGAAAAAGGGCATTACGATTAGCAGATGTAATGTTGGGGGGCACGGGGAGGGCAGTACAACTCAGAGAAGACAAGTAGTGATTCTATAGCATCTCACTACGCTGAAGGACAGTGACTGTAATGGGGTTGGTGGGGGGGACCTGATGAAGGGGTAGTTTAATAATCGTAATACTGCACATGTAATTGTAAATTAATGATAATAAAATAAATATATAAAAAAAAAAAAAAATAAAAAAATAAAAAAAAAATAAAAAAAAAAAAAAAAAAAAAAAGACTACTCAGTCTCTGTCAGAGAATCTCAGAAACCAAGGCCCAGGGGCCTGCTGTCTGGGGCGGGGGGTGGGGGTGGGGGGGACACATGTCAGCGTCTGAGTGCTGGGTGGAGATCCACCTTGCTTCGGCTCTACATAGGCTCACTGGGGACCAACCTGCAGATGGGACACGGAAAGGGACAGAGCCCCTGAGGGGCTGGCCGGGCGGGGGGAAGGATGTTGACACAGGAGGTGGTCATGGCTAAGTGAATGAAGAAGGTATAAGCAGACACAAGACCCACCTGGACACTGCAGAATGCACCTCCCTGAAGATGGGGCTCCAGGACCTTGGCCAGCTGAGGTTCAGATTATGTAATTCCCGGTCTTGTGGATAGATGGGTGGGAGTCCCCAGTATGGTGAAGGGGCTGTGATAAAGGCAAGACAGAGGCAGGTGAGACCTTCTAGGCACTGTGAGGGCAGCTGCTGGAGGTGGCTGGGTAATGAGCTGATTGGCAAATGCGTAAACAGAAACTGCCTGATGAAAAGTGTTTATGGTGCAATTAGCAGCTGTGCCATAAATAAAAATTTAACTGTGTTTATTATAAACTTGTTGATCCACAGGAAGCAGCTCTCCATGGCTGAGCCAGCCTCCAGCAGCGTCTGCTTGGTGCAGCACACCATGTAATGCATGACTAAGGGTGCTGGGTGCTGGGAGGGGCTAGTTCTCTGGTCCCCTGCCCTCTCTATCCCTTATTTCTATGCCCAGTCCATCCTGACCCAGTACTTGATCCCTGACACCTGGATGTCAACCCCTCTCTGGGCCACCTATTGCCCAGATTCTGTAGCATGACATGTGTGCATGTCCCCACCTGAGCTCCAGGTTCCTGGAAGTGTCATTCTGCTAGGCACCAGCCCACCTTGAGGCCAAAACTAAGCTCCTGCCTCGCCCTTGGCCCTCCCAGATGCCTTTGCCCTGGACTCCCCCTTCTCTTCAGCTCTTCCTCCTACAAAACTCTGCCCGGACTCCTCAAAGTCTGCTCCTCCCAGCCTCACAATCACCTGCCCACTCCTCTGCCACCTGGGGTCAATCTCCAGCATGCTGCCTCCTCATCCCATCCCCCATAACCTTTTTTTTTGAGCATGAAAATATTCAAAAACATAGTCAATGATACGTTGTCATATCCTCCCCAGAGTGAGCCTCTGAAATCGGTCTGTATCACCTCTCTTCAGTTTCATCTACACACACACCCCAGAACAACGCATGACATTCTTTGCAGATTACACAACTGCGATCATGCAGAACAAAAGTCTTTGCAACTTGCTTTCATCACACAGAAGTTATTTTTGAAGTGTGTCTTGCCAATGGGTTTCAGCCCCGGGCAAGTTCACTATGGATTCAATGTGACCAAAGAAATGACAGTAGAACGTTCCTGGGGTGAAAGGGTTTATACCCAACTTTATTCCCACCGTGGCAGGTCCATCACTAGATTCTGTCCAGTCAGAATCCCGTTCCCTCAGAGCGAGTCTGCGTGCAGCCAGCCGGTCTCTGCCTCTGGGCCCCTCTGCCCCCACAGCCGTCTCTGCCTCTGTCCTCGGCGCTGCCCCCACTCCAGTCTCGTCTCTGCTCTCCTGCAGACTTGCAGCCGTGCCACCATTTCGCCCAGAGCGCTGGGCGGAGTTCTTTATATAGAGTCAATAACAACGTATTGCCCACACATGTGTAGTGAGCCAGCTGACCACGGCCAGGTGAGGATCCTGGCCATAGGAACCTCCACTTTATCCACAAGGTGCATCAGAGTTTATTTGACATCCCTCTTACCACAGCATAAAGTTCACCATTTCATATCTACTCACCTGGCTCGGGGCATCAGTTTTCAGTTTTGCCAGACTTGTGTTTCCCAGGTGACTAGTAATTGTCTTTTCATTCAATTTTGGGCCATAGAGGGCAGTGTAAAGCACCACACACCAAAGTTCCCAGAACTTCAGCGTGTTCAGGACGGTGGGAGAGGCTTCTCCTGGGTCCTGCTCCCCGAAGCCCTCTGGGCCTGGAACATTCTCTGCATGCCTGCTGTGCCCTTTCACACTGAGGAAACCCACTCTGGGAAGGGCTGCATGAATCAGGGCTCCCTGCTTCTCACATGCAGCCCACCACCTACAGACCCACTTCCTGGTCTGGAGAAAGAAGGGAGCAACAGGCGGGGTCACCAGAACCCGTGTCCCCCCAGCTCTCTCTGCACGACCATGTTGCCCTTTGTTTCTGTCCGGCTGTGATTTTCTTGTGAGTCTGCATGCTTGCACCCTGCACTTAGGAGAGTGGGCCCTGCTGGTTGTGTCGCAGACATTCACATCCAGCTGCAGCGCCTCTCTTTTCGCCTTAGCCCTGGACCTGCCCACAGTCACCGCCTTCACCTGCCCACAAGGATCCCCCTTGCCAGGACTTTTTTTAATTTATTTTTTTGGTACCATTAATATACAATCAACATGAGCAACATTTGGTTACTAGACTCCCCCCATTATCAAGTCCCCACCACATACCCCATTATGGTCACTGTCCATCAGTGTAGTAAGATACTATAGAGTCACTACTTGTCTTCTCTGTGTTATACTGCCTTCCCCGTGCCCCCCGCCCCCTGCTACCTTACATGTGCTAATCATAATGCCCCTTATTCCCTTTATCCCTCCCTTCCCACCCACTCTCCTCAATCCCTTTCCCTTTGATAACTGGTAGTCCATTCTTGGGTTCTGTGACTCTGCTGCTGTTTTGTTCCTTCAGTTTTTTTCTTTTTTCTTATACTCCACAGATGAGTGAAATCATTTGATACTTGTCTTTTTCCATCTAGCTTATTTCACTGAGCATAATACCCTCTAGCTCCATCCATGTTGTTGCAAATGGTAGGATTTCTTTTCTTCTTATGGCTGAATAATATTCCATTGTGTATATGTACCACATCTTCTTTATCCATTCATCTACTGATGGACACTTAGGTTGCTTCCATATCTTGGCTATTGTAAATAGTGCTGTGATAAACATAGGGGTGCATATGTCTTTTTGAAACTGGGATCCTGCATTCTTAGGGTAAATTCCTACAAGTGGAATTCCTGAGTCAAATGGTATTTCTATTTTGAGTTTTTTGAGGAACCTCCATACTGCTTTCCATATGGTTGAACTAATTTACATTCCTGCCAGCAGTGTAGGAGGGTTCCCCTTTCCCCACATCCATGCCAACATTTGCTGTTGTTTGTCTTTTGGATATTGGCCATCCTAACTGGTGTGAGGTGATATCTCATTGTGGTTTTAATTTGCATTTCTCTGATGATTAGCGATGTGGAGCATCTTTTCATGTGCCTGTTGGCCACTGAATTTCTTCTTTGGAGAAATGTGTGTTCATATCCTCTGCCCATTTTTTAATAGGTTTATTTTCTTGCTGGGTGTTGAGGCATGTGAGTCCTTTATATATTTTGGATGTTAACCCCTTGTTGGATATGTCAATTACAAATATATTCTCCCATACTGTAGGATGACTTTTTGTTCTGCTGATGGCGTCCTTTGCTGTAACAGAAGCTTTTTAGCATGATATAGTCCCATTTGTTCATTTTTTATTTTGTTTCCCTGGCCTGAGGAGATGCACTCAGGAAAAAGTTGCTCATGCTTATATTCAAGAGATTTTTGCCTATGTTTTCTTCTAAGAGTTTTATGGTTTCATGACTTACATTCAGGTCTTTGATCCATTTCAAGTTTGCTTTTGTGTATGGGGTTAAACAGTGATCTAGTTTCATTCTCTTACATGTAGCTGTCCAGTTTTGCCAACACCAGTTGTTGAAGAGACTGTCATTTCTCCATTGTATATCTATGGCTCCTTTAACATATATTAATTGACAATACATGCTTGGGTTTATATGTGGGCTCTCTAGTCTGTTCCATTGGTCTATGGGTCTGTTCTTGTGCCAATACCAAATTGTCTTGAGTACTGTGGCTTTGTAGTAGAGCTTGAAGTCAGGGAGCATAATCCCCCCAACTTTATTCTTCCTTCTCAGGATTGCTTTGGCTATTCGGGGTCTTTTGTGGTTCCATATGAATTTTAGAACTATTTGCTCTAGTTCGTTGAAGAATGCTGTTGATATTTTGGTAGGGATTGCATTGAATCTATAGATTGTTTTAGGAAGGATGGCCATTTTGACAATATTAATTCTTCCTATCTATGAGCACAGAATGTGTTTCCATTTATTGGTATCTTCTTTAATTTCTCTCATGCGTGTCTTGTAATTTTCAGAGTAGAGGTCTTTCACTTCCTTGGTTAGGTTTACTCCTAGGTATTTTATTCTTTTTGATGTAATTGTGAATGGAATTGTTTTCCTGATTTCTCTGTTAGTTCATCGTTAGTGTATAGGAATGCAAGAGATTTCTGTGTATTTTGTATCCCACAAATTCACAGAATTCAGATATTAGATCTAGTAGTTTTGGGTACATATTTATTTTAATTGCGACATATTCATTCATATGCATGTATCACAATTCATTATAGATATTGAGGTGTTTGCAAATTGTTATTATAAATATCATTGTTAACATCCAGTTTGTTAGCATATAATTTTTCATAGTATTCTCTAATAATTCTTTGTATTTCTGTGGTGTCCATAGTGATTTTTCCTTTCTCATTTCTGATTCTGTTTATGTGAGTAGACTCTCTTTTTTTCTTGATAAGTCTGGCTAGGGGTTTATCTATTTTGTTTATTTTCTCAAAGAACCAGCTCTTGAATTCATTGATTCTTTCTACTGTTTTATTCTTCTCGATTTTATTTATTTATGCTCTAATCTTTATTATGTCACTCCTTCTACTGACGTTGGGCCTCATTTGTTCTTCCTTTTCTGGTTTCGTTAATTGTGAGTTTATACTGTTCATATGGGATTGTTCTTCTTTCCTGAGGTAGGCCTGTATTGCACTATACTTCCCTCTTGGCATGGCCTTTGCTGCTCCCCACAGATTTTGTGGTGTTGACTTATTGTTGTCATTGTCTCCATATATTGCTTGATCTCTGTTTTTATTTCGTCATTGATCCATTGATTATTTAGGAGCATGTTACTAAGCCTCCATGTGTTTGTGGGCTTTTTCATTTTCTTTGTATAATTTATTTCTAGTTTCATTTCTTTGTGGTCTGAGAAGCTGGTAGGTACAATTTTAATCTTTTTTAATTTACTGAGGTTCTTTTTGTGGCCTAGTATATGATCTATTCTTGAAAATGTTCCATGTGCACTTGAGAAAAATGTGTATCCTGTTGCTTTTGGATGGAACGTTCTACAGATGTCCATTAGGTCTATCTGTTCTAATACATTGTTCAGTGCCTCTGTCTCCTTACTTATTTTCTGTCTGGTTGATCTCTCTGTCCTTTGGAGTGAGTGGTGTGTTGAAGTCTCCTAAAATGAATGCATTGCATTCTGTTTCCCCCTTTAATTCTGTTAGTGTTTGTTTCACATATGTAGGTGATCCTGTGTTGGGTGCATTTATCATTATGTAATGTCCTTCTTTATCTTGTTACTTTTTTTGTTTTGAAGTCTATTTTGTCTGATACAAGTACTGCAACTCCTGCTTTTTTCTCCCTATTAGCTGCATGAAATATCTTTTCCATCCCTTTACTTTCAGTCTGTGTATACCTTTGGATTTGAAGTGAGTCTCTTGTAGGCAGCATATAGATGGGTCTTGTTTTTTTATCCATTCAGTGACTCTATGTCTTTTGATTGGTGCATTCAGACCATTTACATTTAGGGTGATTATCAATAGGTATGTACTTATTGCCAATGCAGGCTTTAGATTCATGGTTACCAAAGGTTCAAGGGTAATTCCCTTACTAACAGTCTAATTTAACTCACTTAGTATGCTATTACAAACACAACCTAAAGGTTCTTTTTCTCTCCTCCTTTTTCTTCCTCCTCCATTCTTTATATATTAGGTATCATATTCTGAATTCTTTGTCTATCCCTTGACTGACTTTGGGGGTAGTTGATTTGATTTTGCATCTGCTTAGTAATTAATTGTTCTACTTTCTTTGCTGTGGTTGTATTTCCCCTGGTGACAGCTATTTAGCCTTAGGAATATTTCCATCTATAGCAGTCCCTACAAAATGCACTGCAGAGGTGGTTTGTGGGAGGTAAATTCTCTCAGTTTTCCTTATCTGAAAATTGTTTGATCCCTCCTTCAAATTTAAATGATAATCTTGCCGGGTAGAGTATTCTTGGTTCAAGGCCCTTCTGTTTCATTGCATTAATTACATCATGCCACTCCCTTCTGGCCTGTAAGGTTTCTGTTGAGAAGTATGATGATAGCCTGATGGGTTTTCCTTTGTATGTGATCTTTTTTCTCTTTCTAGCTACTTTTAAAAGTCTGTCCTTATCCTTGATCTTTGCCATTTTAATTACTATATGTCTTGGTGTTGTCTTCCTTGGGTCCCTTGTGTTGGGAGATCTGTGCACCTCTGTGGTCTGAGAGACTATCTCCTTCCCAGATTGGGGAAGTTTTCAGTAATTACCTCCTTAAAGACACTTTCTATTCCTTTTTCTCTCTCTTCTTCTTCTGGTACCCCTATAATGCGAATATTGTTCCATTTGGATTGGTCACACAGTTCTCTCAATATTCTTTCATTCTTAGAGATCCTTTTTTCTCTCTGTGCCTCAGCTTCTTTGTATTTCTCTTCTCTAATTTCTATTCCATTTACCATCTCTTCTACTACATCTAATCTGCTTTTAAATCCCTCCATTGTATGTTTAATTTCAGATATGGAATTTCTTAATGATTGAATCTCCATCCTAAATCCATCCTTGAGTTCTTGAATATTTTTCTGTACAAACGTGAGCATGTTTATGATTTCTATTTTGAACTCTCTTTCAGGAAGATTGGTTAGTTCAGTTTCATTTGGCCCTTTTTCTGGTGTTTGTGAGATTTTGGGTTGAACTAGTTTCCTTTGACATTTCATATTTGTATGTGGCGCCCTTTTGTGCCCAGAAGCTCTAGTCTCTGGAGCTGCTCAGCCCCTGGAGTGGTGTCGGGGTCGCAGGGGAGCGGCACTGGTGCCTGGGGGGAGGAAATAGCTGTTTCCTGCTTCCAGGCTTCAGTGCCTGTCTCCACTGTCAGAACCAGTTGGCTGAGCACACAGGTGTAAGCCTCTGTGCTTTTCATCTGTAGCTGCCATAGGCAGGGCCTCCCTCTGGCTGGCCTGATGCCAGGGCAGGGACTGCCAGTTTGTGATCCGTTGCTGGCAGGCCAGAAGGAAGATGCAGCAGGCTGCGTTACCACAGTGTGGGGCCTCGGAGCTGAGTAGCCAGCCAGGGGGATGGAGTGCCTGAAGCTTCTGAAGGTTCCCAAACTGCTGGGCAGAGCATGCCCAGACAACCTTGTCCATCTATCCCTTCTCCTGCACAGCATGCTCTGTGAAAACCCCGCCCCTTCAGCAGCCCTCTCGCTGCTAGGAAGCCTCTCAGACCACCCACCTTTCCTTTGTCCCAGGGCATCCAGATGTGGATCCCTGTCCTCCACAAATGCCTGGAATCTCAGTCTCTCCAAGTATTCTGCCTGTCTTAGCTTTCCAACCCCACCAATCTCCAGAGCACCATGCAATGTAGGTCTGTGCTACCAAAGCAGATCTCCAGGGCTGGGTGTTCAGCAGTCCTAGGCTTCCCCCCATCCCCGCTTCGTTTCTCTTCCTTCCGCTGGTGAGCTGGGGTGGGGGGAGGGCTTGGGTCCCACCAGATCAAGGCTTTGGTACGTTACCCTGTTTCGTGAGGTCTGCTCTGTTCTCCAGGTGTATGCAGTGTGGTTCAGCCTTCTTTCCTGTTGCTCTTTTAGGATTAGTTGTATTAACTATATTTTCGTATTATATGTGGTTTTGGGAGGAGTTCTCTGTCTCATCTCTCATGCCACCATCTTGAATCCCTCCTGTTGTCACTTGCAGCACACTTTTAATATGTTTATTTTTAATTTAAACATTCCATCAGAGAAGGAATGGGGTGACATTGCCAACCTGGAAAATAGGAAAGGAAGCACGTGTTGGTGTCCTGAGCATTTTCATATACCTATATCCACACAGGTTCCACATAAGGCAGCTGTGCAATGCCAAGGCTCTGCGTGTCTGTGCCTGACTCTCCCCCCAGGCAGGGCTGTGAAAGGAGTCGGTGGGAGACATTGGACAGCAAACTCCAGAACGCAGCTGAGAAGAGAAGCCTTGGGTTTTCTTCTCAATGATAGGCCATGGAATGGGTCTGAAGTCAGAGGGCAGGATTTAGGTGAGGAGGGAAGAGTCACCACACTGCCTCCTGGGCCAGCCACCACACCCCCCAGGCCCTCTGCTGTCCCCCAAGCAGTCCCAAGTGCAGGTCCCTTTGTCTGGGTTGTTGTTCCATGTTCCTGTCCTGCTAACTTGTGTCCCTTTACATCAACCCTTCCACATTCTCCAACTGCACCATGACTGCTCTGGCTTTCCTCTCTGGACCGTTGACACCTACTCGGGGCATGTGTCTCTCCCCCAGACTATGGGGATTGCACTTACTTAAAAGTGAAGACATTTATCTCCAGACCCAAATGGCTACCTGGCCCACAGGTAACCTGCTCCCCTCTGCACGGGGTCCTCTGTGGGGCTTGAGGTGGGAACAGCTTTGCATGTGGGCCCAGCTGCGGCCTCCACACCGATTTACACTTTTGCTGGGCCGGGGCTTGGTGAAGGATCCCAGCACCCAGCCAGAGGGCCACCAAGCCTAAGGATAGCAGAAGGGTGAGTTATCCCTTTAATTTCTTCCCAGGAAAAACCTCCAGACTACAAAAACAACATTTTAATTTAAATTCAAAATCCACATTCATTCAGAGAGCAGCTCTGAGCAGGGATTTCATTAAAGGCTTTAATAGATTTTATAAGACTTGTCACATCCAGAAAGGTGATGGAGCAAATGCATTTTCTCTGCTTCCAGAATCTCAACAATAGCTCGGAAAAAAAATTTACCATGAAAACGTAGAGCAGTCCTGCCTTGTACAGATGAGGAGAAAGGAGCCTCACTCCAGGTAAATAGAGCTCTGGTGGTCCTCTCTCCCTCCCCCGCACACCGGGGGAAATCACCAAGGAAGACAGGCAAGACCCAGAGTGTACAGGACAGGGGACAGGGGTTCCTGGTACAAGAGAGTAGGGGGTCCCAGTGCCCCCAAGTCTCACAGGGCCATCCAGGACAGGCTGGACACGTCGCCTGGGAGCCGGTAGGTGTGGGTGGGCAGGGCTGCCTCTGTGTCCATGGCTCCCTTGGCTTGATCTTTGACCTGGCTTCTGTCCCTCCTTCCTGCAGGGCCCAGCCCTTGAACACAGCAGCTGCCGCCGGTCAGCTCTGCTACATCAGGAACTGACATACAGCAGGGTGGCCAGCTTACCAGGGTTTGCCCAGACTGTCCTGATCTTAAAACCGAGGTCCATCCAAGAAACCCCTTGTCCAGGCAAACCATGGTGGTGAGCCCCAGGGTCAGATAAGCAACAGGTGAACCCTCTGCCCACCCCACACAGAGGGCCTATGTCACCCTCAGCCCCCAGGGGCTCCTGCCTGGGTCTCCATTGGTGCTCCAAATTCAACTGCCACCAGAAAAACTGATCTCTGCCCTCAACCCCCCATTACCCCCTGCCCCAGCCATGGTGCTTGCAGCCCGTCTACAGGTGGACGTCCTGTAGATCCTGGCCATCTTCCACCAGGGGCACCAAGAACATCCCGTCAGCTCTCCTGGCCTCCTCACCGTCTCCTCTGACCTAGACAGGGCTTGTGAGGCCACAGCCCACATTGCCCAAGACCTTCTCAGACCATCCCCAGTAGCCCTGGACTCCTGCGCCGTCCGCACCACAGTACAGTCAGCAGCTCCTGCAAGACGACCGCCAAGCCCTTCTCTCTGGGCTGTGTGCACTGGCCCAGGCCCCCATTCCCTCTCCCAGATCTGTATGACCCACATGGGGACTGAATTTCTAACCCAGCAAGTGTATAGGGAACCATCAAAGCAGGGCACGGAAAACAATGGTTTTAAGAAGTTGTCTTTTATTTCCAAAAGTGTGCAAATAGTCATCCTGGGGAAATCACCAACATTTTAGATGTTGTTACTCTGATTTATCGTTTAAAGTTTTATGTTAAAGTTTATGTCAAGGAGTGTCATAACTTCTTAGAACAAGCCTCCTTGTTGGAGTCCGTCACGGGTCCCACCCAGCATCCCCACTGCCTCGCGAGCTCAGGTGGACAGGCTTGGGCCAGGAAGGCCAGCCACTGCCTTGTCCAGACCAGCTCATGGCCATTTCATCCCACATGGGCTTTTCCTTGGCCTCCAGAACCTTCAGGACTCTGTCCCAGGGGAGCTCCTCAGAGAGCCCAGCCCTGGGTCAGCATGTTGATTCAATAACTAACTGGGCTCCCTCCTATACCAACACCCAGCATCCCTTGCTCTTCTTCCACTTCCCAGAACTGCAGGTGCCCCTGTGGTCCCCTGCCTCCTGGCTGCCGCATGGGGAGCCCCACAGGAGACCGGGGTGGGATTATTTATTCCCCAGGCCTCTCTGGGCAGGATCCTCACCTGCAAGCCTCAGCTCCTGCCAAGCAGTCCTCTCAGGCCCAAGGGTGGACCTGCTCTATCCCAAGTCCTCTCTCTATGCCCTGCCCCCAGTTTAATCCCTCACCCAGTTCTCCTCAAGCCTCCCCACCTGAGTGTGTCATGTCTCTCCTACCTGAACCCTAACTGACACAGATTCCTACCTTGGATCTTAACTCTAAATAATTCCTAAACAGCCCCCTAAAGGGGCTCAGTCAAAGATGTAAACATTAAAAATAACCATAAAAGTATCATAAGAAAGCATGGGGAGAATATTATGAGCTCACAAAGCCAAAATAATAAAGGATTAATTACCTCACATAATTGAAAATTTTATAGAGCAAAACTACTTTAAACAAAGACAAATTCAAATAACAAATGAGGAATTTTTTGCAAAATTATTTGCAAATATTTAGGGATAAAGCCTTACTATGCAAAGAGACTGTACAAAGCAGTAAGACAAAGTCCAACAACCCAGTTAAAAACTGGGTCAAGGAGCAGAGGATTAAAGATGGCAGCGTGAGAGGTGAGAAACAGGCTTCCTCCTAAAACCGCATATAATATGAAAATATAATTAATACAACTAATCCTGGAGGACTTCCCGGAAGATGGCGGCGTGAGCAGGGCGGGGGAAATCTCCTCCCAAAACCATATATATTTATGAAAATACAACAAATACAACTATTCCTAAAAGAGAGAACAGAAGATACAGGACGACACCCAGCCTGCAGCTACACCTGAGAGGGCTCGGCACCTCACAAAGCGGGTAAGATATGGAGCCGCGACCCGGCGAGACCCCAGCACTGCCCCACCCCAGCGCACCAGCGGGAGGAGAGGATTCAGAGCAGGGAGGGAGTGGAAGCACAGGCCCGGCAAATAACCAGCCCTGGTGATCTGCGCCGGGAGCACTGACACACTTCACGCAGTGTATCGGAGATTGGAGAGACAGAGGTGCAGGATCCAAGACGGCAGGTCCACTCAGCCGGCTCCCCGGGACAAAAGAAAAGCACGCGCTTTCTTAGGGGTCTCAAAGAGACAGGGGCCTAACGGAGGGGCAGGATCATCCCAGCGCACTCAGCCAAGCAGGCTGGGAGTCCTGGGGAATTTCGGACCCCTTGGACTGTGGCTGGGAAAAGCAGTCGCACCGAGACTTCCCACAGAAATCAGCAGCCTCCCATTCGTTCCCTCCCTGGCCAGAGTCACAAAGGGCCTGGTGGAGCGGCTGCGGCTGCGGAATAGCAGACCAGCAGCGCCACCTACAGCATCATCACAGAAACTACACCCGACAGGTTTTTTCTTTCCCTTTTTTCCCTTCTTTTTTTCTTTTTCTGACCACTTATATTGCCATGAAAAGACAGGAATAGGGTACAAACAAAGCTTACCCAGACAACCCCAGAGAGGGAGGCTGATGGAATGGACATGCACAATCTTCCTGAAAAAGAATTCAGAATAAAAGTCATAACCATACTGATGGATCTACAGAGAAATATGCAAGACCTAAGGGAGGAAGTGAGGGAAGTGAGGAAAGACAATGCAGAAATGAGAAAGACAAGCGATTGACAGGTTTAGCAGCAGACTGGACGAGATGCAAGAGACTGTTAATGCAATAGAAATCAGAGAAAAGGAATACAGAGAAGCTGAGGCAGAGAGAGATAAAAGGACCTTTAGGAATGAAAGAATTTTAAGAGAACTGTGTGACCAATCCAAACGGAACAATATTCGCATTATACGAGTACCACAGGAAGAAGAGAGAGAAAAAGGGATAGAAAGTGTCTTTGAAGAAATAATTACTGAAAACTTCCCCATATTGGGTAAGGAAATAGTCTCACAGTCCACGGAAGCCCACAGATCTCCCAACACAAGGGACCCAAGGAAGACAACACCAAGATACATAATAATTAAAATGGCAAAGATCAAAGATAAAGACAGAGTATTAAAATCAGCTAGAGAGAGAAAAAATATCACCTTCAAAGGAAAACCCATCAGACTATCATCAGACTTCTCAATAGAAACCTTACAGGCCAGAAGAGAATGGCATAATATATTTAACGTAATGAAACAGAAGGGCCTCGAACCAAGAATATTGTATCCAGCACGATTATCATTTAAATATGACAGAGGGATTAAAGAATTTCCAGACAAGTGAAAGTTGAGAGAGTTTGCCTCTCATAAACCATCTCTACAGGATGTCTTAAATGGACTGCTCTAGAGGGAAGCACTCCTAAGGCTAAAAAGATGTCACCAGAGAAAATAAAATCATAGCAAAGAAAGCAGACCATCCAAATACTAACTAAAGGCAAAGAATAAAACACCTAGTATATAAAGAATGGAGGAGGAAGAATAAGAAGGGACAGAAATAAAGAAACATCAGACGGTGTTTACAATAACTTAACAAGAAAGTTAAGTTAGACTGTTAGATAGTAGGGAAGCTACCCTTGAACCTTTGGTAACCACTAATCTAAAGCCAGCAATGGCAATAAGTACATATCTATCGATAATCACCCTAAATGTAAATGGACTGAATGCACCAATCAAAAGACACAGAGTTACTGAATGGATAAAAAAGCAAGACCCATCTATATGCTGCTTACAGGAGACACACGTTAAACCCAAAGATATACAGAGACTAAAGGTGAAGACATGGAAAAAGATATTTCATGCAAACAACAAGGAGAAAAAAGCAGGTGTTGCAGTACTTGTATCAGACAAAATAGACTTCAAAACGAAGAAAGTAGCAAGAGATAAACAAGGACATTACATAATGATAAAGGGGTCAGTCCAACAAGAAGATATAACCATTTTAAATATATATGCACCCAACACAGGAGCGCCGGCATACGTGAAACAAATAGTAACAGAATTAAAGGAGGAAATAGAAAGCAATGCAGTCCTTTCAGGTGACTTCAACACACCACTCACCCTAAAGGACAGATCAACCAGACAGAAAATAAGTAAAGACACAGAGGCACTGAACAACACACTAGAACAGATGGACCTAACAGACATCTACAGAACTCTACACCCAAAAGCAACAGGATACACATTCTTCTCAAGTGCACATGAAACATTTTCCAGAATAGACCACATACAAGGCCACAAAAAGAACCCCAGTAAAGTCGAAAATATTGAAATTCTACCAACCAACTTCTCAGATCAGAAAGGTATAAAACTAGAAATAATTTTAGAAAGAAATCAAAAAGGCTCACAAATACATGGAGACATAACAACATTCTCCTAAATAATCAATGGGTCAATGACCAAATCAAAACAGAAATCAAAAAATATGTGGAGACTAATGACAACAACAACACAAAGCCACAGTGTCTGTGGGACGCAGCAAAGGCAGTTTTAAGAGGAAAGTATATTGCAATCCAGGCCTATTAAAGAAGGAAGAACAAACCCAAATGAATAGTCTAAAGATACAATTACTGAAATTGGAAAAAGAAGAACAAATGAGGCCCAAAGTCACCAGAAGGAGGGACATAATAAAGATCAGAGAAGAAATAAATAAAATTGAGAAGAATAAAACAATAGAAAAAAATCAATGAAACCAAAGAGTTGGTTCTTTGAAAAAATAAACAAAATAGATAAACCACTAGCCAGACTTATTAAGAGAAAAAGAGAATCTACACACATAAACACAATCAGAAATGAGAAAGGAAAAATCACGACGGACCCCACAGAAATACAAAGAATTATAAGAGAATATTATGAAAATCTATATGCTAACAAGCTGGAAAACATAGAAGAAATGGACAACTTCTTAGAAAAATACAACCTTCCAAGACTGACCAAGCAAGAAACAGAAAAACTAAACAGACCAATCACCAGCGACGAAATCGAATTGGTAATCAAAAAACTACCCAAGAACAAAACCCCCGGGCCTGAAGGATTCACCTCTGAATTCTACCAGACATATAGAGAAGAAATAACACCGATTCTCTTTAAAGTTTTCCAAAAAATAGAAGAGGAAGGAATACTTCCAAACTCATTCTATGAAGCCAGCATCACTCTAATACCAAAACCTGGCAAAGACCTCACCAAAAAAATAAATTACAGACCAATATCTCTGATGAACATAGATGCAAAAATACTCAACAAAATATTAGCAAACCGAATTCAAAAATACATCAAGAGGATCATACACCATGATCAAGTGGGATTCATCCCAGGGATGCAAGGATGGTACAACATTCGAAAATCCATCAACATCATCCACCACATCAACAAATAGAAGAACAAAAACCACATGATCATCTCCATAGACGCTGAAAAAGCATTTGACAAAACACAGCATCCATTCCTGATTAAAACTCTCAACAAAATGGGTATAGACGGCAAGTACCTCAACATCATAAAGGCCGTATATGACAAAGCCACAGCTAACATGATACTTAACAGCGAGAAGCTGAAAGCTTTTCATCTAACATCGGGAACAAGACAGGGATGCCCACTCTCTCCACTGTTATTCAACATAATACTGGAGGTACTAGCCACAGCAATCAGACGAGACAAAGACATACAAGGGATCCAGATTGGTAAAGAAGAAGTCAAATTGTCACTATTTGGAGATGACATGATATTGTACATAAAAATCCCTAAAGACTCCACTCCAAAACTACTAGAACTAATATCTGAATTCAGCAAAGTTGCAGGATACAAAATTAACACACACAAATCTGTTGCTTTCCTCTACACTAATGATGAACTAACAGAAAGAGAAATCAGGAAAACAATTCCATTCACAACTGCATCAAAAAGAATAAAATACCTAGGAATAAACCTAACGAAGGAAGTGAAAGACCTATATGCTGAAAACTACAAGACACTCCTAAGAGAAATTAAAGAGGACACTAACAAATGGAAATTCATCCCATGCTCTTGGCTAGGAAGAATAAATATTGTCAAAATGGCTATACTACCTAAAGCAATCTACAGATTCAATGCAATCCCTATCAAACTACCAACAGCTTTCTTCAATGAACTGGAACAAATAATTCTAAAATTCATATGGAACCACAAAAGACCCCAAATAGTCAAAGCAATCCTGAGAAGGAGGAATAAAACAGGGGGAATTACGCTCCCTGACTTCAAGCTCTACTACAAAGCCACAGTAATCAAGACAATTTGGTATTGGCACAAAAACAGACGCACAGACCAGTGGAACAGAATTGAAAATCCAAACATTAACCCAAACATATACAGTCAATTAATATATGATAAAGGAGCCTTATATACAATGGAGAGATGACAGCCTCTTCAGCAGCTGGTGTTGGCAAAACTGGACAGCTACATGTAAGAGAATGAAACTAGAGTACTGTCTAACCCCACACACAAAAGTAAACTCAAAATGGATCAAAGACCTGAATGAAAGTCATGAAACCATAAAACTGTTAGAAAAAAACAAAGGCAAAAATCTCTTGGACATAAACATGAGCATCTTCTTCATGAACATATCTCCTCAGGCAAGGGAAAAAAAAGCAAAAATGAACAAGTGGGACTATATCAAGCTGAAAAGCTTCTGTACAGCAAAGGACACCATCAGTAGAACAAAAAGAGATCCTACAGTATGGGAGAATATATTCATAAACGACCTATCCCATAAGGGGTTGACATCCAAAATATATAAAGAACCCACACACCTCAACAAACAAAAAGCAAATAATCCAATTAAGAAATGGGCAGAGGACATGCATAGACACTTCTCCAAAGAAGAAATTCAGATGGCTAACAGGCACATGAAAAGATGCTCCACATTGCTAATCATCAGAGAAATGCAGATTAAAAGCACAATCAGATATCACCTCACACCAGTGAGGATGGCCAACATCCAAAACACAAACAACAACAAATGTTGGCGAGGATGTGGAGAAATGGGAACCCTCCTACACTGCTGGTGGGAATGCAAATTAGTTCAACCATTGTGGAAAGCAGTATGGAGGTTCCTCAAAAAACTCAAAATAGAAATACCATTTGACCCAGGAATCCCACTCCTAGGAATTTACCCTAATTTCAAATTAGGGTAGCAGCCCAGTTTCAAAAAGACAGAAGCATCCCTATGTTTATCGCTGCACTATTTACAATAGCCAAGAAATGGAAGCAACCTAAGTGTCCATCAGTAGATGAATGGATAAAGAAGATGTGGTACATATACACAATGGAATATTATTCATCCATAAGAAGAAAACAAATCCTACCATTTGCAACATGGATGGAGCTAGAGGGTATTATGCTCAGTGAAATAAGCTAGATGGAAAAAGACAAGTATCAAATGATTTCACTCATCTGTGGAGTATAAGAAAAAAGAAAAAAACTGAAGGAACAAAACAGCAGCAAACTCACAGAACCCAAGAACGGACTAATAGTTACCAAAGGGAAAGGAACTGAGGAGGATGGGTGGGAAGGGAGGGACAAGGGGGAAAATGGGGCATTACGATTAGCAGACGTAAGATTGGGGAGTGTGGGGACGGCTGTACAACTCAGAGAAGACAAGTAGTGATTCTATAGCTTCTCACTACGCTGATGGACAGTGACTGTAATGGAATTGTTGGGGGGGACCTGATGAAGGGGGTAGTTTAATAACCATAATATTGCACATGTAATTGTAGATTAATGATACCAAAATAAATTATTTAAAAAAAAAACATAGGGATGGTCCCCTATCTGGCAATCCAAAATAACTGAGCTCTAGTTTCTCACCAGAGAATTGAATTCTCAGTTGCACAATTCTTACCAAGTCTTGGTTGTGAAAAATAGACTCTAGAGATTTCTCTGAAGGAGAAGTTTTATATTGAACAACTGGCTTATTTTATTTTAATTAAAATTCTGTGAACCTGAAAAAAAAATACAACTAATCCTGAAAGAGCACCAGGAAAGAGGACTGCGCCAGACTGCATATACCTGGAGAAAAGAGCAGACCTCACAGAACAGGGCAACGTACCAAAGCTGTGGCCCAGTGGGACTCAAGCCCTTCCCCCACCCCAGCTCACAGGCAGGAGGAAGAGAAACTGAACAGGGAGGGAGTGGAGGCCTGGGCATGCTGAATACCTAACTCTGGAGATCTGCTCCGGGAGCACGAACCTACAATTCATGGTGCTTCTATGATACTCTTGTGATTACAGGATTGGAAAGCTAAGACAGGCAAAATTCCTGGAGAGACTGAGATTCCAGCCGCTTGTGGAAAGCGGGGATCCATATCTGGCTGCTCTGGGACAAAAGAAAGGTGGGCAGTCTGACAGACTTCCTAACAAGGAAGCCCTTAGCAAGAGGGCTGCTAAAGGGACAAGGACTGCACAGAGCTTACTGTTCAGGAGAGAGGACAGGTAGACAAAATTGTCCGGGTGCCCTCTGCCCAGCAGGTTGGGAGCTTTGCCATATAGACTCACATATTTAAGGAGGAAAAAGAAATCTTACTCCTTAGATGATCTTCAGGTACTCCAGCTCCCTGGCTGGCTACACAGCTCCAAGGACCCCCTCCGTGATACACAGCCTACTGTGCCTTTCTTCTGGCCAGCCCCACCTGGCTTGCAAACCAGCAAACCCTACCCTGGTGTTAGCCCAGCCAGAGGGAAGATCTCTCTACAGCAACTACAAACACAAAGCATAGAGGCTTACATCTGTGTGCTCAGCCCACTGGTTCAGGTAGTGGAGACAGGCATAGCAGCCGGGTAGCAGGAAACAGCTACCCCGAGGCACCAATACCACTCCCCTGCGACCCACGACATTGCTTCAGGGGCTTAGCAGCTCCAGGGAGTAGAGCTTCTGGGCACTAGAGGGTGCCATATACAAATATGAAATGCCAAAGGAACCTGGTTCAGAGTAAAATTATTAATACCACTCCTGAGAAATATTTAAATGACATCGACCTCATGACTCTTCCTGAAAGGGAGTTCAAAATAAAAATCATTAACATGCTCATGGAGGTACGGAAAGATATTCAAGAACTCAGGAATGAATTCCAGTCAGAGATCCAATCGTTGAAGAGCACAGTGGATGGTATTAAAAGCAGATTGGATAGGGTGGAGGAGATAATAAATGAAATAAAAACTAGAAAAGAGGAATACAAAGAAGCTGAGGCACAGAGAGAAAAAAGGATCTCTAAGAATGAAAGAATATTGAGAGAACGGTGTGACCAATCCAAATGGAACAATATTCGCATTATAGGGGTACCAGAAGAAGAAGAGAGGGAAAAAGGGATAGAAAGTGTCTTTGAGGAGGTAATTGCTGAAAACTTTCCCAATCTGGGGAAGGAGATAGTCTCTCAGGCCATGGAGAGGCACAGATCTCCCAACACAAGGGACCCAAGGAAGACAACACCAAGACATATAGTAATTAAAATGGCAAAGATCAAGGATAAGGACAGACTATTTTTTTTCTTTATTTTTTTTAAGTTTATTTTGATATCATTAATCTACAAGTAAATGAGTAATATTATGGTGATTACACTATCCCCTTCATCAGGTCCCCCCCCAACCCCATTACAGTCACTGTCCATCAGTGTAGTGAGATGCCATAGAGTCACTACTTGAAGGACAGACTATTAAAAGTAGCCAGAGAGAGAAATAAAATCACATACAAAGGAAAGCCCATGAGGCTATCATCAGACTTCTCAACAGAAATCTTACAGGCCAAAAGGGAGTGGCATGATGCATTTAATGCAATGAAGCAGAAGGACCTTGACCCAAGAATACTTTATCTGGCAAGATTATCATTTAAATTTGAAGGAGGGATTACACAATTTCCAGATAAGCAAAAGCTGAGAGAATTTACCTCCCAGAAACCATCTCTACAGTGTAGTTTGGAGGGACATAGATGGAAGTGTTCCTAAGGTTTAATAGTTTTCACCAAAGGTAATAAAACCACAGTAAAGAAAGTAGAACAGCTAATTACTAAGCAAATGTAAAAATTTAAATAACCATCTCCAAAGTCAATCAAAGAGTACAGAATATGATACCTAATATATAAAGAATGGAGGAGGAAGAAAAAGGATGAAGGAAAAAAAACCTTTGTTTGTGTTTGTAATAGCATATTAAGTGAGTTAGACTCTTAGATAGTAAGGAAGTTAACCTTGAACCTTTGGTAACCATGAATCTATAGCCTGCAATGCCAATAAGTGCATATCTATCGATAATCACCCTAAATGTAAATGGACTGAATGCACCAATCAAAAGACATAGAGTCACTGAACGGATAAAAAAACAAGACCCATCTATATGCTGCCTACAGGAGACTCACTTTAAACCCAGACATACACAGACTAAAAGTGAAGGGATGGAAAAAGATATTTCATGCAACTAATAGGGAGAAAAAGGCAGGAGTTGCAGTACTTGTATCAGACAAAATAGACTTCAAAACAAATTTACATGAGACAAAGACGGACATTACATAATGATAAAAGGGTCAATCCAACAAGAAGATATAACCATTATAAATATCTATTCACCCAACACAGGAGCACCTACATATGTGAAACAAATACTAACAGAATTAAAAGGAGAAATAGAATGCAATGCATTCATTCTAGGAGACTTCAACACTTCACTCACTCTGAAGGACAGATCAACCAGAGAGAAAATAAGTAAGGAGACAGAGGCACTGAACACAATAGAACAGACAGACCTAACAGACATCTACAGAACTCTACACCCAAAAGCTGCAGAATACACATTCTTCTCAACTGTACATGGAACATTTTCAAGAATAGATCATATACTAGGCCATAAACAGAGCCTCGGTAAATTCAAAAAGATTGAAATTGTACCAACCAGTTTCTGAGACCACAAAGGTATGAAATGAGAAATAAATTACACAAAGAAAATGAAAAATCCCACAAACACATGGAGGCTTCACAACATGCTCCTAAATAACCAATGGATCAATGACCAAATAAAAACAGAGATCAAGCAATATATGGAGACAATGACAACAATAATTCAACACTGCAAAATCTGTGGGGCAGAGCAAAGGCCGTGTTAAGAGGAAAGTATATTGCAATACAGGCCTACTTCAGGAAAGAAGAACAATCCCAGATGAGCAGTCTAAACTCACAATTAATGAAACTAGAAAAAGAAGTACAAATGAGGCCCAAAGTCAATAGAAGGAGGGACATAATAAAGATTAGAGCAGAAATAAATAAAATTGAGAAGAATAAAACAATAGAAAGAATCAATGAAAGCAGGAGCTGGTTCTTCAAGAAAATAAACAAAATAGATAAGCCCCTAGCCAGACTTTTCAAGAAAAAAAGAGAGTCTACTCACATAAACAGAATCAGAAATGAGAAAGGAAAAATCACTATGGACACCACAGAAATACAAAGAATTATTAGAGAACGCTATGAAAAATGATATGCTAACAAACTGGATAGCCTAGAAGCAATGGATAACTTTCTAGAAAAATACAACCTTCCAAGGCTGACCCAGGAAGAAACAGAAAATCTGAATAGACCAATTACCAGCAATGAAATTGAACTGGTAATCAAAAACCTACCTAAGAATAAAATGCCTGGACCAGATGGCTTCACTGCTGAATTTTATCAAACATTTAGCGAAGACCTAACACCCATCCTCCTTAAAGTTTTCCAAAGAGTAGAAGAGGGAATACTTCCAAACTCATTCTATGAGGCCAGTATCACTCTAATACCCAAACTAGGCAAAGACACCACATAAAAAGAAAATTACATACCATTATCTCTGATGAACACAGATCCAAAAATACTCAACAAAATATTAGCAAACCAAGTTCAAAAATACATCAAAAGGATCATCCATCATGATCAAGTAGGATTTATTCCAGGGATGCAAGGATGGTACAACATTGTAGAATCCATCAACATCATCCACTACATCAACAAAAAGAAAGACAAAAACCACATGATCATCTCCATAGATGCTGAAAAAGCATTTGACAAAATTCAACATCCATTCATGATAAAAATGAGTATAGAGGGCAAGTGCCTCAACATAATAAAATCATTCTAAAATTCATATGGAACCAAAAAAGACCTGAATAGCCAAAGCAATCCTGCGAAGGAAGAATAACGCTGGGGAGATTATGCTCCCCAACTTCAAGCTCTACTACAAAGCCACAGTACTCAAGACAATTTGGTACTGGCATAAGAACAGACCCATAGACTAATGGAACAGACTAGACAGCCCTGATATAAACCGAACCATATATGGTCAATTAATATATGATAAAGGAGCCATGGACATACAATGGGGAAATGACAGCCTCTTCAACAGCTGATGTTTCCAAAACTGGACAGCTACATGCAAGAGAATAAAACTGGATTATCGTTTAACCCCATACACAAAAGTAAACTCAAAATGGATCAAAGACCTGAATGTAAGTCGTGAAACCATAAAACTCTTAGAAGACAACATAGGCAAAAATCTCCTGCATATAAGCATGAGCAACTTCTTCCTGAACGCATCTCCTTAAGCAAGGGAAACAAAAGCAATAATGAACTCATGGGACTACATCAAACTAAAAAGTTTCTCTACAGCAAAGGACACCATCAACAGAACAAAAAGGCATCCTACAGTATGGGAGAATATATTTGTACATGACATATCCAACAAGGGGTTAACATCCAAAATATATAAAGAACTTACATGCCTCAACACCCAAAAAGCAAATAATCCGATTAAAAAAATGGGCAGAGGATATGAAGAGACAGTTCTCCAAAGAAGAAATTCAGATGGCCAACAGACACATGAAAAGATGCTCCACATCACTAATCATCAGGGAAATGCAAATTAAAACCACAATGAGATATCACCTCACACCAGTAAGGATGGCCACCATCCAAAAGACTAAGAACAACAAATGCTGGTGAGGATGAGGAGAAAGGGGAACCTTCCTACACTGCTGGTGGGAATGTAAGCTAGTTCAACTATTGTGGAAAGCAATATGGAGGTTCCTCAAAAAACTAAAAATACAAATACCATTTGACCCAGGAATCCCACTCCTTGGAATTTACCCAAAGAATACAACTTCACAGGTTCAAAAAGACATATGCACCCCTTTGTTTATCACAGCACTTTTTACAATAGCCAAGATATGGAAGCAGCCTAAGTGTCCATCAGTAGATGAATGGATAAAGAAGAGGTGGTACATATACACAATGGAATACTATTCAGCCATAAGAAAGAAACAAATTCTACCATTTGCAACAACATGGATGGAGCTAGAGGGTATTATGTTCAGTGAAAAAAACCAGGCAGAGAAAGACAAGTGCCAAATGATTTCCCTCATATGTGGAGTATAAGAGCAAAGAAAAAAACTGAAGGAACAAAACAGCAGCAGACTCACAGAACCCAAGAATGGACTAACAGTTACCAAAGGGAAAGGGACTGGGGAGGATGGGTGGGAAGAGAGGGACAAGGGGGAAAAAGGGGCATTACGATTAGCAAACATAATGTAGGGGGGCCATGGGGAGGGCTGTACAACTCAGAGAAGACAAGTAGTGATTCTATAGCATCTCACTACACTGATGGACAGTGACTGTAATGGGGTAGGTGGGGGGGACTTGATGAAGTGGGGAGTTTAGTGACCATAATGTTGTACATGTAAATGTAGATTAATGATACCAAAATAAAATAATAATAATAATAATAAAACAAAAAGCCAGGCAGAGAAAGACAAGTGCCAATTGATTTTCCTCATTTGTGGAGTATAACAACAAAGCAAAACTGAAGGAACAAAATAGCAGCAGACTCAGAGACTCCAAGAAGGAACTAGTGGTTCCCAAAGGGGAGGTGTGTGGAAGGGCGGGTGGGGAGGGTGGAAGAAGGGGATTGAGGAGTATTTTGTTTAGTACACACGGTGTGGGGGTTCACGGGGAAAAAAGTGTAGCACAGAGAAGGCAAATAGTGAATCTGTGGCATCTTACTTCATTGATGGACAGTGACTGCATTGGGGTATGGGTGGGGACTTGATAATATGGGTAAATGTAGTGACCACATTGTTTTTTCATGTGAAACCTTCAAAAGAGTGTATATCAATAATACCTTAATAAAACAAATAATTTTTAAAAACTGGGTCAAGGATATAACCAATTTATAGAACAAAGGGAAAGTATAACTTTTAAACATATAAGTCATTTGACCTGACTTGTGGTATGAGAAATAAATTTTAAACTGCAGAGTTCCTCTTTTAAACCACTTACATTAGCAAAGATCCAAAGGTTTCTTAACATGGGTATGTTGGGAGTTGGGGGGGGACCCTGCTGGCAGGTACTGGGTGAGGGGCAGTTTGACAAGAGACGTTCATAGACAGTGCATGCTGCTCAGCACGCGCAGACACCCACCCCAAGGGAAATGCACATTTTCAGGACAGCTTTGGCACTCCTGTCCATGAAAAGGGGTTGAAAACAACCTAAGTGTCCACCAGTAAGGGACAGCCCTGCACCACATAGGGCCTCTCCCGGCCATGGCGAGTTTGTGACGCACTCTGTGGCTGAGCAGCTGGGAAGCCTCCTCACTGAGCCCCTCCCCGAAAAACGGGCCGGTGAGACCTATGCCCCCTCCCCCAAAAAGGAAAAGTAAAATATATTAAAATATTTAAATCGACATGCTTGAATTTCCAATCCTGTAGCCAATTCCAGAGTTTCTGACCCTGGGGTCCGGGGGTGGGTCCCCCAAGTGATTCTGAAGTGCTGGGGGGCTAGGGGCCACAGTTACCACCTCCTTTTGATGTTTGCCCTTCGGAGGGTCTAATGGCTGCATTCTGTGAACTCTCAGAGGGTCTTAGCACCCCAGATGGGTTCAACCCTGTAAGAATCCCTGGAAGCTGTCTCTGTGGCAAACATGAGAAACTGCTACCCTCTGGCGGATGAGGAGGGAACACAGTCTACGGACCTAAGTTGGGTCCCGAGGACCCTGTTAAAAACCTTGGGGGTCACTCATGGCCACCTTCCATGTGGTTCGGGGCTCATGGTGAGGGCCCACGGGGGCACGGGCTGGTCATCTGAATGCATCAACATGTCTGTTGTGCTTAGGTTAAAAACTAACAAACCCCCCAGGTGCCAGAACCCCTTCACCTGCCTGGGCAGTGGGATGTAGCCCAAAAGTTAACACAGTCCTGAGATGGTGGCTGAGGCAAGCGATCAGGGCCCTTTCCAACCAGATAAGGTCACACTCACAGTCACTGGGGATCAGGACTTGAACATAACTTTTTGAGGTCATAATCCAAGCCACAACACTCACTGATGAAGAAACCAGCAAAATGTTACGACCCAGTTCCAAGGGGAATCCAAGCCACAGGCACCTACAAGGTATGAAGAATCCTGGAAGGAATATGTAAGTAGATGGAAAATTGGTCGATGCCCAAAGAGTAATCATCAATTGCTTTCCACTGGACAAAACCAATTTGCATTTCTGTGAACAATAATTGTTTGAATTACTACCAATTTTATGCAATTATAGAGCTATAAAATAGTTCAAAGATAGTGATAGAAAGAAACTCTGGAAGGATGAGCCAAGAGGACATACAGTAATTTTTTTTTGACATTTCAAAGTCCTTTGCAATTTATCCTGACAAAATTTCAAACATACACAGAAGCAGAGAAGAGCACCCAGACCACCTGTGTGGGCATCACTGAGCCTCCTTTGTCATCCATACAACATTCTCAGGGCCATTTGGAAACAAATTCCAAATGCAATCACACCATTTCATTCATAAATATTTTAATGAATAGTTTTTAAAGGCTTTAGAGAGAGGAATGATGTAATCTTAAAGGGTTTTGGAAAAATCATGCTGGCTGACAAATAGAACTAAAGAAAGAGACTAGGAAGCAGGAACTCTCACACTGTGGCATCACTACACATGCACACATACATGCACAGGCATGCACACAGCACATGCACGCAGCCTGCATGTGCATGCTCATCTGTGTACCCACCACGTAAGCTGCCCCTACTCCAAGGATGGCACCTTCACCCAGAAATGTAAGGTCCCCAAGGCCCCCGATGCCATTTCCTGGAGCCCTTCCAGCTGTAGTGCCCTCAGGCTCCAGCCTCTTCCCCTGCCCCTCTTGGCTCCAGATAGCCTCCACTGCCCAGACACCTCTACCCTAACTTCTGCTATTTGAGATGTAAGGTTTAACCACCAGTGTTCCCTGCCCAGTGGGAAGGAAGCAAGCTGGGGCACCAGGAAGAGACTTGGCAGGGCCTTCCCTGGGGGCCCATGCAGATTTGAGGCGCTTGAGACCTGTTAAGCCTACCCCCACAGACCCCTCTGCCCCTATCCAGCCCAGGCCCCCAACAACAGATCTCACCACTGGTCTGTTCAGGGCGCTGGCACCTCTAAGCCCCTCCATGACACACTCCATGTCCAGCCCCCTCTAGGCCCTGCCTGCCAGTGCCTCCTCCTCACCACCAGGCTGGGGTCTCAGAGGCTTCAGTTCCCACTGGCCACCTACTGGCAGCCCTGAACTTTCCATCCACCTTCCCTCCTGCAGCCAGAATGATCTGAAACACAAATGTGGCCATGTCACTGCTCTGCCTAAAACCTGTTTCGTTACAGTCTCCTCCCAGTGTGGCCCTGCCTGCCCTCTAGCATCACTCCTCCTGGACTCCAGCCACCCTGAGACACTCAGACATCTGAAACCAGCTTCTCAGCTCCCTCTCATGATCCTCCACCCTGAGCCTGGGACCCCTACTCACCTGGAGAAGCGCAGCTCATGGAAAGCCCACCTGTCAAGGCTGGTGGTAGCATGACAAAGTTCAACTCCAGAATGGAACTCCTTGGGGACAGAGACCCACTTGTACCTGAATCCTCTGGGACATGTGCCACCCCCACCATAGGACCTTAAAAATATGCTGAATGAACCACATGTAGGTTTGCTGGTCAAGCCCAGGGTTCCACCACTGGGGCCTCCTTTGAATGTGCCCACGCTATTCTTTAGGAAAGGTATTGAGGGACCTGGGCTGGGGTCACCCACCATGCCAGCTGTCCCAGCTCTTCTGCAGCAGTGCTCAGGACCAGCCACTGGGGGGCCATGGTTGGGTTGCATTTCATAGAACCCAGCCCAGTCTGGGAGACCAAGGGGACCCCTGCCCCTCTACCCCACCTCTGGGGAAAATGACCTGCCCCTCTGTGGTTGGGCAGAGCTAATCAGAAGGGCCTCCTGGAAGAGGGGAGCTTCAAGGTACTCACCCTGCACCGCAGAGCCCCGCCAGTGGATCGTTTCCTGGTCTCCCTGCACAGGCTGGTGATTCTCCACACACCACCTCCAGGAAGCCTTCTCCCCCTGCAGCCTGCAGCTTGCAGCCCTCAGCAGCCTTCGGTGCCAAGCACAGTGACAGGAGGCCAGCGTTTGCTGCAGGTGTCCATCTGAACTGCCCACACCCAAGGCTGAAACCCCAGACCGGTCCAGAGCAGCATGGGCAGTGAGAATGAGGACAGGCTTCCCCAGTGTGAAACAGGCACCAGGCCCAACACGCAGGTGTCCATCAGAGTCCCCAGCCCACGGCACCTCAAACTAATCCTCTCCACACTCTGAGGCAAGAAAATTATGATCCCGATTTGACCAATGAGGAAATGGAGGCTCAAAGAGGTTGGGTACCTCACCCTGGGTCACACAGCAAGGAGAGAGCAGGCTGCACTCCTGACCATCACCCGGAGGTGGGGTCAGAGACGTCTGGCAGGATCTGTCTCGTCCTCATGAACCGCTGGCTCACACCCACACTTCTGGACCCTGTGAAGGAAGCAGGTGCCCAGAGAGTTCTGCTGCTCCAGCACCTGCCTTAGGAGTGCCCGCTTCCCGAGGGGGCACCAGAGGGCCCTTCCACGGACCCTGCTGCTCTAGGCTTGTGTGAGCGTGCCAGGGAAGCCCCTTCAGAGCTCCCAGTTCGCACCCTCCTCATCAGCTAACAGCAGCACTGCCTCCTGGTCCCCATGGGCAGAAAGAACACAGACGTCTGCTGCTCAGCCAGCGTGTGCAGTGTGGCACGTAGTGGGCATTCAGATCGACCCAGAGGTAGACCACGGGAATCGGCGAAGGTGCCTCAGCCCTGGGTGCCTCAGCCCTCCGGCCACCCCGACAGCCCTCCCTCAGGGAACTGTCCTGTCATGTCCCCCAAGGCAGGCCCTAGTGAAGCTCCTGGACCTTCAAGAAGAGGCCTGGGAATGGAGGACAGTAGTCCTGAGCTCTAGACACAGCTCTGAGGACACACTCACCACACCTCTGGCCTCAGTTCCAGAGAGAAGGAGGCCCAAGCAGGCTCTGGGTATGAGAGGGAGGCCCTGACCAGGCAGGAGGCCACCATTCAACCATGGCCTAGAGCCTTCCTTGTGAAGCTAGATCCTGGCTGGCCACTTGCAAGTCCACCACCTTCTCTGCCCCATCCCCAGGCTGGCCTGGGCTCTCCTCCTATCCAAGATGGGAGCCCTGAGCTTTGTGCCCACAGCCTCTGCAGACCCTGGGCTCCCAGGGGCCATCCCAGACTGCCCAGATCACATTGGCCCTTCCCAAGATGCCATTGCCTGGCCTGGCCCCTGAGCCTGCCTGGAGCATGGAGTCACCATCGCTCACCGCACTGCTGCAGCACTGGGGCTCTCAGTACAGTCCCAGGCCCCACCAGTTCCCAGCACTGAGCCCAGGGCCTGGCATGAATGGATGGGCAGCAGGGCTGCCCCACCGACCAGCAGAGGTGCCAGTGAGCAAATGGGCAAGGCAGGGTGTAGGACGGCCCACCAGCCCGAGGCCCAGGGAGGTCAAGGCCATGCTGGGTGGTGCTCCCCCTCCAGTCTCCGAGGCACCCCTCCTCTGCAGCCAACCTTGGCTTGTGGGGCAAAACCCTGTGCACAGGATGGATTGGGAGGCAGAGTCCAGGAGGCCCCAGCCAAGCCCTGCCTCCTTCCCCGCACTCTCCCGACTATGTTTCTCCTCCCCAGCTCCAGGACGTAGTCCCCACTACCTCCCCAGCCCCCACATGTCGCCTTGTGCTCCTTCCACACAAAGCACAGGGACCCCTCTGTGCATCAGGTCTGTGGGAACCACCAAGCCGTGTAGACGCCTGGTCTGCCCAACACTCTGCTACAGTGGGACCCACTCCCTGGCCACAGAGGCCACAGAGAAGGTGAGAGTACCCCTGGCTCTCACCCCATGGCAGAGCCTCAGAGCATGCAGATGGGACTCGAGAGCAGGAACTCGTGCCACTGAGATGGGGAATGGACATGTGTGTGCTCGTGTCAGCAAACACCACGGGACATGTGAACACAAGGTGTGACAAGACACTGCTAAGGCAGGGTCTGAAACATACACATGTTCACCGATACCTGTGCAACAGAGATGGACAGCAAGCATGTGACCACAGGGCTACATGCCTGCCCTGGCCACCTTCCCCTGTCACTGACATCCCCTCCAGCCAGAGATGTCATCCCCTCTCCAATGCCCAGCCTTCCCCTGCTGAGGCCCAGTCTCTCAGTGACCAGCCCAGACACCCCCACCCACCATCTGAATCCAAGACATGACAGGCAGGACATGACCGTGCATGACCTAGAATTAGCCAGAAGTTCATACAAATGTCAGGGAGGAGGACATAAGCACAGAGATCTGTGTGCACACATGAGAGGGCATGTGTACCCACAGGCTGGGGCACCAGGTGGCCAAAGTTGCCACAGCTCAAGCCAAGCTCCATCCTCTGAGCTTGGGGTTGGTGCAAGAAGGTGGCAAGAGGGAAGGATCAAGGCCAGAGGTCCCTTGCTGGGCAGGGTCCATCATTCTGGCCCTACCATTTCACCTCGGTCTATCATCCCCTGTCCAGGAGTCCCCTAGCTGGGGGTCCCGAGAGATGGGAGGGACCTTACTCCCCCAAACTTCCCACCCCTGCCATGTCTGCCCACAGACAGAGCCTGGTCTGAGGTCATCAGTCTGGCCCCGGGGGCATCCCAGACCCAGCCTGGCCTGTAGAGGAAGCCAGCTGCCCTGCTCTCCAGGCCCAAAAACCAGCCAAGTTCTATGGGCACAAGCCTCATGGGGAGAGACAACACTGCCCACCTCCAGGGTCACAACCAGGCAGCCCTCCTTATCTGAGTCATGACTCTGAGGAGTGGATTTGAGCATTAATTAGCCTGTCCGCTGACCTTCAACTAAGAATTCCTGGACTGAGTCGGAGGCCAAGCTCACAGATGGTTCTTCCTGGGCCCATCTCTGGCCTGGGTGCTCTGCTATTCCAGGCATGTCAGGTGTCGAGGTACATGTAGACTCCCACTGCTCACATGCATGTTCACATACATGGACATACTGTGGCCCCTCCCACTTGGGACATACAGGCACTCGCCTTCTCCCTGCCCACTTCATGCTGAGTGACCACAGGGGACCCCATCCAGGGGACAGGAAGAGACCTACCCACTCTCCTCATGCTGCAAACACTCTATGTGCTCCAAGCCCACCAGGAGACATGCCCCCAAAGGGGGCAGGGACACCTCTTCAGTAAAGGTCCCTCCACTCAGTAGAGCCTGTTCTTGGTTGCTGGATCCCGGGCAGGAAGGAAGGTAGGCGGCCGCCACTGTGGCCCCATGGCTGCCCAAGCCCTTTACTCCCCCAACTCAGACCCAAGTTTCTGTGAGAGAGGAGACAGCAAATTCTCTGGTAATTAACTCAACCCTCCCCCCACCGACTCCCCACCCACCCAAGCTGAGCAGGGCCTGGCCACCCGGACGAACCACATGCCTGGCCTGGCATTTGCCGCACTGGCAGCTGCTCAGCATGTCCTGGGGGGGTGAGGGGAGTGTGCGCGGGTGGGACCCTGGGAGCAGCCAGCCTCTAGCCCAGCCCAGGTTGCCCTCAAACCCCCTCCTCCCAAGGGCCTTGGACAGGGTTGGTGCGCACAGTGGACACCATCCTGCCCCTACCTCCCTGCCCTTACAGACCGCCAGGGCAGGACTCCTGCAAAGGCCCCTCCCCCAGCCTCCTCAGACCCCTGCTTCCCCAGCACCTCACCCCACAGACTCTTGGCCTTAGGCCCTGGCAGGCCCATCCTCCCTTCCTCCAACTCACAGGCAGGCAAAGCCCTGGACCACCTCCCCCACGGTCCTTTGCCCCACACACACTTGCAAGGCCTATCCCACCTGCTTGGGGTTTCAGCACAAGGTGCCTTCTCAGCAAGGACCACCCTGGAAGATGGGCGTTAGACCATACCTTACAGTGCCCTGGGTGCTTCATTATTTTGCTCACCGCCTTCCCACTACAGGGTCAGCCCCCGAGCAGAACTGCTTCCCTCTGCTTGCTGCCATGTTCCTGGTCACACACTTGTGAAGTGGGTGAATGCCTCTGGACCTAGGGTTGGATATGTGGGTGTTTGCTGAGCAAAAGCCCCTGCCTGGCACAGGATGGACAAGAACCATCAGGAAGCCCCAGGCTGTGACCTCCCGCTGGGAACAGCTGGGTGCCCACAGGGTGCTGGAGGAGAGAGGCCGCTGGGCGCCCAGTAGCAGGGCAGGGAGCCTGATGGATACCTGGGGATGGCCCCTCTCCATTTTACAGAGCTATCTCACTGCTCCCCTGGAGAAGCATGTGACCTGGCTCCATCCTGGGGAAAAGCTGGAATCGCTTGTCTTTCCAGTGAGCTACGGCTCCCGACCCAACTATCTGTGTAGAGGCAGCTGGGGCCAGATGCTCTCAGAGCACTCACCCTGCAGGGCCACGAGCCACAGTTGGCCATCCTTGTCCTCATGAGCCAGGGAAGGGTTGTAGAGCTGGAGAGCAGACAGGCTTGCACTCGGCCTGCAAGGCAGTGTCTGCCCCATCCAGAGGCCTGCCTGGATGGAGCTGACACAGCAGAACTCAGAGGCGCACTGAGCGTGCAAGCGCTCCACAGCTGTGGGCACTCACACGTCTCTGTGCAAGTGTGTTTGTCTGCTGTGTGCACACGTGTGTGTCAAGACCCAAGTCACCGGGAGTTGTCAGGGACAGGTGGACGGTGAGTCCCACACCAAGTGAAATGAAGGCTGAAGCCGGCACCACTGAGCTCTTGGCTCACAGGCTCTCAGGGTCCTGGCACTTGCTGCCCGCCCCCCCTGCTATGGGGGGCCCAGGCTGGACTGGGTTTGCACAGCGTCCTCCCCACGTGAACAACTGCATGCAACAATGCTCAGACACACCACATACTCACCGCCACACAGACTCATGCTCTCCCGACACACCAACCGCAACCCAGAGGCGCCAGGTGAGGACACCTCCCTCTCCCAAGGCCCCTCCTCTCCACAGCCTGGAAGTGCCTCAAAGGCTCATGTGAAACAGCCGGTTTATTTCTGAAAATGGACTCATTTCCCCAGAATGACACCCATACAGTACCTGGCCCAGGGGAAGAACAAAGCCACCTGCAGAGCTCTGAGGGCCAGGGGAGCAAAGGCTGGGGTGTCCCCCGCATTGGGCCTTGGTGCTGTAGCACGGCCATGGATGACATGCTTCTGGGAGAGGAGCACCTGGGAGGGGTCCCCAAACCTGCAGGCCTGGAGCTGGTTCCCCAGGGTCCTGAGCCCATTCACCCAAATGTGCCCGTGAGCTAAGCACCCACACCTGGTGCCCCTCACGGCATCCCTGCTGCCCCTGTGCTCCCCACTCCTCCCATCTTCTACCCTCAACCGACTCCAGATGCAACAGGCTGGGAGCACCCAGGCCAGCCCCCAGGACACTCAGGAAAGCCGAGGGCAAGTCGGGGTGGGGCTCAGAGTTCCATACCCAGCCAAACACTGGGTACAGGGGAACTGCAGACTCACAGAGCACCTCAGAGGAAGCCTGAAGCATAGAGGATACCCATGGGGGAATTTTTGAGCTCACACTGAGCCACTCCCACTCTGGGGACTTAAGGGAAGACCTGCCTGGAACAACCAGCTCTGGAGAAGGTCTGGGATGGTATCTGGTGTTCTGCCAAGCTGGGGCAAAGAGCTAGAGGGGCACAAGAGTCGCATCTGAGGTGGGGCCTCCAGTGAAGGACCCCACGCCAGGCCCTGTACTCAGGGCAAGAGAGGGGCCCCATCAGCTACATGCTGGCCCATGGGCAGACAGAGCCTGGGCCCCTCCCAAGACATGCAGGGGATGGGGACGCCAAGCACCCTCCCCAGGGAAGCCCACATCTAGGCCCCCAGCAGCCAGTCCTGCCCCACCCCTAGGACAGCAGTTGAGTGACAGGAGGCCTGGGCCATTCCCGCCTGGCCTGGAGGGAGCTGTCAGCCATTCCCATCCCACACCTGCCCATGTGCCTGCCAACATGCAGGCCACAGGGGCAAGGGCCCCAAACACCAGGCCTGATTCTCTCTGTCCTGCCTCTGGTGTCCAGATGCTGTGAGCTAACCCGGCACCTCCCCCCACCCACAAACACCCCCAAAGCAGAAAATTTAGCCCTGATTCAGGGAAGGAACCACCCATGTGGCATCTCCTCTGAGTCACTGACTACCCATTCCCTGGGTCTCAGCCTGGGACATGCCAGTGATCTGGTCCAAAGCTTATCCCACCCACAACAAAGGGCAGCACCCTCCCTCCCAGGCCCAGGCCATTCATGGAAGCAAGGGTGCCAGGCTCCATCAGGACACTTTCACTCAGCCTCCCAAAGACACTCTCTCATCCAAATCCATGAAGTCTGAGTGTTTTTGTGTTGGACAGTGAATTGTCCCCAGATAAGTTCTGGCTACAGCAACCCACACATGCCAGAAATTAGTGCCTGAATATTCCTGTAGGGAGGTGAGTAAAGTCCACTTGGAGGCAGGGGTCCTAGCGTGCTAGATGAAGCCTCTGCCTTGGTGGGAGGGCTGGAGACCCTGGCAGAGGCTTGTAGTCTTCAGGCCTCCCAGAACCAGCAGGGGCCCTGCACCCTGCCATACCCACTCTGGGCCCACTGGGTGCAGCCTCAGGCCTGGTGACTTCAGGGTGCTCGGGCCACTGCCCAGGCTCCAGTTATGACCTGGGCCACAAGGACAGCAACCCCAGTGAAAGAAGCCAGCCTTTCAGGGTTGGCCCCCAAACCCTGCGGACAGTGGCCAGCCACGTCTCCCAGGCTGGAAACACACAGACCCCTGACCCAGAAGCCCATGTGAGGACATGCAGAGATGGCAGCAGGCACCACTGCTAGCTGGAGATCTGCAAAAGCAGCCAGACCCAGCCCAGCTGTCCACAAGTGGGGGTTAAATAAGTCAGGGTGCATCTGGCCCAGCAAGAAAAGTGGATGTGGGCAAGAGATTCAGTGCAGAACAGCACGTAGTTCTCACCACCTGTGCAGAGTCCTCTGAGACTGGCTCGTGACGGGGCAGCTCAGGGAGGGGCCAGGAGCCAGACTCAAGCCAACCTTTCCCTCAGCAGCCTTCCACCTCATCTGATTTTTGCACATGCACATGTTCCTCTTTGAGAGAGAAAAAAAGAAAGAAACTGTGTTATCTGTGAGCAACAAATTCTGCTTCCACACGAAGGCATGCAGACTCCCCAAACCACCACTCCCAGCCAGGATCCTATATAGACCCACAGAGCTCACCTCAGAAACCCCATACAGACAGAACAGGTGCACACCCACGTATACACACACGCACACGCAGATAAGGGTGCCCAGGCCCATAGAGACCCACAGATGGCGCTCAAAGACTGGTCCTGCCCACTGCTCACAGGCCTGGGCATGTCCAGATGCATCTGCACTGTGTGCCCTCCCAACACACAGGCACACATGAGCACAGACACGCACACACAGGAGAGCAACCGAGTGAGTGAGTGCCATGGTCACTGCGGCTCCTGTCCCTCCTTCCTCCCAGGGCTGCGTCAGCCCCTGCGACCGCCTCCTTCCCTCAGAGCATTAGTGCTGCCTCCAGGCTGAAGACTCTGCTGGGAAGCCAGCTCCAGCTGAGGCTGCTAGAGGGCAGGTCCTGAAAGCCCCCCAGGAGGTCGAGAGCCGAAGAGACCCTGGCATGGGGCCTGTCCAGGTCGCCACACCTGCTCATTCCATCCCTGCTACTGTTGAGCTGGCTGCCACCACACACCCACCAAGGCCACCAGCTCTGGCCACGTGTCAACAAACAGGTAAGTGGGGAGAAGAGCAGGTGGCCATGCAGAAGCTGCAGTGTGACTGGGAGGGCACTGGCTCCAGGACTTCTGGATTCAAAGGGGCCAGGTATATGACTGGGAAGGGCATTTGCAAAGGAGCTGCCTTGAGCAGATTTGTGGGTTGGGGGGTGGCCAGGACAGGGGCTGAGGTGGGCAGATCTCCCCAGAAAAGTGGTCAGCAGCTGCTCTCTGCAGGACATGGGGGGCTTGGGAAAGAAAACTGCCCAGCCAAAACTGCTGCCCAGGAGGAGGCCCTCATACATCCCACCAGACTCTCTGGCCACTGGATGGGGTGGATGAAAAGACACCCCATGTGTACTTGACACTGGTAAAGTGGCCACGACCTTGGCCAGAGAACTCGAGGCAGTGGCTGTTTGAAGCTGACAGCCAGATCCCAAGGTTTCCGAGTTTTTCTTTCTTAGAATCCAGCCCAAGGAGGCCTCTATCCAGGCCCCCAATTCCAAGGCCCCTCCCACCTGTCCAGAACACGGACCATTTTCAGTCCCACCTCATGATGCAGGCGTCCAAGCTGGAGCCCCTCAACAGCAGAGGCGACTCCTTCCTGGCTGCAACAGGAGCCAGCCTCTCTTGGGACAATGGCCCCAGGTACACCACCACTCTCCCTGAGCTGCAGCTGGCTCTGTATGTGCTCCTGCCAGGAGTGTGCTCTGTGCGATCTGCGCTGTGGTACTGGCAGGCAACATGACCATCATCTACGTGATCCTCAGGGCCCCCAAGCTGAAGACAGTGACCATTGTGTTCATCCTGAACCTGGCCATCACCGACAGCCTCTTCATGCTGGTGCAGCGCTGGCCGTTCAGGGAGCTGCTCTGCAAACTGGTGCTGGCCATCGACCACTACAACATCTTTTCCAGTGTCTACCTCCTGGCTGCCATGAGAGTGGACCGCTACCTGGTGGTACTGGCCACCACAAGGTCCCATCGCGTGCCCTGGCGCACCCTCCGGGGGACAAAAATCACCAGCCTGTGCATCTGCCTGGGTGTCAGCATACTGGTGCTGCCCTTCCTCGCCTTTGCGGGTTTCTACGGCAATGAGCTGAAGGTCGCCAGCTGTGGGCTGAGCTTCCCACAGCCTGAGCAAGCCTGGTCAGGCCAGCCACATCTACATGCTGGTCCTGGGCTTTGTGGTGCCCATGTGCACTCTCTGCGTGCTCTACGGGGACCTTCTGCACCAGCTTTGGGCCCTGAAGCTCCAGTACAGAGCCAGGGCTCTGGGCAAGGCCAAGCAGAAGGTGACCATCTTGGTCCTGGCTGTGCTGGCTGTGAGACTGCTCTGCTGGACACCCTGCCACCTGGCCTCCGTTGTGGCCCTGGCCACAGACCTGCCCCAGACATCACTGGTTATTGGTATCTCCTCAGCTATGCCAGCTCCTGCCTCAACCCTTTCCTCTGCGCTATCCTGGACAGCAGCTTCCACAAGAGCTTCCACAGCAGGCTCCAGTGCCGGGAGGCCTGAGCACCCCTCCGCCCAGGGCCCTGTATGCCTCAGGAAAAGCACTGTCCCTTCAAGGAACAGCCCACTTATTCACATACCTTCCCTACTTGCCCCACACAGAGAGATAAAGCCCTACCAGGGCTGGCCACCTCCTGGACAGCATCTGGACAGGCAGCTGTCAGGATGGAGGTCCCGGGCCCACCCTGCTGTCTGACCCAGACAGACATCCCCACACAACTGATGTGACCCTACTTACCTGCGGGAACACGGATAGACTCCCCGGATGTTCCTTCCTTGTCCTCCCTGACAATGCAGTCTGCAGAGAGGGAAACCCCAACTGCAATCTCTTCCGAGGGCCAGCACCCCAAGAAAGCACTGGGAGGTAACTTGGACACCTGGGGCAACAAAGCCAGGTATCACTGCAGAAACCAAACAAGGCAGCAAAGTGCACTCACAGCCTGACACTCCAGTGACATCTCACCAGAGGCCCATGTACCTTTGCACCCCCTCTCACCTGCCATCCCGTGGCTCAGGGCCCCTCAAGCCCCTGAGTGCCACCCCTTTGTGAGCTCCATGCCACAGCCCGTGGCCCCTCATGTCCTGCTGTGGCATCCAGGGCCCTTCTGCCAGTACCTCTGAATGCCCCCCAGTCTAGAGGGAGCATCTATCACTTGAACAGCTGGCATCTAGACTGCTTCCCCTCCAGGGTGTGGCCTGGAGCCTAGACTCAGCCAGTGGAGCTCCACCCTAAACCTCTGGGGGTGGCATGGGGACATTGAGGTGCTTGCTAGCTGGTCAGAGACTGATTTCTGCTGGGGGGAGGGGAGAAGCAGGTCTCTGAAGAGTGTCCTAGTGGGCCTCTGGCAGGCACCTCCCAGAACCCTTTCTCAGCTCAGGGTCCCTGGTTTCAGTCCTCATGACAGAGTTCTGACCAGTCTGTCCAGTGGACATGCAGGACTCACCCTTTGCCCTACCATGCGGTAGTCCCCAGGCGCACAACCACCTCCCCACATCTTACACTCCAGCTTCCCCAGCCACACCAGTCCTCACCTGTCTGTGCCCAGAAGAGCTCAGGCCCACTCCACTCCCTCCTCTCTCTCAGCCAGAAGCAACTCAGATGCCGCCCCAGTCCTGTTATTGTCCCCAACAGCACTGCTTTAGTGATCTATTGCTGTACAACAAATTTCCCCAAAATTAACCACTTTGAACAGTAAACATTTGTTATTTCACGCTCCTGCAGGACAGGAATTTGGAGCAGCTTCTGGGGGGCTCTGGCTCAGGTTTCAAGTGGTCCCGGTCACCTGAGCTGCCCAAGGAGAGGGGGAGAGGCAGGGTGACCGTCCTAGAGATCCAGGAAGAAGCCTCAGCCTAGGTAAGACCTCCCTCCTCATCTGCCCTGGAGGCAAGTCCCTAGGCCACCCCGCTGGGGCTGTGCACACCCTTAACCCCTTCAGCCCTCCCCTGGGAGACTGGCTGCCTCCCGTTGCTTCCTCCTGCAGTCACACCTCTGGGAGCAGAAGCGCAGTTGTGGCCCAGCGGCCCTCAGCTCCTTGAGAAGTGGGGGCTCAAGCGCAGGGCAGGGTGAGGTGTAAATGGCAGAAAGCCAGCAGGGAGTGAGGGGGGCGCCCAGCAAGGGTGTTGGAGCCTCCCACCCTGCCCCTAGTTTGCCTCTTGCCCCTTAGAACATCTCCACAGCACAGAGGGTGTGAGTCAAATGCCCCAGAAGCCCCAGACCCTTTATTTCCTGGTGCAGCTGCTGCCCCCATCCACAGCCAGCAACGCGAGTGACACTGGGGACACCATGGTGGTGACCAAGTCACATCAAACACAGCCCAGCTGTGCACAGGCCCCATCCACCCCCCCCCCCATCCAATGGCAGGGAGGGTCCACACCCAGGACGCACAAGCCTCAAGAACCAGGGAGCCAGAGGCCAGCCAAGACGGGAGCAGGAACCCTCACGAAGACCCTGCCCAAGCAGTCCCTGGGCCCCAGGAAATGCGCATCCCCCAAGGACACTGGTTGTCTCCCCACCCTCCACCTTGACGTACAAAGGTGGGGGGGGTACGGTTAGGGAGTGAGCCCAAGCTCTGGGATCCTGGTCCCAAGGGGAATCCGGCCCTCTCCTTCAGGTTCTCAAATGCCACTGCCATTGGCCAGACCTGGAGGTCATGTGGGGGCGGGGACAAAGTCCTCAGCGGCAGCTGTGTCCACTCCTTCTCTAAGGTCAGACGGGACGGCTGACCCCTCCCCACGCCCCGGCCTTTCCCAGAAGCCCCGCAAGGAAGGCTTAGCCGGTCCTTTTGCGCAGGGGAGGAAGCCTGAGACTCTGAACAGCGGCTGGCCGAGGCAAAGGCGAGGGCGGGGCAAGGCCTGGGGGCGGGGACGGGGAGGGGCCTGGGTGGGTCTAGGCGCGGGGGGCGGGCCTTTCTGCTGCGTTCAGGAACCCATCCAGAGCCTAGACCTCCGCCTGGGACCCAAGAGCTGTAGCGCCCTTCACAATGTTGCCTCTGGGTGACCCATCCCTCCCAGACTTTCCTTTAATGCTATATTTTAACAGCAAAGTGCTCATCATTAAAACCTGTGTAAAACTGCACATTGGCCCATCTGCCTGTTCCCTGCCCCCTGGGAAGCCCCTCTCTCTGAAAGGTCACCCTGGGAAGGAATAGGCCCAACCAGAAGCCCGAGGCCCATGTGCATCTCAGAGCCACGAGAGGACGCCATTCTGTTCATCTTTATCAAAACTCCCTTTGGATCCACTCAAGGGAAGGAGAAAGGCTAGGATAGAGAGGTCTGTGGAGACTGAGTGGGGCCGAGAAAACCTATGACCACATGGGAAGGGCACCCACCCACTGGATCTACAGAGAGCCTCTTGCTGCAGGGGTCAGGAGAGCACTACAGCAGTGGGCTGTTTAGGGAGAAACTATTCGTGAAGAAAATGTAGGAGCCCCTCAGCCCCCAAACTTGCAGCCTCTCAGGGGGACCCTCCACTAAGGGCCGAGCCCCACCATGTGAGGAGCACAGAGCAGGTGGGAGGACTCACCAACCCACCCCCCACATGCTGATCCCGGAGAAGTCACCACAGCAGCCCCACCCACAGGGGTCAGAACACCTGCTACAAGGGAAGCACCCTGGTCAGCCGGCAGGGGTTTATTATGGCCCTCCATTGTGACCCCTGGAAACAGGATCAGGGCTGGTCACATGCAGGGGCTCTCACACTTGTCACATGCATAAATATATAAAGATACGTGTTGTAACAGCACAAATTCACAAATATCTCAGTTTTGGCAAGAAAATAGTGCAGCCGTTGCTGCCCTGGCAAAGCCTCCAACCACAGGCAGCATGAGACAGCTGTCTCAGGAACAACCCCACAGGGCCAAGCTCCCTGAAGCAGGAAAAGCCAGCCCAAGTCAGCACCTCTTGTTCGCTGCCAGCGGCTGAGGTCACCTGGTCGCAGCCTGAGCTTACAGGTGGAGGCACCATAGTCTTCAGTGTTGCAGGTTCCCAGGCGTCCATCTGCAAAGTCAGCAGCCTGCAGCTTCCATCTGTGGCCAGGGCAGGTGCTTCCCTGGTGGCCACAGCAGGGACTCACACCTGGAGTGCGTGTAGCCCAGTCCTCGCAGCAGGCCCTGCCAAGCCTCACTCCTCACACCAGTGCCCACGTAAAACCATCTCCTGACTGGCACCATTTAAGACAAGTCCAGGCAGCAGGGAGCTCAGGTCTCCCACAGACATCTGGAGGCTTGTGAATGAAGCTGGGGGTCAGTCACTAGGGGTACAGGGCAGAACCGGTCCTCACTGCCACCATTCCAAGGCCACAGGATCCAAACAGGACAGTCTTGTCAACTGCATAGCTTCTGGCCTCTGATTTCAAGGAAAGGAAAAATGAGAGGGAGAGCCCAAGGAGGGGATGGAACCTCCAGACAGAGCACAGAGCCCTCCCAGCACTAAATGGCTGAGACCAGGCACATAGGGCCACCTGGAGAATGACGGAGTGGTCCTCAGTGGTCACACAGCCCCTGTCCTGAGCCCCAGGCCACAGCTCCCCAGGTATGAGCCACCTTCCCATACCTGGGCAGCCATGTTTGCAGCTGTTGGAAGGAAACGTTTGCTGAGAACGCTCTGAAGGGAAGCAGGAGTTGGGGATGAGGATAGGGGACAGCATGAGGCACAAGCAAGTCTACAACAGCAGCTCCAAGCTCAAGGCAAGTCCCACTGCCCAGAGATGCCTGCTGGCTCCCAGGCAGCACCAAGCTCTTCCAGCTGCTTACAGCAGAGGCTTCGGGGCTCTGTGCCGACAGCACCCAACACAGTGTACATGCTGCTGTTACACCTCCAGGCAAATGCCCACCCAGAGCACGCAAGGTGCAGCAGGGAGAGGCCAGAAATGTCCCATGAAGCTGAGGAATGTTGGTGGGCTCTGGCCAGGCATGCTCACTAGTGAGTCCTTGTACCCTTCCCCATCCTGCATCAGGAAGACAGCTTTAGTCTGACTGGCACCCTAATGCTCTGACCTGTCCCATGATGTCACCAGGCCCTCTGGGACCACAGAGAAGCCACCAAGGCTGGTGACACTTGGGGCTCAGGTTGCATGTCAGCCTAAAGAGCAGTGACCTGGGTGAGCTCCGTGTTGGGTGTGGGGCTCTGAGGGCTGACGGGCACCATGGGCAGGTCTACGCCTAGTCATGCAGGCCGTGGAACTGTCTCAGAGGTCTTGCAGGCAAGAGCCACATCCTTGGCAATGCTGCGCACACGGTCAGACACCTGCATCTCCCGGCGCAGGGTGGGTGCACAGCAGAACTTCCGGAAGCAGGCCTTGAAGTTCTCATCCAGGAAGGCATAGAGGATAGGGTTGAGGCAGCTGTTTACATAACCAAGGGCTGTGCAGAAGCGCAGCATGGCCACCGCGGCCTCACTGCCCGGCTGGACACCCAGCCCTTGAACCAGCACAAAGACCTGGACAGGCGCCCAGCAGCCCACAAACACGGCCACCACCACCAGCACTAGCCGTGTGATGCGCCGCAGGTTCCGGTCCTTCTCGCGGGAGCCGGAGAGCAGGCGGACGCCACGCAGCCGCCGGATCATGAGGCTATAGCAGACAGAGATGATGAGCACGGGGATGATGAAGGAGAAGAGGAAGATGCAGACAGCAAAAACAGGGCCCCAGTAGTCCTGTGGGGTGGGGATCTCCACCAGACACTCAATCTCTGCAGGGAGAGAAGTGGGGTCAGTGCAGGTGGGAAGGGAGGGGCCCGCGGGAGCACGGCGCTACAGAGAAGGGCCACCCCACTGACCTTCATCCTCGACCTGTGCCGACCCCATGACGGCAACAGGAACGCCAACAACGGAGGCCAGCGCCCAGATGGCCACGTTGACGGCCTGGGCCTTACTGGACGTCCGGACATCAAGGGCGCGGATGGGGTGGCAGATGGCCACATAACGGTCCACGCTCATGGCGGTCAGGGTGAAGGTGCTGGTGAACATGTTGTAATAGTCGATGGCGATGACTGCCTTGCACAGGGCGTTCCCAAATGGCCAGAAGCCCAGTAGGACATCTGTGCCCTGGAAGGGCAGGGTCAGCAGTACCAAAGTGTCCGCCAGGGCCAGGTTAAAGATGTAAATGTTGGTGGCTGTCTTCATCTTGGTGTGTCTGCAGAGACGACAGGAAGAAGGAAGGCTTCTTTTGGCCACCCTGGCTAGACCTGGCAGCAAAGGGCAAGGGGCCCTTCCTGTTGGCCACCGTGAGGGGCACCTGCTCTGAGACCCGTGTTCAAACCTAAAGACTGGTCTCTTTGGAAAAGTTGGTTGCTTGGGGAGGCCAAGTACATAGCTGGCCTTGAACGGAGGCAAAGAAGTAAGAACTATAAGAGGAAGAATCCCCCCTCCTCCGTCAGGTTCTCGAAAGCCCTTCATGGACTAAACTCTGGCCCTACAGCCGCCAGAGGTTTTCAAGGGCTCTGAGTAGCAGGAGCGCTTAGAGGCCTTCCCGGTCCACACTGCTGTCTAGTGATCGAGATAGGAAACAGTGACAGGAATGGGCAGTGTTCTGATGGGGTCTGATTATGTCCAAACACCTAGAACAGGGCTGGGGAACTGTAGGCACTTGATAAATATTTGCTGAATGATTAATAGTTGCTATAGTAACGGTGGCAGTGGTTATGACAATGGCCACTGTGGTGATGATGATGGTGATGGCCGATGATAATATTCCGTTGTCAGTTAAGCTGCTATAACAGAATCTGGGGTTTAGTCCTACCTATTAGAGAGGTATTAAGAATAGGTACAAGAGGCCTTAGCGATGATGGCAGATACCTGTGGCATTTTATCTAATTTAAGATTCCAAAAACGGTATTTTGATGCCCACTCTATACAGGAGGACACCCAGGCTCAGAGGATCTAAGTGGCCTTTTCAAAGCCCAGAGCTGGTAAAAAGCAGAGCAGGTCAAAAAGACCAGCCACAGAGAGGAGACAAAATTTGCCAAACACATGTCTGATACAGGACTGCTTCCAGAATAACACTCAACAATAAGAAAACGGACAACCCAGTTAAAAACCGGACTGAACACCCTAACAGACGCCTCACCAGAGAAGACATACAGATGGCAAGTGAGCACATGAGAGCACGCTCCACGTCCCATCATCAGGGAAACATGAAGGAGAGCAGTGAAGAGACACACTGCACACTATTAGACTGGCCAAAATCCCAAATCCTGATGACGCCAAATGCTGGCGAAGACACTGGGTGGCGGGAGCTCTCACCCCGGCTGGGGGCAGTGCAAGAGGCGCAGCGACACCGGAAGGCAGATCGGCGGTTTCTTACAAAACTAAACAGCCTCTTACCGTACGATCCAGCAATCACACACCTTGGTTTTTACCCAAAGGAGCTGAAAACTTGTATCCACCCAAAAACCTGCACGCGGATGTTTACAGCAGCTTTACTCATAATTGCCAAAACGTGGATGAAACCAAGGTGTTCTTTAGCAGGTGAATAGGCAAATGGGTCAATAAACTGTGGGACATCCAGACAATGGAATATTATTCAGCACTGAAAAGAAATGAGCTGTCAGGCCGGGAAGAGACGTGGAGGAAGCTTACGTGCACATCACTAAGTGAAGGAAGCCCATCTGGGAAGCTACGAGCTGTGCGATGCCAACCCCACGACACCCTGGAACAGCCCAGACTGTGGAGACAACGTAAAGATCTATGGTTGCAGGGGAGACAAACAGGTGCAGCACAGAGGATTTAAGGCAGTAAACCCTCCCTGACTGAGTCCACAGTGGATGCACACCATTGCGCATTTGTCCAGGCCCATGGAATGTGCAACACCAAGAGTGAACCGTAAGGTAAACTATGGACTCTGGATGATTTTGATGTGCCAAAAATAGGTTCATCAGCTGTTAAAACTGTACCATTCTCATGTTGGTGATGGGGGAGATTATTCATGTGTGGGGTGGGAGCTATATGATAAATCCCTGTACCTTCCTCTCAATTTTGCTGTGAACCTAAAACTTCTCTAAAAAAATTAAGTCTTAAAAAAAAATAGGACTTTAAATAGGGTGTTTCTGACTCCTGAGGCAGCCCACCTTATTCTACAGGCTCTGAAGACACTGTGCTGCCTCTCAGGCCAGTTCCTGTGCATCACCCTGTCTGGGGACTGCTGGGGGTCAGGCATCCTTCCCTGTCTGTTCAAGCCCAGACCAGTGCAAAGGAGACACAGAGGAGAAGCACTCAGAGGAAGCTGGGCAAGACCACCCCAGGTTGGGCACTTTTCACTTTTCACCCACAGCACCCTCCAGCTACAAAGGGCATGTGAGTCCCAGACCCCTGGGTAAGGCAGTTCTCCTCCCAGCCCCCGTCTAACCATGCATACCACATACACCAACATATGTGCCGTGCAACACACATGGGCACATTCACATACAGGTACATATATGTGTGCACATACACATAAACACCCATGTGTTCGTGTACATGTGTGGTGAGAGCACACACATACATGTACACAATACAGTACGTTCAGCATGCGTACAGGCACACCCTCACCTATTCATGTACACAGGTACATGCACACTGTCCCTGTGCTTCCCCCACTCTTCCCTACTCTGTCCCACATGCTGTCCCCATGCTGCCCTTCCCCTCCAGGCCACTCTACATCCCCTCTTGTCCTCTCCTTCCAAGCCCTCCATACACTGTTCCCCTCTGCAACAGTGTGGGACTCACCAGTAGGGGAGGGGGTCTCAGAGGGGCCCAGCCTACCTGAGGATGACATACATGACGAGGCAGTTCCCCAGCAGCCCCCCGACACACACGGCCAGGTAGAGCCCCACAATGGTGATCTTGAGCCCAAGCGGCAGGAAAGCGCTGTGGCTGGCATTGAGCAGCAGGTGGGGGGGCAGCAGGCTGTGGTTGGGGCTCAGGAGGGACAGGTTGCCCTGCAGGTGGCTGCTGTAGAGGACCTCCCAGAACGGAGCAGGGAAGAGGGACTCCATGCCACTGCCCTGTGTGCGAAGCCACTCAGTACCTGGAAGGGCACAGGGACACATGACCGCAGCACCTGACACCCACCTGGCCAGGGCCACAGGCATGTGGAACCCTCCACAAGCAGCCACAGACACTGAGGCACACCTGCACACACACACAGGGACACAGGAGCACACACATACACATAGGGACACACAGTGACATGCAGACATGTACCACAGACAGACACACTCACACAGAGGCTCACATGCACACACTGATACAGTCAGTCGCATTTGGCTTGCAGACTCCCCCATGGGACGTGCAAATGTGGTTACACTCCAGGACGCGTGTCCACCCACAGGGGCTTGTGGACACTCAGCCACCCCTGTGTTCATAGGCAGGGGACACATGTGTGCACACAAATACAGAGAAGCAGAAGCCCAAACCTGCCTTCATGCACACGCAGGCACAAAAGGGACCAGGACACGCTCAGGAACATCTGGGACATGGGGCCCAGGGCAGCTGTGCATACAGCTTCATCTTGCCCTGCCCCAGACCTGCTGAGTGCTGGGGGCTTCTGCACGTGACCCCCACACCCAAGCCACAGGGGCTCAGCCTTACCTGGGCAGCCTCTGTGGGAGCTGGGACCCTGGAGACCCTGACCCTCCGTCGCTGACAGAGCACAGCAGGCACCGGCTCCTGCCTGGCACCGCGTCTAGATGGGGCTGCGGCTCCTTCTCAGCAGACACCAGACCAGACGCAGCAGCCTAGCGCAGAGCTGGGGCGGGGGAGGAGGCGGCTGCGCCAGAGGGGGAGGGACCGAGCAGGCTGGAGGAGGGGGCTGCAGGGAAGAGGGTCACTGGCCCCATGCTGAGAAGGGACAGAGGCAAGCACCAGGGCACACACTTAGAGATGAATGACAGAGACAGGCTGGGACACAGGATGCAGGGACACACACACACACACGCACACGCGCACACACACACACACACACGGACTCAGGGACAGGCCCATAAGGACAGAGAGACACAAGGATGCATGGAGACTTGGGGACAGACACAGATAAGGATACATGGAGACTCAGGGACTGGCACATGAGACAGACACACACAGGACAAAAGAGACTCGGACAAAGACATGGCACAGAGACAGACAGACACATGGGATATAGACTCAGGGAGACGGCATGCAAGACACACTGGGAAACAGACACGGCCGTGGATGGACATAGGCCAGCCTTGGTTGGCATTCTGTGCCCAGAACAGCACCCTCCAGCCAGCTCCCATAGGAGCTGAGCCGAGTGGGCAGATGGACACAGGACAGGGCCCTGCTGGCCAGCCCTGAGTTGATGTGAGGTGGTGTAAACAAGTGGGATGGCTGGACCTTACTGTGCGCCCCATGTGCCTACTGTGACCTCATGAACATGAGCTCACCGAGCCCTACGGCACCTGGCCATTGCAGTCAGCATCATCCTGGTGCAGACAAGAGCCCTAAGCCTTGAGGGCTGAAGCCAACTCTCCAACCAGCAGAGGCAGGGTTAAAACCCAGGTCTCTCTGTCACTTTGGTGTCTCTGCCAGAGCAACAGCTGAGCATCATTCCCTTACAGCCTGAACCCCCAAACACCCATGCCAACTTAGCAGCTGCCATGGAGTACCTCCTTCCAGCACGGGAACCACATGCTGTATAGGTGACCCCTGACCTGAGCCACCAGCCCCATGTAGTCATGGGATTGTTCTTCCTACACAGGCTCTGCCCACACAGCCCAGACCCTGCTCAGAACATCTGTCTCCAAGGATGGGGACCTGGTTGCTAGGCGACTGGCAGCAGCGTCGCTAGGATACCTGGCGAATGAGGAGTACATGGAGCTGCCCCGGGACACAGCGTCCCAACATATCCCCCAGGGCTTATCTCTGCATCTTCACTGCAGCCACCTCAGGGACATGTGTGGGGATATGGGGGATATCCAGAAGCCACTCAGGACACTCAGGGATTCACAAACTCAGGTGTCTGCAAACACACATGGACGCCCAAACAGGCACATGGGTGAACACACAGACACAGGTACATGCTCAGAAATGCGTAGACACACAGGCATAAACACGTGGGCTGTACACATGCACACCCACACCAAGCTGCTCTCAAGGCATGTGGGCAGACAGGAGACAACAGACCCAGATCAAGCCCTCAGATACCCAGGGGACACACATGTGCACCACACTCCTCAGAGGAAACTCAAAGCACAATCCCACTGGCCTCAGGAGCCCGGCAGGGGCAGGAGACTAGGCCTCCTACAGCGTCCACCAGCTGGGCTCACCAAGGTCTAAGCAGCCGAAACCCTGCTTGCCAGCCCCAAAGAGTTGCATTTCCCAATCATCTTCAGCTGGGTCCCAGCCCAGGCCCCGGACTGGGGAAAGAAGGGCCGTGAGGCTGCTGCAAGACTGGTCTAGACAGACATTCCACAAGAGTGCCTCACAGAGCCAGCACGCAGGACAGCAGAGGTGGGCATATGGCCCCTCACAGGTACAGTCTCAGCTAAAGGACAAGCTTGGTCACCGGGCTGGGATGCTGACCACACTTAACCCTGGACCCTAAGGCACTGCCTTTCTTGACATGTAAGCAGCCAGAGTCAGACACAGAAGGTATGTGTCACACATGGGACAGCAGGGGATACATATTATATTAGAGAGCATTTGTGTCAAAGCTGGACAGACTGAAACGCACGTGTCCTATGCAGGCAAAACAAAACATGCAGGGACACCAGGAACAGCCCAAGACACCCAGCTTATAGAATATGCACCCACAGATTATATGGGTTGCACTCGGAGGCCGCAGGCATTTAGGACAGGACCTCTGTCCCAGAATGAGACATACTCCCACAAACTGGGGTGAGCACATCGCTCGTGCACACAGCTACTGACCGAGCAACGCCAGGTGGCAGGCTTGAGCACCAGCCCTCACCACCCTGGGCTGGCACGAGGCTGCTCCCCCTCCATCTCCACAGCTCCGCCACTCCTGGGTTGGCACAGGAGTCCAAGCTTAGTCACCGGCAGCCTCACACAGAACAGCCATCCCCAGGGAATTCAGTCGCCAGGCTACACTCAGCCATTTGTGCTGTTAAAAGTGGGAGCTTTTAAATAATTCTAAGTCTCATCATAATAAATTACTTTGTCCTTGTAATTTTGACTTCATAATATTTATATACAGCAGCAGGAGAATTGAGTTGTAAGTTTTTAATATAACGTTAATGTTTGTAGCCATTCAATAAGGCTTATCAATTTTATTTTGAAGCTTTATTTTCAGGCTTTGGCACCAGTCAATAAGCTTTTACAACTCAGCATTTCCATCAGCCCTTGAAAAACACAGGAATCCTGGACCCAGAAACATATGGAAGACATCTGCCCAGTAGTCCTTCACAGTCACTGGGTCACAAATGAACAGGGCACGCCCCACTCCCAGGGAACCACAGGTGTGGAGAAACAGGAAGAAGCCAAGCTCAGGACTGTGAGCTATGTGGGAACCAAGCCCTCCAGGAATTAAGGTGGAGGGGGTTTCAAAGTTTTTCAATCCTATAAAGACAGAGGGAAAGTTACAAATCCCACTCCACTGCCAGGAACCAGCAAGCCACTCCCCTCCTGTGTGCCCCCCTGGCCTGTCCCCAAGAAGCTTAGAGGAGGGCCCAGAAACCTGTCTCAGAGAATTCACCCTCGTGGGATCATGGCCTGGGCTGCGTGTAGCCAGGCCTGCCTGGAGAAGGTAGCCTGCTAGGTCAGCCTTCCTAATCCCTCACTGCTTTTTCTGGAGCCCCAGGTTGGTGCTGAATCCCAAAGTCAAGCCCACAGCCCAGAGGCACGTTCAGGGCAGGAAGGGGCAGCACCAGGGAACAGCCGGTGCAAAGGCTTAAGGGCTGAAAGGGTGGACAGTCATCCTGTGGAGCTGTGGGTGGTACAGGCTTGGGGACACAGGAGCACCGTCTCACCAGGAGGCCGGAGCAAAGTTCCAGAAACAATGGGAATTCTCAAGAGCTTCCTGGAGAAAAGTCATAGCTCAGCTGAAACCCACCTCGGGAGCTCAGGCCCTGAACTCCCATAAAGCACCAGGCAGGGCCCAGGGCCCACGCTGGCACAACATGAATGAAGGCACTGTGGAAGTCACCGATAACACCAGCAAATTACGGGTTTAATGCACTAAGTGGAGCCTAATGTAACCCAGAATGAGAGCACATGAATAAATTATAGAATTAGTAAATTGAGAACTGAATTAGTTATCAAATATTATGAAAGTAACTAATTTGCAAATAATTGCAGAAACCTAGGACCTAGAGACTTAGGGTTCAGAAAAACCTGGGTCTGGTCTTGCGGGACGCTTGGGTCGCCAAACTTGCTCTGGAAGAGGTGAGGGGTGCTAGGTTGCGACCATTTCCCCTTCCGGTGAATACCAGTGGCTGTGGGAAACCTCGGGACATGCAGAGGGGAAGGGCCTCAACCGCGAGGGTGTCCTCAGAGCTGCGCCCTCTGCCTGCAAAACCAGCCCTCAAAGACCCCTCCAGCCAGGAAGCTAGACCCCAGCCCCCCGCAGTGTGCCTGGGGCTCCCCAGAAAGGAAAGTGAAGCAGGTGTGGAAAATCTGGCAGTCGCCTCCTCCACGTCCTCCGCGGTCCAGAAAACGGGGGGAGGGAGGGGGTCTGCGGCGTCCGGCCCCCGAGGCGGGGCGCTCTCCACTCACTGGGACCCCCGGCTCTGCCCATGCCCTTCGTGAGGGGCGGCCCAGCCCCGTCAGGCTGGGGGAGGGGCAGGACTCCGGTTGCCGGGCAACCGTGTCAACAAGCCCGAGAGAGTCGGGGCTGAGTTGGAAGTTCAAACCCAAGGAGGGGGGGCGGGGCCTTGACTGCTGTAGCTAAGGATGGGGTGAGGGGTGGTCGCCAGCACACGCCCAGACTGCAGCGGCTTTGCCTCTGGCCCAGGATCTTGGGTCTGGGATGCTGTGAGTTGGGCTGCGGGAAGAAAGGCACACTGCAGGGCTGAACCAGTACTCTCAGGGGATTTCCCTTTCTACCCCCACCCCTTGGAGACCCTGCCACTCTATCCCCTTCTTTCTGGGCGCTGCTGTCCCTTCCTCCATCTAGACGCAGCAGGGTACAGGCTAGGCGGATGGGGTCCTCTCCCCATCATATATGTGAGACCTCCCAGAGACACACAGACTGAGCCACGCAAGAACATACACACACACACACACACACACACACACACACACACACACACACACAAAACCACACACATCTCCCAGAAGGGCTCAAGTCCTCTGCCCAAAATTTGATGGCCCACCGTTCCACCTCCAGACCTTAACACACAGACAAAGGGGCCTGAATCCAGTGCGGGGCAGACTAGAACGGCCCAGCCCCTGGGGTTCCAGTGGGGTGAGGGGTTGCTGACCATTGTTGTGGGGTTCTGGAGCACAGCAAGGGTCCCAACACTGTGGGAAAGGGGACACGAAGCCTCACTCACAGCACCTCCTGGGTCTTCACCTCTGGGTAGAGCCTGAAGTCAACTCAGGGTCTCAGCATTTTCTCGATGATCAGAGAAACAGCCAGTGGGCAGGAAAGGAATTTCCTGAAACTCCTTGTGAATCAGAAAGTTCTAGATGGTTGCAGAACTGAGTGGGGAGCTAAGCTGCTAGGGATGCGTGCTGGGCTTGGGCAAAGGTGCAGAAGACTGAGGTGCAGGAGCTAGGCAAGGCCAGGCCTGAGCGGGTGCTCGAGCACCAACCGGACGCCCTCCTCCCTTGGCAGGGCTGATGAGGCAGCCGACAGTGGCGAAACAGGGACGCAGGGGCCCGCGGGAGCCAGCGGGAAACGGCGCACAGGGCGCGGGGAAAACCGCCAAGAGGGCGCCCACGGAGCAGCCCCCAAAGCCAGGCTGGGCCCTCACAGCGGAGCGGCTGGCAGCCATGAGCCCCGCGCACCGTCACCGCCACCTGCTCTTTGGCGACCTGCTTGAGGACGCGGGCGCAGCCGCCTCCACCTTCCCACGCGAGTCAGTGGAGCTGGAGTTTCGCATGCCCGACCCGCGCGTGTGCACGCAGTCATTGGAGCTGCCCGCGGAGCGCCAGGACGGGCTTCTTGGTGTCCTCAAGGCAGCCGAGGCCCGCGGGCGGGTCCGTGCCTTGCGGCTGCGCTACAGCCGCCTGCGGGTAAAGCCAGAGGGGAGAGGGAAGGGGCGGACAGGTCAGAAGGTCGGGGAGGGGAGACGGGTCCTGGTAGCCTAAGGAAAGGGGCGCGGGACCTGCTGGAGCGCCCTGCGAGGGCGGGGTGGAGGCCGACGGGGGGTTGGGGAGGTGGGGGACCTGCCTGCGTGCGGCGGGTAAAGTCAACCAGCCCCGTAAGCTCAGAAACACCCGCCACCTTCCGGGTGGGGCCCGCAGGCGGAGGAAATCTCAGTCCTCATTCTGAGACAGAAGTCTGCGCGCGCTGCCATCCGCCTGGAGCTGTTCTTGGCACAGCAGCTGAAACCCACGCGGATCCCGGACCCCCTCGACCGCCAAGAGGTGACTACAAGCCCAGGAAGGGACAGAGAGGGGGCCCCCCCGCCTGCCTCCCACACACCTGACCCCAGCCCTTCTCCCCTGCAGCGGAGGCGTGTGGAGACCATCCTGGAGGAGAAAGTCGATGGCGGCATTTTCCCACGTTGATGGAGATCCCACAGTGCATCACCACTGCGCCCCACAGGCTCACATAAAGTTCTCATTCTCCAAGCTCCCCCTGATCTTTGTGCTCCCCATCTCCAGGTCCCTGGGGAGGGAAGGGGGAGTATGGCTGTCCCTCTCCCATGCAGGATGTCACAGACAAGGCATGCACAGCAGGGCTCCTCCAACAAAGCAGGAAGGTGCAAGTGAGCGTGTGTCCGATGAACAGAGGACAATCGCCTAACCCGTGGGGGGAGGGGGCCCCAGGCTGGGCAACAGTCATCCCCAGAAGCTTCAGGAAGAAAGTGGGGCCCAAGCGGGACCCCAGATTTCAGGTCATTCCAGCAGGGGCTCATGGAGGAGGGTGACCCTCTGGGCAGAGATAGAGACTGCACAACCCAAAGCTGGCCTTTGGAGAGCCATCCACTCTGGGGAGGTTCTCCAGAGGCCAGAACTCTGGAAGGGGGGAAGGGGGGAACCCCTGCTGCCCAGAGAGAAAATCACCCTCTGGTTGTCCTTTCCATCCTGAATGCCCCCTTCGAGCCACCTTCCCCTCCCCCACCACACACTCACACACACACACACACACACACGCACACACACACACACACGCACACACACACACACACTCACACACACACACAAACACACACACAAACACACACACACACGCACGCACACGCACACACACACACACACACTCACACACACACACACAAACACACACACACACACAAACACACACTCACACACACACACACACACAAGGAGGGCAGGAAGGGCACCACCCCCACCCCATTCTAATGGACCCAGGACTGGCGAGCCCTCTGGACTCAGAAGCACCTCCCAAGTTTCTGGAGAGACCTCCTTTTTGAGAACTTTCTCTTCTCCCCACACAGGTTCTTTGCAGAGCCTGGGGCTTTTCTCAGCCACCTGTCCTTTCCCTCCCTCCCAGCCTCGACCAGACTAGCAGGTCGCAGCAGTGGGGGCTGCAGGGATTCAGACAGGCCGCTCCCCCTACCAGGGAGTTCCTGCTGAGTCAGCCTGCTGTGGAGAAATGATCCTGGAGGGGTGCATCCTTCCTGGTAGAGGTCAGAGCTAGGGTCCTGCTGCAAGGAATCCTGCTCAGTGGCAGCCAGTGCCCCTCCCTGACCTAGCTCAGGATGGGGACTGAGCCACATGAGGACCTGGACCCTTGTTGCCCTCAGCAGCCCTTCTTCCCCTGTACTTTGCCCTTTCTGGGTTATTGCTGCCCTTGGCCTTGAACCAAGTGCAGGACGTTGTTTGGAGCCGGTGTCTGGCAGCTCCAGGAGAGAGGAGAGAGCTATGTATGGTTGGAGAGCAGGGGTTCTGGGAAGGCAGGGGGAAGGAGGAAAGGGAGAGTAGGTGGCTTGGGCCAGGGACAGAGAGACAGAGAAGAGAATGCAGCCTCCCTGTTCAGGAGTGGTGGTCACTCACACCTTGACATGCATGAGATGAGGCAAGGGGAAAGGAGAGCAGGCCAAGTGCCCAGAGGACACAGGGAAGTGACCAGAGGCGGAACCGTGTATGGAGGGCTGGGAGGGAGAGGAGGATGAGCAACAGTGTAGAGTGGCCAAAGGGGAAAAAGAAGTGTGCGGACTACACGGCCAGCTACACCACACGTTTCTCAGAAGGTGAGTGAGGACCAAACCAAGCACTGTGGGGTCAGCCTGGCCATGTAGACTTGGCCAGGTGCCCGCCCATCTTTGTAGGATCCACCTCTCAGGACTGTTAGCCAGGCTAAATAATAAGCAGCTGCCTCCAATCTGGACAGGCTTCCAGCTCTGCCATGGCCTGTCCAGCCTGTCAACATGGCAGCCAGACACGTCTGTGGTCATGTCAGCAGAGCCCCTGGAAACACAGCATCGAGAGGCACCCCAGTCTCCAGGGCCCCTGTCACCTCTCTGACCTTGTGCACACACTCCTCCAGCTTGGCCCCTGCCTGCTGCTCTGCCACGCCCTCCCTCCTCAGCCATGGCTCTCCTTAGCCCTCCTTACCTCTCACCCAGTCAGACAGTTGGTTTCTTGTCTGCTCCAGCGCTGATCTGTCTTGCTCACTGCTAGGTCCTGCTGCCTGGCACACAGGGAACACCCAGATACTTGCTGAGTGAATGAAGAATGAGTGAATGTAAAATCTCCACTTCCCTTTATGTCTTGAAAATTTCTGAAAAAATGTGCACAAACAACATGCAATTGGAAGGCATTTTGTGAACAGGACCAGGGCACCAAGAGCTGACCAGGCTGAGTGTCTGCCCTGGGGACAGTTGTTGCACGTGACCATGGCCAGAGTGCTGCAGACACTCTGTGGACCATTTCCAGAGCAGGGTCGAGGCCACTCTGACACTGGCCCAAAGCATCCTGGGACAAGGCATTTAACTCACAGCTGTACCTGATGATAAAATATCAGGAGAGTTAGCCAAAGAGAAGGGACATGGCAAAGAGTAGGGTGTGGCTTTAGGAGATCTTGGGCAACCGGAGGGGTCAGATGTATTCAGCCAGGCCCCAAGGCCAGGGACACTTGGTGACTTCAGATATAAGAACCCATTCCCCCAGCATCCACACCTGCACCCCACCGCAGCATAGACAAGGGCACACAGGATGCCCCTTGCCTTGGGAAACTCCCTACAGCACAGGGAGAGCATTTTACAGGAAAGGGCACCCAGTCTCCGAGAGGCTAGTGCCAGGCCAGCAGTAACTGGTGGACAGTCCTTTCTGGTGGCCTCTTCTTACTCAAGAGGGGAAAGCAGCATACGGGAACTCCAGAGTCTCGAGGGCTCTGGAGCCTCACACTGGGCAGTAGTCTCCTGGAGGTCCCACTTGAAGGGCAAAGCTGGCATGGTCCCGCTGAGCAGAGTGGGGGGCACGCCACACCCCCATCCACTACACTGCCAGGTCAGCCGCCCCAGGGCCAGAGGCCCCATTATTAGTACCTCATCTCCAAGGGACACTCTAAGCGACAGTGAGGACCACGGAGGCGCGCAGGATCGGGCCGGGTGGTGGGGAAGGGGCGCGGAGACTGCCGAGCGCGGGGCGGGGCACGCCGAGCAGGGCAGGCCAGGCACCTCCCAGCGCGAGGAAGTCCCGGCCCCGCGCTTTGGGGAAGTGCGGCCCAGGCGCCTGCGCAATGCGCCCTGTGCCCCTTCCCCGCGATCCCGCCGGACCTCGGAGCGCGCGGGCTGGCGGCGGCGCGAGCGGCTCGAGAGCGCAGCCGGTGAGTGCGCGCGCGCGCGCGGCGCTGAGGACGGCAGCCCTACCCCTCCCAGCCCGGGGCCCGGGGCCGTACGCGCGGGAACCTCGGGAGCCGGCCCCCAGATCCGCACCCAAGGACTCCCGCCGCGGGGTCCACGTGGACTCTGCGCCGCGGCGGGACTGGAGCCCGACCCCCCGCGCGTGGGGGAGGGGGCGCTGCAACCGGGTTCCCCTTTTTCTGCAGCTCAAAGCCTGGGGAAGTGATTGCTCAAAGGGGGGGGGCCGGAAGAACCCAGGTTTCCGCGTCTCCCGCCCCCCTTCGGCTTAGTGGGGAGGGGCCGAGGCGGGACCCGCTGTCCGCCCCCGCCTCCACCCCGTTGCATCTGGCAGCTGCTGCCAGTTGCAGGGGAGTAGCTACGACCCCGGCCCCAGCAGATCGGGGACTCCAGGCGCCGGCGTCCCTCCAGAAAGCTTCAGGAGTACCTCCTGCTGTCTGACTTGAGTCCCTGCTGCTGCAGTGCACGCCCCTTCGGCAGCCAGGGTGGGGCCCAGGGCGAACCTGGCGCCTCCCGCCCCCATCTCGCCTTTGGGTCACTGGTGAGTGGGGCGCATGTCGAGTTCCTTGAGGTAGGGGTGGGAGACTTAGAGGCTGGAAGAGGGGGCCCCTCAAGAAAAACAGACCCCTCAAAGCCAGACCCTACCAGCAGAGAGAAGAGGGAGAGAAGTGGGTTGCCCCCACCGTTGCAGAGTTGGGCTGGAGCCCCAAGGGTCACCAGGGCCAGTCAAGGGGGAGCAGCACAGAGGAAAGGTACCGAGTAGGATCAGAAGGAAGGGAATGGAGCCCCTCTGTCAACTCCCCTCCAAAGGTTATGGCATTTTTTTCTGGGATTGTCACATTTTCTTATTCTTTTTTTGGACTGAGCTGGCTTAGGGACGTTCTTTTTCCTTCTGTGGAGCAGAGCAGCAGCCACTCCCAAGGGAGCCTCTTTCCCCAGAGGCCAGACTTGCTGCCTGTGCAGACTCTCCCATGCCAGACTTGGGGGCCAAAGCCTGGAGGGGCCGGGGAATGGGAAGGAGCCCCTCCCTAGAGGCAGGAACCCTAGTTCAGACCCTCCATCTCCCCAGGAGAGAGAGCGGGTGCCCTGGGGGCAAGGGTGGCCCCAGCCAGCCTGAGGAGGGTGCAGGTAGCCTGGTACAGGAATGGCCCACCAGGTCCAGGGACTGCAACAGTATAGAAGGGACTGCCCCAGCCCCACCCCAAACTTGGCCCCCAGCACCTGGGCCCTGCATCCTCTGATAGGCCCCCTCCTCCAATTTAGAGCTGAGGTGGAGGTGGGCAGCCTTCGGTAGGGGTGAAGGGGAGAGAGTGGCCTTACCTGGGGAAGTCACAGCGCGTCTGGGGTACAGCCACGGACTTCAGAGGTTGCCACAACCCCTCCTTTCCCTAGACTCTTGTCCAGGGAAAGGCATGCTGTGGGGCTGCTTCCTTGTCTGCTTGGTGGGAGCCTGTGGGACCCAATTTGAGGATCCCCTCCGTGATCTCAAGGGAAGCCAGGCTGGTGATGAGGGGATGAGGCTCCAGGTCCCAGCACTTTGTCCCTAGATTTGGGTCAGGGCAGAGGTCTGTGATGCCCAAGTCCTGGCGGCAGGTGGCCCTAAGTGTGCCCAGCTCCATGGCTGGCACAGTCCTGGCCCAGAACCCCTGCTCCAGGAGCTGCCTAGCCCAGTGACTACTACAGGGCCTTCCCATCCCACCTCCTGCCCTCCGAGACCCCAAGAGGCCAACATGTATCAAACAGGAATTAAAAGACCATGAGTGGAAGGACGGGGGTATCAGACAGGACAAAAGAAAGGAGAAAATTAAGTGAAACCAAGTCTGAGCCTCCTGGCCCCAGAGGCAGGTGCTCAGGCAGGTCCCAGTGGGGCCTCGCAGGGGGCGCTCAAAACTGCCCAAGGCACTGATTTGACACCATGCACCATCGCTGCTCTAGAGTCACCCTGAGGTGGGGGTGGGGGCGCATGCCAGGCTGGGGGCTTCAGTGGGCCACCCCCACACACCTCCAGACTCTGAGGACTCCCTGCTGTTGCTCCAAACCCAGGAGCAGAATGCCCCCACCCTCCACTGGCAGGCCAGCCTGCAGTGGTTTCCGCAGCCTGGTGGGGGGAGGGGAAGGGAGTCTGGGAGCCCCTGGGTGTGGTGAGATGCCAGCTGTGGGTAAGGTGCTGGGGCAGCCGCTAGGACTGAGGAGCTGCTGGTCTGGAAGTTAATGACCCTCCTCACCCCTGCCCTGCCCCACTTCCCACACCCTCAGGAAGTCCTGTCCAGTTCCCACTCAAATCCTCCATGCTGCAGGCCTAGGCTGCTGCCCCTGGCTGAGTCTCAGTGACAGGTCGGAATCCTCTGGGGCCCACACACTAATCTGGACTCCAGGTGGGGGACAATCCTGCTCACCTCCTATCTCCCCCCACTGCAGAAAACTGGGGGTGGAGGGAGCTTGTGGGGACTCCTGAATGTCTGACCAGCACTCCTATGCACCAACCCCATAGCCCGACTCGGGGCCCTTGGCCCCCTTGGGAGGGGCCAGGAGCGGAAACGAGAAAGAGGAACCCAGGCTTCCGGCTTCCCAGGGACCAAGCCGCTGGGGGTGTCCCAGCACCTTCTGTGGTGGTCTCGTCTGGGGCCCAGCCTCACTGACCCTGCACCCCTCCCTCCCATGCTAGTATAGCTCTGGTGGGGGCAGGAGCCTGGACAGAGTGGGAGGAGGGGGAGCAGGCCCCAGCATGTCCACAGAGCAGACAGAGACTTTCTCGGGACCCCTCCCAGGGGGCATGCAAGGGCTGGAGTCTCAGGGTCTCAGTGAGAACCTCGGACTCTCTTCTTAGACCCCCCAGGCTGTGGTGAGGATCCCGGAGCTGGCACCACGGAGCCCGGCCGACCTCCTCCACCCACCCATGCCCACCCCGCATGAGGCTGAGAAACAGGTGTGCCCCCACCCCCACCCACCTCTGCTCCTTGGGGGAGGGGGCGCGGCAAGGAATGGGGGTGCCTCAAAGACCTGGGAGGCCGGGAGGGTCGCAGCCGGCTTGCCCTGGGGAGGTGCGAGGGACTGCAGCCTGGCTGGGAGACGAGGCAGCCCCTGTCCCCAGCACGGCGGGCCGGAGGCGGCGGGCCGGCCGCCCTCGATGTCAGGCCCTGACGCTGCCGCCCCAGCTGCCCCCGGCCGCCCCCCCTGCTGCCTGTGCTGGTGCTGGTGCTGTGGCTGTTCGCGGTACGTGGGCCAGGGGTGCGGGGATGCCCGGGGGACGGCGGGGGGTCCGGGAGGTGGGCGGGCACTTGCCCGGGTGCCCTGCCCCTTGCCCGGGTGTGGCTTCACTGCCCGTGCCCGCGGCGTGGTGCGCATGCAGGCGGGCCGGCTCTGGGGACCTGCAGCGGATCATGTCGCACAGCCCTGACAGTCTGTGTCAGGTGGAGCGGTGAGCAGAGGCCTGCTTTCCAAGGCAGCATGCCGGAGGGCAAGTGTGGGGCCTTGGGGCGGTGACGGTTCTCTAGGCATGTAGGGAAGCTGTTGGAGTTTATTTGCTGACCAGTGAGCAACAGAGGCCTAAGCCCAGGCCCCAGACAGAAAGGGGCAGCCTGGGGATAGAGGTGGGAGGCCATGAATAGTTAGGACCCACTGTGAGGGCTGAGAGGGGGATTTGGGGTCTAGCTGATAGGGTAGGGCAGGAGCCAAATACTGTCTGGATATTTGGGTTGGTGTGTCTGTTAGCCATTTTCGTAGCCCTGGAGAGAGGTCCAGCTCGGGGTATGGATTTAGTAGCCAGCACTGACACGGTGCTAGGAGCCAAGGGAGGAGAGAAGGCCTCCTAAGGAGAGTCAGGGGGTCAGCACTTGGGTGGGGGCCAAGGTCAGGCCAGAGAGGAACCCAAGAAATCCCAAAGGCAAAAAGACAGTAGAGGTCCCCCACACACTGCTGAAATGGCCTTGGCCCCCTGGGCAGGAGGAGGGGCGATGGACAGCGGGTACAGATGCTCTTTCCCAGGAGGATGTAAAAGGAGTGGACTCCAGGCCTTCCCACCTGCAGTCTGAGCATCCCCTGTTCAGATATGTGCCTGTGCATGTGCCAAAGCGGGCAGTGCCATCTTCTCCCTGCCATTAGGAATGAAGAGCGGCGGAGAGCGTGGCGGGCGTCCCAGGATAACAAGCTGCAGCCCCTCCCCAGCTGTGAAGTGTGGTGAGTGACCGACTGTGTGTGCATGCATTTGTGTGGGGCACCTGGGTGGAGGGGACCCAGGCCTGACTTGGCTGGGTGGCAAATGCTCACAGTGTCACGCCAAGCCCCGAGGAGGTGCAGAGCTGGGCACAGTCCTTCGACAAGCTGATGCACAGCCCGGCAGGCCGCAGTGTGTTCCGGGAGTTTCTGCGCACAGAGTATAGCGAAGAGAACATGCTCTTCTGGCTGGCCTGTGAGGAGCTCAAGGCCGAAGCCAACCAGCACGTGGTGGACGAGAAGGCACGGCTTATCTACGAGGACTACGTGTCCATCCTGTCCCCCAAGGAGGTGCGCCACTGTGTAGACTTGGGGGCTGAAGGAGGGTGCCTCTCGGGCCCTGACATGGTACCCTGTCCCACAGGTGAGCCTGGACTCCCGAGTGCGGGAGGGCATCAACAAGAAGATGCAGGAGCCATCCGCACACACATTTGACGACGCGCAGCTGCAGATTTACACGCTCATGCACCGGGACTCCTACCCCCGCTTCCTCAGCTCCCCCACTTACCGTGCCCTGCTGCTCCAGGGGCGCTCCCAGTCCTCCAGCGAGGCCTAGCCTGCCCACTGCAGCAGCACAGATGGCACCCATCCGTGGGCAGACTCAGGTTACCTTCACAAGCTTGTGTCAGCAGATGTCGGGCACACCTGCAGGGTCCAGCACCCCTGGGGGGCAGTCCCAGCAGGATCTCCAGGTGCAGGGCAGGCCAGAAGCCTCCACCCCACCCTGGGGACATAGTACCTCAAGGCCCTGCTAAGAGGCAGGCATGAGGGCCTCTGGGCCCACGCAGCCCCTCCCACAGCAGCTCAGACTGGCCTGCCAGGGCTTCAGCATGGTGAGAGGAAGGACCCTCCCAAGAGGCACCTCGGACCCACCAGCCTCCCCTTGGGCCTTCTCCCCAGGCATCCAGGAGCCTCAAGAAATGCCTTTTCTGGAGAACAGGACCTCTGTACTGACTCATTTTGAGACATGAGGAGACCCTCCAACTCAGGCTGTCTGCACCCCAGAATCAGACCCAGAACCTCAGAACAGGCTGAAGGCAAAAGGAGTCAGCCTCTCTTTTATATATTCCTTAACTTTAAACCTGGAAATATGTCCTCACCATTTTATCAAAACAGAAAAAAATGTTTTCATATTTATCTCCATCTCTCTTCCCCCCAAAATAGAGTGTCTTACTTGAAGTTATTTTTTAAGTACAAGTCTCCTCTCTCTTCATGTTTTGGGGGATATCAGAAGATGAGTGATTGCCCCGTGCCCAGGGCGCCCTTAGAGCGGCGGCCCCAGCAGACAGCTGCGCTCATCCCTGCTGGGGCAAGGGCGTTGTGACTGGGCAGGTGTGGCCCCCGTGCCCAGCCTGACCAAGGCTGGCAGAGCGGTTAGAAGGGCTGGTCAGGATCCCTGGCATGTGTCAAAGGTCATCCCTGCAGGCTGGCTGGGGCAGGACACGGATGGTGTGGCCTCCCCAAGGGTCTCTAGGGGCCGGGCAGTGTTGCCTCTACTGCCCCTTGAGGCACATGATTGCCACCCTGTTCCCTGAGTTTCCAGGAGGTGGAAAATTCAAAACCGCAGCTGGCCCAGGGCCCTGTGACTCTGGCCTAGGGCTCCCCCAGTCCACTGTGCCTCCACAAGCAGAGATGGGGTGAGGACAAGCTGTCCTGAAGGGCTGTGGGATCCAGACTTGGCCTCCTGCCCATAAGCCCTGGGCCCTGGGCTACAGTGCCTAGGGAAGGCTGTGAGACTCGTCCTCTGTGTGCCCAAGACCCCTCCCACCTGAGCCCCCACCCAGCACCTGCCCTCATCTGCAGGCACCCAGGCAGGGCCCTCTGAGTGTCACCTGACCCTAGGGTTGTCCCTGGTGGCAGTGGCAGGGTCAGACCTGACATGGGACCCAGCTGGCAGCCCAAGCCTGTGCAGGGCTCACCAGGCCAAGGGGCCAGGGACAGCATGGTGGCAAAAAGAAACATTTAATAATCTGGCGGGGGAACAAAGGTGCACTGCAGGCAGGGCAGGGGGTGGGGCACACAGCCCTCCCGGGGAGGTGATGTGGGCACAGGGCGGGTCTCCAAAGAAGCTGGGTCTGTTGGCAGAGGACTTGGAGAGAGTGCTGGCCACGGCCTCAGCAGAACTGCAAGAAATGGGCAAGACGTGCCCAGCTGTACCACCCACATGACCCCACATGACCCCACATGACCCCTCAGGGCAGGGCAGCTCCCAGGAGGCTGGTCGGCCAGAGTGTCACACCCAGAGAGCCCATGGCCAGAGAACGGGCCTGGATGTGGCCTGGGCTCCCCTTACCTTCCAGCGGTTTCCACACTCGTTGCAGACAACGAATGTGGTCATGGGCTCATCAGAACTGCGGGTCTGCACCTGGAAAAGGATCCCGATGAGAGGGTCCCCCAGCCCCTGGGCTCTGCCATTTAAAGCAGAAGCCCCCAGATAGCAGGTCTTCCATGGAGCCACAACAACGGGAGGCTGCCCGAAGCCTCAGCCCCCGGGTCCCTGTGGGTGGCCTGTGCTGAGGCTGCTCTGGCAACCCCAACCTTCCGGCCCCAACTGCTTCCTCTTACCAAGGCTCCCTGACATCTCTTGGGGTGCACACAAGTGTCCACCTCCACAGGTCTGAGTGTAGTCCTGTAGCCACTGCTCCAGGCACTCAACATGCCAGCCCTCCCACCAGCAGCAACTCTCCCCGGGGCTCCTCCATGTCAGGCCGAGCCCCAAACTTTGGCGCGCCAGAGCAAGCAGGACCCACCTCCCAAGACACTGCTTACAGGGGACCAGGGGTCCTGGGCAAGGGGGGAGGTCCCGAAGGTCTAAGGGTCATAGATTCCAGCCCACTGTTGGGCCCATGCGGCTCTGAGGGGGTTAATGTGCTCACCTGCGTATAGGTGCAGCTCTTCTTCCTGCACTTCCCACAGGTGAACAGGTCAGTCGGTGTGCCGCCACCACGGGCCATCTGGTGCTCCCGGATGGCCTCCTTGGTCATGGCCTTGCGGATCTCCTTCAGCTCGTCGCTGGCCATCTCCTGGGAGGAGGGGTGCGTGCTCAGCCCACCGCTGTGCGGAGGAGCCCCCCATACCCTCCAGCAGGCTCACCTCCGATGTCATCACAGCAATCTGCTGGGGGGTTATGGCGCCACACAGCACGTTCCGCCGCAGGTCAGGGTTCTTGGCATCCTTGAGGTTGGAGATGCGGCTCCGAATACGGTTCTTATACTTCATGTCCGTGTTCCCCACGTCCCGGAAGATGCGTGCAAGCACTTAAGGACCTACCTAGAGGCCAATACCCCTGCCCTCCACCCACCCCACCACCAGCCCAGGCCAACAAGGTCCTCCTTGTGGGGGCCATGTCAAAGGTGGGGGAGCTGAGCAGGGACGAGGAGACCAGCAACAAGGGATGGGGGGTGTCAGCCGCCCCACCCAGGCCTGGCAGTGAGCGGGGGTCTCTGGAAAGAGTCCCCACTGCACCCATTCTTGGCTGGGACCCAGCTTTGGGCTCCGGGATCCAGGGACCCAGGCCCCACCAGCAGACAGCATGTAAGGAGAAAGACTCCGGGTCAAGAGTGGGGAGGACTGACCAACCCAACTGCCTGGAGAGGGGAGCAGGCTTGGCTGGCCTTGTGACTCCACCAGAAACCCCAGCCCCCAAGCCCTTGCACAAAGGATATATTCCTCAATCTGGGCTGACAGGCGCTCACAGTCTGTACCAACGGCCATGTGATCATCTGCAAGAGGCAGCCCTGACTAGCCACCCCACTGGCTCCAACCACCACCTCAGTCTGCCCAGCACTGGGCAGCCAGAGCCCAGGACACAAGCATACTGGTGTCGCCAAAGATCCTCTACCCCACCCAAGGTCAGCAGCATGAGCTGGGAGAGAGGGCCACCCCTGAAGACCTTGTGCTGGCAGGAAGGGCCCAAGCCACCCAGGGAATCCAGGCATGTGTCAGAAGCCAGGACCCCAAGGCAAGCAGAGAAGCCCTGCCGGCAACACTCACGGTCAGTCTGCAGCGCAGCAGTCAGCATCTCACGGCACTTGTTGCGCACAGCATCACAGGTGACTGGCACAGGGGGAAATGTGGTGATCCTTGGGGTCGATGGCGTCCTGGGCAGCTCTGGCCTCTTGTGGCTGGAGAGGGACAGGCCCACTCGGGCCACATGCGCTCCATGGGACAGTTCCCAGAGAAGCCGTCACCACCACCATCCCCTCAATCCTGTTTGGTCCACCCTGATGACAGCCCATAACCCCACCCATCTGCCAAGTGCAGACCAGCATGTCCATGGGGTCTGCACAGCTGGCTAGAAGCAGCGAGGCCTGCTGGGTGGGGTGCACTCCCGAGAAAGGGCACAGTGTGGGTACCATCACCTGTGAGGTCCCTGTCCTCAGGAAGGCCTGGAGCATGGGGCCACATTTCCCGACACCCGCTGCCAGGCCAGAGACAGGCCCAAGATCAGGTACCCCACCCAGCCCAGATGCCCCTGCAGGCTGCCTGGTAGCCAAGCTGTGTCCACCTAGCCCTCCTCTCACACTCCTGTCTTGTGACACCATGACCCCCACAGAAGCCAGTAGAAACAGGTGGCTTCCTGGAAGAAAAGTAACACGCAGATGGGTGGATGAGACACTATGAGCCCAGAGCTCAGCCTTCCTGGCCACTCCTGTCCAGTGGGATCAGGGCCCTCTTGGCCACACCCACTCCCCATGAGCACCCCCAGTCTCCACAACTGCCCTCCCTGGACCAGCAGGAACAGTGAGGCCATGGTGCCCCGGAGCCTGAATCAGAAGGGGCCAAAGCGCCACAAGGCCACTGAGCACCAGACCCACGAAGGGCTCTGGAACCGGAGGACATGAGTAGGGTTCGCTACAGCGCCCAGGGGGACGCAAGCTCACCCCTCAGAGGGTGGGGGCTGAAAAGACACAGCACCTAGAAGATCTCCGGAAGGAAAGTGTCCAGTAAGAAGCCAACTGGCTGGGAGCAGGTCCCTAGGAAGAGGCCCTTCCAAGGAGCTCAAAGGCCTGTGTGTTCCTATGGCCTCAGCCCACCCAGAGCACACAGCATTAGCACCCTCATCTGCTGAGCAAGTGGGGCCCGAGGAGTAGGAGAGTGTTCACCTGCCTTCCAGGTGTGCTACCTGGGATCGTTGGCCTTGGAGGCCTCCTTTGAGGACGACGTGGGCAGAGGCCCGCTCCTCCTCCGCTCCCTGGCTTTAGCATCTGAAGCATCTGCAGGTGCCAGGAAAGAGCCGGGTGGCCAGGGTAAAGCAGACCCAGGGGGCAGGGCCAGGCCAGGGAGGGAGCAGAGCACCACCAAGGCACAGCCTCATCCAGATGACCAGCCCAGCCAGCAGGCCCTGCCTCTACCCCAGCCACCAGATGGCCCCATTCCCTTTCCCACACATGCCCCAACTCAAGCAGGCTGCCTGTGGGTCCTCTCTGGGGTCCAACCAGCTGCCTGTCCTGGCAGAGGGGCTGTCATCCATCCGGAGCAACAGCCTCAAGAGGCGAATCTTGGATAAAGGGCAGTTGCCACAGGCAGGCCACATGTGGCCATTCCCCACCTGGGCCTCAGGCACCATTGTGAGCTGCTGTCCACTGAGCACACACCCTACAATCCTCCTGAGCCCATACCTGCACTGCTGACCCTTGCATGGGATGAAGAGCACACCATACACCACCATCAACACACCTGTCCATCACACAGCCCAGTGGCCATGCAGGACTGGAGAGAGGCCCTGGACAAGGAGCTCTATTTCCCAAGGGCTGAGCTGGGAGAGGCTGGGACAGCAGGGCCTCAGGGTCCAGAAGGGCATCTCTCCAACCCCCACCCACCCCACTGTCCCCAGGCATCTGCCCTCCCGCAGCTGTGGCCCCCTCCCTACCACCTCCTTCTCCCTTCCCCATTCCTCTTCCCTGCTTCCACATCTCCTCCCCCAGCTCTGCTGGGTCCCTCTACAGCTCCCCAGCCCCTGCCCTGCCCTCAACTCTCCTACCTCTTTGTGCCACATGGAGCTCCTCCTCTCCCAACCCTGAGCAAGCACTTCTTGAACTAGTTCTGCCATAGCCCTATTCCTAAGCAGCCCAACTGGGCACCCTACAGTTCCGACTGGCCAGGGGCCAGAGCTTCTCAAGGTGCCCCCTGGCCTGGCGCTCAGCCCATGCTCATGACCCGTACCCAGGAGCTTCTTCCAGGACTTGATGAGCGACTTGGCCAGTGTGATGACCTCCTCATCCGAGCTCTGCTTCCGCAGGGCATTGACAGACATGCCAATGCGGGTGGACTGTAAGGCAAGTAGACTGAGCTGGAGGGTGGGGGGATGTCAGTCCCTCCCCCCGCCCCTTGAAGGATCCCACATGGCAGGGGTGGGGGACCAGCATGAGGAGGTAAATGCCCTTCCCAAGGGCTACTGTCCCCATTTGGAACGCAGAAGTTTCAGTGAGGGACTGGGTTATCCTCAGATGCCCCACATCTCACTAGGCAACAGAGAAAGGCAGGGATGGACGGTCTCCTCAGGGACAGGCATTCACGCCGACTAAGGTGAGACGCGAGGGTGGGGCACACAGGGCCCTACCTGCAGCAGGTGCAGTGTGATGGGCATGGCCTTCAGCTCCCGGAGCAGGTCCATGGCTCCTTCCTGCAGGAGAAGGGGGACCTTCATAAACAACTTGGAGATCTCAGTGGACCATTCCTTCTCTTACACACAAGGTGGGAGTCAGGGCTCAAGGAGTAACAACTTGGAGATCTATGTGGGGCCAGACATCCAGGGCGGGCTGGAAGGAGAAGGGAAGCAGCTTTGCAGACTCAATCCCACCAAAAGGTAATGTGGCTTCTCTCCCTGCATCAGGTCACTGACCAAACCATGATGACGGCAAACACCTTCAAGAGTCTAAGCCCCTCCCAGCAAGAGTGCCACACCAGCTGAAGGTGTAGCCCAGGGGTGCTCACTCCCATCTGGTCCCATGTCCATTGCCCAGGCGGACAGGGCAGCCTCTCCTCCAAGTGGTCAACCCACCTGCTGAGAGGGCAACCCAGGAATGGTGGGTGTGCCCTGCTGAGGCCAAAGCTTTGGGGCACTTCACTCCCATCACACTGGCAATCAACCCCTCTAGCCCTATGGAACCCCTCAGGCCAGCCATGCACCTTACCTGGACAATTGCAGCAGAGCCCTGTCCTCCTTCCCTGCCCACCCCCATCCCTCAGAGCCTCTCACACAAGGCTGTACACACACAGGCTGCATCTCCACACCAGGCCAGTATGCCAAGCTGCCTGCCCCTGGACCCATGCACCTGCTGTTCTCACTGCCAGGGACATCCCCCTCTCTGCAGAACTTGTCCAAATGACACCTTCCCAGGGAGGCCTCTCCCACTCTAAACTGCAACCACACCCCACACAACACCCATCTTCTTCCCCTGCTTTGATTTCCCCAACAGACCCCTCACTCTCCAACGCACTTTGTATGTGCATTTCTCTCCATGACATGCAGGGGACAGAAGTAACCAGACCCAGATACTAACAATTCTGAGAGCCTCAGATGAGGGAGGGGCTGAGCCTGCCTCCCGCCACCAATCCAGGTGGCATCTCTGCTCAGGATGCAGCTCGTCCCTCAACCTTCTGGCAAGCCCTACCCCTCCACTTGTGCGGCATCCAGCCCTGGGGTGACCTCCTCAGAGGGGACAGATGTTTGCCAGAGCCAAGAACAGTGCCACTCATGGACCATTTTCCCCAAAATGGAGCTTTCCATGGGCTCCAGACTGGAGAGGCATGAACAAGACTCCTAACGTCCCAATCAGGGTCTCCAACTCCCCCAAGGGGCCTCACAGGTTCTGGTACCTAGCAGGAGCCTCTGGTAGTTCCGACTCCCACCCCACAGCACCCCTAAACCGCCTAGCCTCTTTGCAGCCACACCTGCTTCCCCTCCTCATTCTCCCTGGGGCTTCCAGTCCACCTGTGCTTCCACCTGGGTAACCCTCCCCTAAGTTCTGCCGCAAACCACCCAGCCCTCTGTGGGCTCCAAGACCCATCTCTGCCCCCAGCTGGGGGGTGTTGATCTTTGTTCTGTCTCCTCCACAAAGGGATGCAGCTGCTTTCCCTAGTCATCTCTGGAAAAAGCAAGATTGTTCCCAAACCCCTGCTCTGTGCTGCCCACAGCCTCCCAGGGATATGAACACAATAGGGGGCTTCTTGCAGGATGAATGAACGGGAACCAGCCCCCTTTGCGGGGCGTAGACCCCTATCCAAAACCCATACCCTGAGTCAAGGACCCAGACTCAACCCTGCTCAACTCAAAAATGCTACTGCAAACCACCATGCAGGCATACAGCTCTGAGGCTGCCTCATCGCCTGTGCCACCACTCTGCCCTGCCCCAGGAGCTCACCGTCTAGGGAGAGAGAGCTGGTAGAGTTTATTGAGCCTCTCAGGGAGCCAAACGGGTCCCCTCCCCATGCCCTAGAGGCTGACACCACCCACCAAGGATGCTTGCGTGTGAGGGTACATTGGTTGCCAAGGTCTCGAAGCTGAGGAGGGGCTGAAGTTGGAAGCCCCATCTGCCTGACCTCCTCCAAAGGCTCACTGGACGTGTAACAACAGGCCCAGACAGCACAGTGAGCTCAGCTGGTCAGGGACTCCTGGACCCTGGCACCCCCAGGAGAGGGTTCAGCAAACCTCAAGGGCTTTCCCAAGGGTCTCTCAGTATTTACCCACTCCCCAGTTGCTGCTGGCTGAGTTCTAGCTAAGAAAGGGAAAGAATTTATTAGGGAAGCCTAATAATTGTGGGGTAGGGACAGGGAAGAAACAGGGGCCTCATGACCAGATAAGGCCTCTCGCCTGATTGTGAAGGGGCTGATGAGGCCCACAGCCCTGCCTGAGCAACGGTAGGGGAGGTGCTGTAGCTCCAGGGGGAAAGGGGTCCAATCTCCCACTCCAAAGTCTTGCAGGCCAAGAAAGGGTGTGGGAAATCTAAGGTGGGATGGAGGACTCTGAGGTGAGAGTTGGGGCTCCCGCGTTTGGTTGGGGTGGGGGGGGCGCTGTGAGGATGCGCAGCCTGGGAAGAAAGCAGGGAAGAGGGGACACGGCCGCCAGCAAAAAAGGGCAGAACAGGCTGGGGAGTCTTTCAGGCCTGGAGGGGTGGGGCTGGGGAAGGTCTTGCTGGAGTGGCTCTGGAGGGGGGGTCTGGAGTTAGGGGACAGGGAAGGGGGCGGATCCCTGGGCTGCGGGATCTCAGCCTAGGAGCTGGGTTCTGAGTCCAAAGCAGGTGGCTCCCCTGGGCAAGGTCCAGGCCGGATCGCGGCCTCCGCTGTGGATGCCAGGATGACGGGCAGGGCTGGCCCAGGACAGGGGTCTCGGCCACCGACGGGCGTCACCCCGCATCCCGAGTCTCCGCCGGGGCGGGGGTCTCATCCTGCCTCTCGGGTGGTGTCCCCGGCCCGGACGGGGGCTCGGCGGGCCTCGGCGGGGCGGGGGTCCCGGGGTCCTGGTGGCCCGCGCCCCTCACCGAGCTCTTCTTGGTCACCATCTTGTCCAGCCTCCGGGCGATCCGCGCAATCTCCTCCTCCTTGCCCATCATCGCCGCGGGGGCAGCGCCCCCAGCACCCCCTCGCCAGCTCAGCCTCCCGGCCAGAACCCCGACCCCAGCCGTCGCCGCCTCCCGCACCCGCCGCAGCCGACACCGCCCAGCCGCCGGCGGGAGACCCTCTGTTCAAACCCTCGGCCCCGCGGCCGCCGCGCTGCACCCTGGGACTCGTAGTTCCCGCGCCGCCGGGATCGCCCACGCTTGCCCGCCCAGGACCACAATTCCCAGGAGCCACGCGGGCGCGCGCGGCATCCTGGGAAGTGTAGTCCCGCCGCGGCGTCGCCGAAGACTTGCGGGACGCCGCGCGGCCACTCGGCCCCGCAGCGGTCAGCCGAAGCGAGTGAGCGGCGCGGCGAAAGGCCCTTGGGAACCCGTCCCTTCTCCCCGCCCACTTTGAGCTCTCCTCGCGTACCTTGCACTGCCCCGCGGCCGCGAGACCCTGACTCCCGCGCTCTCTAGCTAAGCCCTGCGGCAGCCGCCGGCCCAGCGCCGCGCGGACCCCTGCGCTCGGGCCTGGACTCGGCCTCAGGCCTGGGTGGGCCAGGAGGTGGGAGGGGGTTAGGCGCCGGCGCCGGGGACCTGGAAGGCCCCTGCCCGGGACTGCCACCAGCGGCGAATCCCAGACTCTGCGCTCCGAACAAGCCATCGACCACCGTGCGCCTCAGCCTCCCCGTCTATGAAACGGGATGTTGACAGTGTCTGCCTCACAGGGCAGCCGTCAGATTGGTGCCCGCTGATTCAGGTCGTGCCCTGAGAACAGGGCAGGGGACAGAGCATGAGCAATTAGATTGTCATCCTCTGTGCTGCTGGAGATACGTGGGAAGGCCAGACTGCACTCGGCTGGAGGAATGGCCCTGGCGCCAGAAGGGCTGGGGCAGAAAAGGGGCAGGGCCAGCCTCTCCACCAGATGTCTTATACCCCCTCCTGAGTGATGGCAGATACTAGGTGGTTTGCAGGAGCGGACACAATTCTGAGGCAGGATAGAGGCCAGGGGACTGATGTCTGTAGTGTTGTGGGCCATGAGCCCTGACCGTCTTGCATCTAAAGATGGCACCATAAGAGGAGGGGTGTGACCCCATATGGGGTGAGGGTGGGATGCCCAGGTCCAGGTGGGGTGCCCCTGCCTGTGCCCTGCATGGCCCATGATGAGCAGTGGCCTCCAGGTGGCAGGAGTGAGCCACATACTTACTGGTGGGCAGGCATCTACCCCTAGGGTGGCCCATTCGGTTCTGGCCACAGCTTGAAGCAGCCAGATGGGACTGTGAGTAGTCCTGGAGAGAGGCCCTCACTTGCGGGAACTATAGGCGGTCCACCCTTGCCAGAGCTCAAGCTGGAGTAGCACTCATCAACCGCCAACCCTGAAGCTCTTAACTCTTCACCTCGGGAATTCCTGTTCCTGGGGCCCCTCATGAATTTGTGAACCCTGGAAGGTGTTCAGGATACTCAAAGCCCACCGCAGACCCCTCATGGATCTTAACTGACGTTGTGGACTTTCTCTTCCAAGGAGCTTCCCCAAGAAGAATAGATCCTCCTGTGCCCTCAGAAAGCTGCAGCCCGAGGGTAATATCAGAACCACTGCATTTTTCTTTGGGGCCATTAGGTAAACCTGGCTGTACCCCTAAAAGGTGTTCACCAGGGCTGGGTCCCTCTAGACCACAGCCCAAAGCCCTACAGGTGAAGAAGCTCACTTCCTTTTTAATAAGACATGTGACCTAATCATACAGGGGATAAAGTTGCTCACATGTGCACACGCCAGGCACACCCAAGGAGCCTCCAGGCAATGTGCCAATCACATGCACATGGGTGCCTCCTGCACAGACAACCCAGAGGCACTGTGGACCATCTGTGAGGCGTCTGTCTCCCACAGACTGTTCAGAGAACAAGGCCAGGGTTCCACCCTCTGCCAAATCCTCAGCCCTCAGCCACCTAATAGTGCTCAGTAAATAAGTGCTGCAGGATGGAAAATGGCATGGGGGGATGGGGAAGGTTCAGGAAGAGACCCATGCTTGCCAGCCACCACCAGCAGGGGAGCCCCCAAAGACAGGCCCCGTCCCAGAGAGGGCCAGCCCAGGAGTGACCTTCCCTCTGCTCTGGGCTGCAGGCCTGATAACAGAGACCCTCCTGGAACCATGCAGGGCCCTCTCCTCAGGACTCTAGCCCCTCCACCTCCTGCTCAGATGGGCCTAGGCAGAGAAGCCGTGATACTCAGATGGACCAGACAAGTCAGTGCTGAGTCAAAGGGAGCCAGGTTGGGTTTGGAGACTGTGAACCATGAAAATGTGGATGTGTGGATGGAGGGAAAGGCTCCTGAATAGAGAGGTTAAAGGGAATCAGCAAAAAGCAGGGAAGGAGCCCTCAGGGGTAGAGGACAGCCTCCACTTACCTTCCCAGACCAACCCCCTCTGCCTTACTCCAGAAGGCCCTCTTGGGACACTGCCGGCCCACTGCCAGGGGCCTCCCTTATTGTGGGGAGTTCCCACAATGGTTCCACAGAGCAGCCCTCAGAAGCCCCACTCCTGCCCCCACACCCGGGACTGACCCCACCTCAGCTCATCCTTAGGGGTTGTAGCCTGTCCTGTAGGGGTCTCCCACACTGGACCCCTTTATGGGTCTACCCTCAGGAGCCCTCTTCTGTGGAAATCCCAGTCCTGTTCTGGGGGCTCTGAAGGGGCAGACACAGTCTTGACAGGGGTCTAGGGACACCCCAATGACACCCAAGGGCCCACTCCCCACAGGCAAAGCCACATTTTTGGCACAGAGGTCTGCCCCTCCCCCATCCTCAGTCCACAAAACATCACCATTGGAAGCGCAGTCTCTGGGGGCAGACAGGGCACTGACCAGGAGTCTCTTAGATCCACCAAGAGTCCATGTCCCATGTGCTGGCTGATATCTTAGCTCTGCCACTGCAGCAGCCCTCTCTCTGGGTCTCATTCTCCCTGTCTGCAGAATGGGAAGAGCCCTGTGCCTAGGACTGCATCTTGGAAAGTCCCCAGCCCAGCCCATAGCCTTGGCCCAGGCCCAGCTCCCTCCCCAAGAGGCAGCACTTGGGGGGAGGCAGGAGGCATCCCCCAGAGGCCAGCAGCCTGCTTCAGGCTCATTCTAACAATGTGCTTCCCCCACACAATTCCCAGAAACGCCGCCCTCCCTGCCCAGCCCGCCAGCCTGGCGGCCACTCCACCCTCCCCCTCCCCAGGGGCCCCAGGCAGCAGTGGTGGGGTCAGGGGCTAGGGGTGAAAAGAGGAGCTCTCACTCGTAGGGGAGAAAGCCCAGGGGTCTCTGAGGCAGTGCCTCCCAGGGCTCCAGGCACACTGGCCCTGCCCTCCTGGGGAGATACTAAGGAAACTACTGAGAGAGGCAGACTGGGGGGGCCAAGGAGCCAGGCTTTGGGTGTGACCTTGGCCAGCCCTGGCTCCAAGGGCAGACCCCCTGCCCTTCTCTCCTGGTGGTGAGTCCATCCTTCTTGCCCTGCACAAGCCAATCTTTACATAGCAGCTGCGCTGAGGCTGTGGGAAGCTAAGTCAGAGCACCCCCCTCCTCGGCTCAGAACCCTCCCAAGTTGCCAAGTCTGCTTCAGAGAATAAAGCAAGACCCTCCCAGGCCCCACACAGCCCCCCTGTTCCCTCCCCTCTGCACTGCTGCTCTTCCCACATCCCAGCACACCTCCCTGCCCCAGGGCCTTGGCAGGGCTGCTCCCTCTACATAAAACATTCTTCCCTGGGCATCACTTCATCTCCTCCACAAGTCTCCTAGGGTTGGCTCAAAAGTCCCCTCACGAAAGTATGGGCAGTGAGCACCCCAACAGAGCTTCTCTCTCACCCAGACATCACAGTCTGGTGCCCCTGTTCTGGTTTGTTTGTCGGTTCGTTCTTGTCTGTCTCTCTCCGTCAGAACAGGAGCTCCCATGGGTGAGGACTTGGGTCTGTTTGGTTCCCTGCCAAATCCCTATCTCCTAGGACAGGACAAGGTTCATAGCAGGTGCTGGTAACAAACAAATGCATGAATGAAAGTTTCCTGCTCCAGAGCAAGAAGGGGTGGGTGGTCCCCAGAACATAGTCATACCTCCCCCAGGCCATTTGGCAGCCCCAGCGGTTGGGCCATCAAAGCCACTTGTCACCAAAGCCACCGCAGCAGCAAAAAAGAAACAACAGCTGTGGTGCCTGCGGGGCTGGGTGGGCCAATGGCCACCTGGGGAGCTCTGCTCCTTCTTTCCAGGAATACCAGGGCAACTGAGGACTGTCACCAAGACTGGCAGGACAGTGAGGGGTCCAGCCAGTCTGGGACAAGATGGTCAGGGTGGGGACGGCACTCCTGGGGGCCCAGGATACCCGAGTGTGCCAACATGTGGACTCCCTGCACATCCCACAGACAGCCCCACCTATGCCCACTATGGGCCACTGCAGGGGGCCAGGGCACACTCCTTGGAGGACCAGGATGCCACAGACCCAGGACCAGGGCAACGAGATCTTAATAAAGACAGCCATACCAGCAGCTGCCCGTGCCTGGGTCACCCCTGGTGTGGCAAAGCCAGGGGCAGGAACACCAGCCTGGCCTGGCCGGACGACTGGACAGACAGAGTGTCTGGCGCCTGCTCAGCCAGGCTGGCCCTCACTCCCTCCTCGCAGCTGTGGCCTTCCTTCCTGAGACGGTGTTTCCTGGCTCCGCCCTGCTATTGCCACAGGAACCAAGAGCAGCCAGCCCCCAGCCTGGTTCCCATGGAGCCCCCACTGAGCACCAAGCAGCCCACACAGGGCGCAGCAACATCCCGGGACACACACAATGGCCACACAACGTCCCTCAGAGTTCACACAGCACAACACCCCCCAACAACTGGAGCACCCACAGAAGTCACTCTCAACACATGTGACCTGAGACCTAATCCCAACCTCTGCCGTCCTGCAGCCTAATGTCACTTGGTAGGCCTCCTCATATGCTTGCGCTATGTGCCCTTCAACCCAGAGAAACCTCCCACCTACTCAGTCCTGCTCGCCCCACAGAAAAGAGGCAGAGTCCCACGACACCCTGCACAATGCCCCTAGACCTGTGCTGGCCCCAACCCCACCACAGTTGAGATGCCCACGGTGACAGCACCATGCCCACCTGCTCTGCTCACTCAGAAGACTCCAGACCCCCAGCTGGCCCGACACCACCACGAGCACCATGACACCCTGGTGCCCACAACACAGATCCACAGCTGTGACAAATCGCATCCTGATCCCAAACCCAACACCTGGGCGCACTCACTCATGCCCACTGCACCCACAGCATTTTGGAAGCCCGGTGGCTCTGTAGACACCAGGCCCAGCACCCCAGCACTGAGAGCCAGAAGGCACAGGGTGGGGCGAGCCTGCTGTCCCCAGTGTTCACCTGAGCCAGACCTGTCACTGGGCAAGGCACACACACATGTGTGCCCACTTGATTCTAGGCTGCCAGGTGGCTTCCCCAGAAGCTCCAGCCCAGGGCAGAGGTTGAGGTGGACCCAACACCATGCATTCCCTACTGCCCCAGCCCTTGCAGCAGCCTCGAGGAGCAGCAGCAGCACAGACGCCGGGCCTGGAGCTCTGGCCTCAAGGACCACGAGGTAGGATCTGAACTGGGAGGCTTGGCTCCCAAGCCAAGGTCTCAGGAGACTCTGGGAGAAAGAGGGTCCAGCCCCATGGGACTCATAACCGTCCCCAGCCTCAGTGCTTCCAAGCAGCCAGGGCTGGGTGGGTGGGAGCCTGTGAGGTCTGTGCCTAGGGCAGTGCCTGGGAGGTCCACCATGGCCTGAGCACTGCCACAAGGCGGATTACCCGGCATTCTTTGCAGGCTTTGCCCAGAGCCTGAGGTCTGGTCTAGGCTGAGGGAAGTAGTGGGTGAAGGACAGAGAGGGTAGTGTACACTCTACGCCAGGCCAGCTCCACCCTTGCAGAGAAAGCTTGCCCCTCCACCCCACCTTTCAGTCTGGGCAGTTGGGGGCTGCAGAGAGGGACTCTGCAGGGGTGGGCAGCATCCGTCCTGGGTCAGGCTAACCTGAGGTGGGTTCTGGAGGCAAAAGAACACCCCCAGACTTGCAAATCACCCCCACTTTGGATAAAGCTGGAGCCACAGCTTGGAGGCCAGAGAAATTTTGGATACCCATTCCTTGGTCCCTTGAGGGCCAGAACTTCACTGAGGACCCCATTCTACACCCCAGGGGCCCCTCTCCTCATGGCAGAGTTTAGCCTCTGCCTGGTTCCCAAGGCCCTGGGCAGCCTCCAACCCGACAGCCTACCTCACCACCCTACCCAGGCAGATAGACAGACACAAAGCCCACACACGGATGCACAGACCCACACATCTGGTGCCCCTCCCCCCAGCACAGCCAGCCGCACCCACACAGCCCCTTGTACAACCCAGGGTACCCGCAGCCCCACTGCTCTGAAATCAGGGCCACTTCAACAGCAGTCCCTACCCCACTGCTTTCCCATTGGGACAGTGGGCAGAGCCACAGACCTCACCCCTGCCAGGTAGCCGCGTGAGGCTTACACGCAATGGAGGGCAGCCTGACCCCAGAGAAGTAGGAGAGCCTTCCAGGAGGCTCTCCCCTTGCCCAGCCTGGACTCAGCCCACAGGACATGACAGCAGGACACCTGAATTGCAGAACTCAGCCAAGAGGGAGGGTCACTGGCTGGCGCCAGGCGAGGCAGCTATCCTGCTGGGGGTGGGGCACACGGATGGTGAGGTAATACCGGATACTGCCTGCCACTGTGCTTGAAGCAGCTCAGACAACTCTAGACTGTCAGGGGTTGTAGAGGGCCAGCCAGGTCCCCTAAGGGAACTGAAAACTCACCCCATGTTGGAGGATTGCAGTGGAGGACCCTGGAGAACTCTTTCTGGAGCCCAGTGACCATCATCTCAGACCAGCTGCTGTCCAGACTGAGCCAGGTCCTGGTGACCCCAGACCACACCTAGAAGGCTGCGGGTAGAGATAGCTCTACCCGCTGCTGGCCCCTTGGACCCATCCTTCAAAAAGAGCCTTCCTCACACCGCCCTCCCTGACCCCCGAAGGCTGCCGGGTCCATCTATTCACACTGGTCAAGGGGAGCTGGCACTCCAGGGCCCCCCACTCTCACCTGCCTCCGAGGAAAAGCCAGCCTTCCCCTAGACCCAGAAATGGTATGTCTTTACTGCCCCCAGGACAGCAGCATGCGCTCAGTGTCATGAATCAGGTGCTGAGATCTGGGAGCCAGGCTGGGACACCCGGCCATTAACTCCTCCAGCCAATGAACAAGACCCTATATGACAGGACCCGATGTAGGGACAGGATGGACACCCACCAGCCCTGAGGTTGGAGGATCCCTGTGGGGGCAGGCTGGTTTCTCCTCTTCGGAAAGTTGTAGGACCCACGTGGGACTTACCCCTTTCATAAACGCTGACTGTATGTGGCCTAGAGGGACTATCAGAGACAAAGGACTGAGAACCTTGGGCCACAAAGGCCCAGGTTCACTGACAGTCCCAGGGCCATGAACCATGGAGCTCCCAAAACTTGGGATGTGGTAAGAGGGGGCTGCAGAGCTCCCAGGCTACAAACAGATGTGTCATAAGAAAAACGGACCCACCAAAACCTGCCCCAAGCCTTGGTCCAGCTTCACTCTCTTGTTGCAGTGGTGGTCAGGGCTGGACAGTGTCAACAGTTACTACTGGCCCCAGAATCCACCCCACCCCAACATGCCCTGGGGTGGGGGGTTGAGGCTGGGGCTCTGCCCTCTGTTCCCCCCACACTGGTATGGATCCAGGGTGTTTACACACAAGGCATGCCCTATTCTGAGTAGGCTTGGGAGTCAGGGAGGGGACATGCAGACCATCTTCCCCTCTGACCCCATGGACAGGCTTGCAATGTGCTCAAAGGCCCAGTGCTAAAAGTTGTGTGGAGGTTTTGGGTGGGGAGGGGCATGACGCTTCTGGGTTATCCAGAACATGCTCCCCAGAGATACAGGGTGCTTTTTCCAAGGTGACCCTTACTTTTGAGCTACATTTGAGAAAGGACTTACGGGCTGTTGAGAAGACAGCCTCCCAATAACACGGTGTTAAAATACGGCCCCTCCTCCCAAAGTAATCTCGTGGGGGCAGCCACCCTCCCCCAATTACCGTCCAGGTGTCTGATTCCGTGGGGGTGGGGGCGGGGGCAGCTCGGCTCTGAAAGTCTGGCAGCCCCCATGAGGACGCCCCTCCCAAGCTCCAGCCCACATCAGCGGCCCTTGCGCACTTGGGGGGAAGTCTCCTAAAGAGCGGGTGCGGTGCCCGCTGCGCCGAGGAGGCCGTGGCGGAATCCGACCGCCCGGAGAAGAAAGGGAGCCCCCGGGGAGGGGGCGGCCCCGGTCCGCCCCGCTCCGCCCCGCCCGTCCCGCCGCCTATTGGCCCCGCGCAGCTATATCTGGGCGCCCACCCCGCGCGAGGCCACTGCTGTCCGCTTGTCCGCCGCCCTCCCTCCGCGCCCCGGCCCCGAAGTGCCCACCGCCCACCCTCCGCGCTCCCGCGCTCCGTTCCGCCCAGGCCGCGCCCAGCTGGAATGCAGAGATCGCCGCCCGGCTACGGCACACAGGACGACCCGCCAGCCCGCCGCGACTGTGCATGGGCCCCGGGACCCGGGGCCGCCGCTGAGCCGCGGGGCCTCCCCGCCGCCCCCGCCGCGCCCGTCGCGCCCGCCGCGCCCACTGCGCCGCCCAGCCCGCCGCGAAGTCCGCCGCGAAGCCCCGAGGCGGGGCGCTATGGCCTCAGCCCGCCCGGCCGCGGAGAGCGCCAGGCAGCCGACGAGTCGCGCATCCGGCGGCCCATGAACGCCTTCATGGTGTGGGCGAAGGACGAGCGCAAGCGGCTGGCGCAGCAGAACCCAGACCTGCACAACGCGGTGCTCAGCAAGATGCTGGGTGAGTGGCGGGCGGGCGGGCGGGCGGGGAGGGAGACTTCACGCAGAGGTGGCCAGGGCGGGGTGGGGGGCTGTGCCCGACCTTCGCGCTGCGCTCAGGGCACACGCAGGACCAGGCAGTCTGCCCGCTCGACGGCAGCTCTCTGACCCGCGCCCGCTGCCCGCAGGCAAGGCGTGGAAGGAGCTGAGCGCGGCGGAGAAGCGGCCCTTCGTGGAGGAGGCGGAACGCCTGCGTGTGCAGCACCTGCGCGACCACCCCAACTACAAGTACCGGCCGCGCCGCAAGAAACAGGCGCGCAAAGCCCGGCGGCTAGAGCCCGGCCTCCTCCTCCCTGGTCTGGCGCCTCCGCCGCCGCCACCCGAACCCTTCCCCACGGCGCCTGTCCCGGCCCGAGCTTTCCGCGAGCTGCCCCCGCTGGGCTCTGAGTTCGACGGCTTGGGGCTGCCCACGCCCGAGCGCTCCCCGCTGGACGGCCTGGAACCCGGCGAGGCTGCCTTCTTTCCGCCGCCCGCGGCGTCCGAGGACTGCGCGCTGCGGACCTTCCGCGCGCCTTACGCCCCCGCCGAGTTGCCCCGGGACCCCGGCGGCTGCTACGGGGCGCCGCTGACCGAGGCGCTCAGGACCGCGCCCGCCCCCGCTGCGCCGCTCTCCGGCCTCTACTACGGCGCTCTGGGCGCGCCCGGCCCGGGCCCGTACTCAGGCCCGCTGTCGCCGCCACCCGAGGCCCCTCCACTGGAAGGCGCCGAGCCGTTGGGGCCTGCCGCTGACCTGTGGGCCGACGTGGACCTCACCGAGTTCGACCAGTACCTCAACTGCAGCCGGACTCGCCCCGACACCGCCGGGCTCCCGTACCACGTGGCGCTGGCCAAGCTGGGCCCGCGCGCCATGTCGTGCCCGGAGGAGAGCAGCCTGATAGCGGCGCTGTCCGACGCCAGCAGCGCGGTCTACTACAGCGCGTGCATCTCCGGCTAGTCCGCGCCGCCGCGCGCCTCCGCGCAGCAGCGCTGTCACCGCTCTGTCTCTGTCGCAGGCGAAATTTGAGGCTAAATGCAACCGTCCCGTACGAACCGGCGACGCCCTGCAAAGGTGGTTCCCACATGGCCCGGGCTTTTCCAAAGAAGCACAGGCGTAGGACCTGTTGGCTGGCCCTGCCAGGGTTGTTTTTGAAATGCCTAATCCTTTAACTGCAGTGTATCTTCTAGATCCAGGCTGTATTTTTTACTTTGCCTTTTTTTTATATATGTAATACAATATATTTAATTTTTAATTAAACTTTGAAACTTTTTCTTCTAAGGGGTTTCAGTGATCAAAAGCATCAATGTAGCAAGGGCTTTTTAAATATGACGATTAACAATGTTTGTTTGCTTTAAAGGAGGAGTCAGGAGCTGTGTTCCTGGGACCAGACAAGGCCACAGTAAAGTGCCTGGTCCTTTACTCTGCACACCCAGTCCGCGATTATTGGGAAGGAGACGAAGTTTCTTCCCCCAAGGGCCCTGGACATGCCGTTCTCTCCAAACCAGCCCCAGAGGGCCTGATACCCAGCTTGAACCCCACAGCACCCACTTCTTCATTCTTCCAGGGTGCTCCCCCAGACAGAGCTGGTAGGAGGCTCTTCCCACCCTCCCTCCTGTACCACTCTCCATTTTAATTCAGGCCTAATGAGATCAGCCTACACCTGCAATCACCCCATACCCCACCCAGATTTCATCATCCTCATCTCAATCTTAAAATGTTCTTCAAGCTCAGGGACTGCCCAGGACACTGCCCCTCTCTGCAGGAGGCTAGTGGGATTGACACCTATATGCAGGCATGGCATACTGGCCCCACCTGTCATTCTCAACCCTGTGTCCCCAGAGAGGACTACATCATGGCACAACCATGCAGTTCCCCAGGGTGACCTGTCCAGGCTCTGCCGGGTGAAAGAAGTTCAGTGACCAGAGTAGGGGGGCTCAGGCCTCATATTTCAAGCTCCCAACTCTGGAGCCATATCACACTAGCCCTGTGCCCTCTTCCAGCAGGACTGGACACCCGGTTTCCACACTGCCTCTCAGTCCCCCCAGGTCCTTTTTGGTGCCCCCTCATTGACAACCCTGACAGCTTGTGGGTTCTGTGTGATGATGTCTGCGGGTGAGGCTGAATCTGCACATGTGAATACACATGTCAGCAAGCAAGAATATGGTGTGCATGAGGCTGGGACTGTGACCATCCATGAGGGTGACTGTGTGCACCCAATGTGTCTGAGACTGTGCATGGTGTGTGTACAAGCCTGGGGCTGGATGAGTATGTGCCCATGTGTGAACGTGGGTTCCGCACATGTGGAACACATTCCGTCTGTGTGGGAGGGAGTAAACAGGGCGTGGTGCTGTTTTAATAGGTGTCCCACCTCTCAGAGGCAGGGTGACACCACCTCTATTAACTGGATGAGCTCCACAACTCAGCTGGCAGAGTGGGAGAGCTGCGTCTGGACCCCTGCCCCTACCCCATCAGCAGCAGGGCCCAGAAAACTCAAAGACAAAGGGATAAAGAGAGACACACATTAAGGGACAGAAACAGACATGCTGAGGAGAGCAGGAGATGGACTCAGAGGTGGACAGAGGCTCTGGTCGGAGGAGGGACAGAGAGCAAGGACATCACCTGCTCTTTAGAATCATACCTGAGTGCTGGCACACAGTAGGGGGCAGGGAGCCTGAAGCATGGACAAGGGTGGTCCTGTCCAGCCACATTGGTCACAGGGCAGGGGTTGCACACATCACTCATAAGTGTGCAAGCCACACCTGGCTTTCATGGCCCACCAGCTCCTGTTCTGCTCTGGACCTGCCCCCTGGTGGGGGAACAGGTGGCCCACCTCCTGGAGCCCTGGGTCAGCTGGACCAAAGTGTACCCCACCGTGGGGATGGGGACCCACTACAGCCAGAGTCCAGGAGCCTCTGCCCCCGGTGTGGACTGACTCACCCATCACCACCCCCAACCAGGGCAGCGACCAGCCCATCCTGCTGCCTAGAGCCATGTGGCCAGCCTCACCCACAGACGGCCACAGACACAGAGAAAGGGCCAGGCAGGTGGACATTCCCATTTGTTTCTCTCCTAATTTCTGGAACAGTATTCTCACACCCTCCATTCTGGGCTTCTCAGCCCACCCCCAACCAGAGGGTGTCCCCATCAGGGCCAGTGGTTAGGGGGCCAGCACACGCATTGCTGGAGTAGGAAGAGCGCCTCACTTGGCAGAAGCTCCTCCCTGAACACCAGGGCAGGAGGCCACCAGGGTAGGAGGTCCAATTTGGAGTGAGTCCCCTGTGCCAGGGGCTAGGGTGTGTCCAGGAGCAGGATTAGGATGGGGACATGAAAGGGTCCCCCTACCAAGGTCAGCTGTTTCCAAGCACCTCCTCAACAGTGGTGGGCCAGTGCTGGCGGGGGCGAGTGAGGGACTCCTCAGGGTATAGCGCCCAGCCTGGGGAGCAGTGCCCCCAGGCAGGACCATAGCCCAGGGCTGGGATGGCTCCAGCCATGGGCGATGTTTCCCACCCACCCACCTGCTTCCCTGAGGGTCTGAGAAGTCCCCACCCCCAGCTCCCACTGAGTCAGGGCTGCCAGGAACAGACCCAGGCAGCCTAGCTCTTAGTGGGGAGCTCTAGCAGCCCTGCCTGGCACCAGCCACATCTCCCATGCCCAGGACCTAACCTGGCCTGGACTGACCTGGGCCAAGGTGTTGAACCCTCCCCAGCAAGTAGCCCAGGAGAGGAGGTCTGAGAGGGTGGGACTGAAAGCAGTTAAGGGGCACCCCTCCTGCTAGTAGACATGGCCATCATCTCGGACCTTCTGGGCTGGATCCCACAGAGCACACACACCAGACCCCAGTGGGGCTATGCTGGGTAGGCAAGGAGGGACCTAAAGCAGCCTCCACTCAGCTGGACAAACTCCCGACAATCCAACTACTTGACTTACCTTCTGCAAAACCTATGTACATTTAAGTGCACAGCTGGGTGATTTCGACATATTCACATCACCTCTGTAACTTTGGCACTTTCCTAACACTCCAGAAACCCTGTGCCCATTTGCACCCACTCCCCATTCCTCCTTGCTCCCAGCCCCTAGGAAACACTCATCTACTTTCTGTGTCTGCGGACTTGCCTATTCTGACCGTTTCCTACAGATGGAATCCTACATAAGGGCCTTTTAAGTCTGGCTTTGCTCAGCATAATGTTTTCTGTTCATTCATTCACTGCTGGACATTTAGGGTGTCTCCATGCTTTGGCCATTGTGAATGATGCTGCCATGAACATTCCCGTGCCAGAGTTTGTGTGGACCTGTGTTTTCACTAAACTACATACATTTGTATCTCCAGTGACCAAATCTGAGCAAGTACATTATTCACCTTATATCCAAACACTAGAGCAGCTGCCCTTAAAGGGGTGTCCAGAGCAGCTGTCCTCCAATCCCCATGGGCCCCCAAAGCCAAGGTTCAATCCTCCACCCAGCCACTCTCACTCCTGCCCTAGGCTGGGGTGGGGCCCCAAGGAGCAGGTGCCTGGCCAGGAGAGTCTTGGCCAGGTGTGTGTGAGTCCCTGGTCCAGGACGTTGGAGGGGTGGGGGCATCAAGACCCCTCCTTTGATTTCAGCCCACAGCCCACTTAGGTCCACCTCTGTGTGCGAGCACTCAGCCTCCCAGGGAAGCCCAGAACATGACCCATCCAGGCCCCAGGACCCGTGGTCCCTCACCACCACCACGTGGTCCCCCACGATCACGCCCCATCCACCACAGACCCACCTCATCTGCCACGACCCCGCCTCTGGCCCCCATGATCCTGCCCTGTCCCCCCCACCCCCCACGCCCCGCCTGCCCCACCAGAAAACAGGAAGGGGTGCGCAGTGGCTGCACTGAGAGGAAGTGCAGGAAGCAGCCGGCGGGCGCGGTGCTTATCTCTGGCCACAGCCCCGACCCCTGGCCTCATGCCCCACTCAGGCTGAAAAGGGGACACCGGGGTTACCTGCTGGAGAACAGGGCCTGCTCACCTGGCAGGGGGCCCTGGCTACCTCATGCCCAAGCCACAACTGTCGCAGCTCGAAAGTGGGGGAGGTGACAAAGCAACAGGACCCAGTGAAGTTGGGTCCTCTCCCTGCACAGACATGAGCAGACGTTCAGTCCAGCCAGGAGGTGACCAGGGGCCAGTGTCCAACGCCGGGGCGTCCTCTTCCTCCACAACCCACTGCCCTGCCCTGTCTCCCAGGTCATGACCTCATTTCCCCCAAAACAAGGACTCACTTCCCTCAGGTTCAGG